>ML681981.1:48111476-48283866 GCA_007922195.1 Podocnemis expansa
GGAGGGGGGGCGAGCGGGAGGGGGGGCTGTCAGGAGCAGCGGGGGGGCAAGCGGGAGCGGGTGGGCTGCCAGGAGGGGGGGCCGAGCGGGAGCGGGGGGGCTGAGTGGGAGCAGGGGGGGCTGTCAGGAGTGGGGTGAGGGGCTGCGCAGTGGGCCCCGCGGGGGGTGGGGAGCACAGCGAGCAACTGGAGTTGCTCGGCTGCCCTCTCCCCTTAGAGGGAACATTGCCTTAGAATAGGGATTGTTTGAAAATAGTTTGAGCCAAACTACTAAAGGCTGGTGGTCTCTTCCAGCTGAGTCTACCAACAGCTACCACCAGTGTATTGAAAAATACTCCTCATTAAATTGGCTCCTATAGACTGACCATACAGGGATGTAATGGACCATCACATATTGACCAGAACCCACTCTGCTCAAAAACCAGCAATGTAACACGACCCAAAGGATATTGCAGAGAGAGGATTCTCCCAGCACTAAGATAGCAGTAATAGTTTCCAGTATTCCAGGCATTTTGGAGACTAGAAGTCCACTGCAGGTCTGATCCAAAGGCCACACATGTACATAAGATTTTTCCAGTGATTTCAGTGGCTTGGGATCAAGCTATAGATCAGGGGTGGCCAAACTTATGGAAGTCATGAGCCACAAAAGTTGATTATTAAACCTTCAAGAGCCACACTGTGGCATATAGCCATATACTTTTACCTACTAAATTGATTTCCGGATGTTTTTCTGCGAACCACACTTTTTCATTCAAGACCCACATGCAGCTCCTGAGCCACAGTTTGGCCACACCTGCTATAGATGAATGGCTAAGTATCATTGCATGCATATAACACTGAACTCATTCCACTGTCACTCACAGATACAATGGGCCTCATTCATGTTTCCCTTATGCTGGAGTAATCCACAGAAGCAAGAGAGAGTTACCTAGGTGTAAAGATCAGTGAAAGAAGAACCAGGCCCAGTGTATTTGCACCTAACCCATCCCTAACTTTTCCTCATTGTGCAGTATATTAAAGCAACACTAGGTTAAGTGGGGGAACACCCTCACTCAGGATTTTGGTTTGTCTCTTGCTACTGTGAAGAGAATTAACCTCGCATGGGCTAAGGCAGGGGCGTCGCTGGCTGGGGGAGGGACCCAGGGCATGGGTCCAGGCCCCGCCCCCAGTCTGCAGACCCCGCCCCCTAGCCAGGGACAAGGCCAGGCGCTGCCGCGCCGCCACAGGCATCCAGGCCCCACATCCCTTGCCAGGGACGGGGCCACCGCAGCTGCGTGCAGCCAGGCCCCGGATCTCCAGCCCAATCTGGGGCACTGGCACTGGGGTTCGGGGCACATGCCCCGGAGAGCCCAGCGCCAGTGATGCCCCTGGGCTAAGGGTCATACCCCAAAACCTCTCAAATCCAGTGAGAGGCTTAATTCCAAATCAACCAAGAAGGAGCATTTTTATCATAAATCTCTCTCTCTACCACGATCTATTACCATGAGAAAGGGCTTGCCACAACTGTCGAAAGGGGGACTTTATTACTGTCATTCAATTTTGCATGATAATGTATCAAACCAGGCAGAGACTCCAGAACAGGGAGTAAATTTAATAAGTTGGAGTTGAAGTTATCAGGATGGCTTTGACACATTTCAGGAGGGGTCAGCAGTAACCACATTTCCTCCAGCTCTAACTCAGTTACAATTTAATCGCCTATGAGTTAGTATTCCTCTGTCTTGAATCTATACAACTGGATGCCTGCTGGAAACCCCTAACTCAGTTATAGCTAACAGAATTTATTTCACATTCCATTATTTGTTATTCCTCATAATTGTCCACATGCCGCTCTGGACTACGGGAGAACTAATCGCATTTGGGCTCGCAGCTTAACAGCTAAATATATATTAGCAAATCAATCTGAATTTGTGCATAACACAATCACAGTCCCAAAGGGCATGGATAATAAATTCATTTGCTTACATTATGTTTTAACATGGTTATCATTTGTCAGAATTAGACATCAAAGCTGCATTTGTTTTCATATCAGTTCGGGAGCTGCACTTAACTTCTCCACAAATTACAGTGCCAGTTGGATTTTTCAGCTCAGAGCAAGGGGCTTTGTCATCTGGTTTGTCAGACAGTTTTAATGAGCACGGTTGCTGTACCACAAAGACCAGCTGCTGGATTAGCAGCAAAGAGGGGACATCAAATAAGTAAGCCCACGTAATGACTGTGGAATGCAATCTCAGATTAATGCTCATGCTGCTGCTGCATTCTAGTTGGCTAGTGAAGGGCCTACTCTACAAGAAAGAATAGGAAGTCCTTCCATTTACTTTAATGACATTTGAGCAGGTCCTCTAGGAATGCATTTAAGAGCATGAACAAATTCCTTTCCATCTTTCAAATATGGCATTTATCGCCTTCTCTCCAACTGAAACCAGATTCTTTTTTGATTTACACTGGTATATGGGAGAGATGACCCCACTGAGGTGAATTGAGTTACATCTCTGTAAATGTAATCTGAATCAAGCCACTTGTTTCACCCCCACCTCAGCTACTACCTTTACTCTCTTCTTGTTCTTCACTTCCTCCTTGCTGCTCCCCGATCCTCCTTTCAAGACTCATCTTTCTTTCCCCTTTCTCTTTTTTTCTCTTCTGCTGAATCTGGACTCAGTTTCACACATTCTGCAATTCTGTTGTTGTTATTTCTCTATTGTCCATTTATTTTAATTCTCTAAAGCGTTTTGCAAGACATTAAGGAGTGGCTGTTCACACTCAGACTGCAAATGATTAAAACAGTGACCAACACCAAAATAACCTTAACTCTGCCCATGCACGTGACTTCACATTCCTGAAAGAGCCCTATGCTGGCAACTAGACTAGGAGCTGCCAGCTATCTAAACCAGGCAGATCCAGAGCAGAAGATGAAACAAACTGGAAGCAATGCTAATCACCTTCAGCAGATCCAGTTTCAAATGCAGTTCCCCTTGAGTGGCAGAACAGAGGGCTCCAATAACTATGCTCATGTACTCTTCAGCATTGATGATTGACAGCTGTTCCAAGATGCAGAGGGTGTCACTACGGTAGCACTCATCGTCCAGAAAAATCTTGATGTACGGCACCATCCCGTGATCTTTTATAACAACTGGGAACCAATCAGATGCCATTTATTAGTTAAACCATACTCAGCCGTATGGGCAGCAATTGATGTGTAATCCCTATATGGTTTTGAACGCAAGTAGATTTTCCCAAGTCAGCTGTGAGCTATCACAGGGCTCCATTTGCCCACACCTACCTTATGTGTGTGCGCACAGATCAGTTATTAATGCCAACAACTTGCCCACCTTAGTGTCTAAGCAGATGTCCAGGCATTGGAAACGGTTGCAATACAAAAAAATCAAAAAGAAAGGACTGCCGTTTTAGTCTCTCCTGTCTACAACTAGATCTTTGCATAAATCCTTCCAAAGCACTCCTCCAAAACAGACAAATAGGAAGAAAATAGGGATTATTGGGGAAGGGCTCTCTCATTGTAAAGTGATGCATGCCTTTAAAACATTTCTTTCTTGCTAGTGGATAGGGCACTAAACTAGAACTCAGAAGGTCTGGGTCCGTTCCTGTCTCTGCCGCTGGGTAACCTCCAGCAGGTCACTTCATTTCTCTGTGCCTCAGTTTTACTTCCCACCCTTTGGTTGTCTGGCCAATTTAGACCAAGATCTTATAGAGAGGGGTTATTTCTCATTGTTCATAAAGTATCCAGAAGAACAGGGCCCTGATGTCAGCTGAGATATACAATCACTACTGTAATACACAGTAATAGACAGAGAAACTCAAAAGGAAGGAAAACTTCCTCTTCATTTTTAAAGTCTGTTGTTGGCTTAATGGGTTATGAGGAGTTTTCATCCCACTGCTCTGAATTAAGTAATTAAACTTAAGGACTTGTTGAGGGAAAATACCAAAGAATCTCACCGCAGGAGCATATAAATTGAAAAAGGGGCTGTACAAAAATGAGGAAATTAATTTAAATGTATACCCCAAATTAAAAAAAAAATAGTAAGGGCGCAAAAAAAAAAATTCCACCATGGCTAAACAGTAGAACAAAAGAAGTCGTTGGGAGCAGAAGCAGATCCTTTAAAAGATGGAAGTCAAATCCTGTAGAAGCAAACAGAAAGGAGCACAAACTCTGGCAAGTCAAGAGTGGAAGTATAATGAGGCAGGCCAAATTAAAATTGAAAAGCAACCAGCATCTGATGAAATGGGATTTTCTCCCACGAAAGCTCATGCAATAAATATATTTGTTAGCCTGTAAGTGCCACAGGGCTCCTTGTTTGTTTTAGCAAAGAAAGTCATAAAAACTAACAACAACAAAATATAAGTACCTCAGATTAAAGCAGGAAGTTTGCCAAGCAACCAGTGGAGCCACTGGAGGCTCAAAGACTAAAAGAGCACTCAAAGTGTGGAGAAGCTAAATGAATTCTTTGTGTCAGTCTTTACTACTGTTACTGTAAGGGGATTGCCACACCTGAGCCATTCTTCTTAGGTGACAAATCTGAGGAATGTCCCAGACTGAGTCATCAGAAGAGCTAGAACAAGTTGATAAATTAAACAGTAATAAGTCACTAGGATCAGAGTTCTGAAGGAACTTAAATATGAAATTGCAGAACTATTCTGTGGTATGGAACTTATCATTGAAGTCAGCCTCTGTACCAGATGACTGGGGAATAACTAATGTGATGCATATTTTTTTAAAGGCTCCAGGGGCAATTCTGGCAATTACAGTACAGCAAACATGATTTCAGTATTAGGTAAATTAGTTGAAACTATAGCTAAAAAAAAACAGAATTATCAGATGGATAGATGAACACAATTTGTTGGGTGAAGAATCAACATAACTTCTGTAAATGATTATCATGCCTCACCCAAGACATTAGAATTGGGGGGGGGGTTTCAACAAACATGTGGACAAGGGTGATCCAGTGGATGTACTGAACTTGGACTTTTAGAGTGTCTTTGAGAAGATCCCTCCTCAAAAGCTCTTAAGCAAACTGGGCAGTCCTGGGTTAAGATGGATGGTCCTTTCATGAACCAGTAACTGGTTAAAAAACAAATGGTAAGAATAAAAAGTTAGTTTTTTCAATGTAGAGAGAAGTAAATAGCATGGTGCTCCAAGGATCTATACTAGGATCTATGTTGATTAACATATTCAGAAATGAACTGAGAAAAGGGATAAATCATGAGGTGGCAGTTTCCAAATGATACAAGATTCGTTAAGTCCAAAGCAGACTGAGAAAAGTAACAAAGGGACCTCCCAAAACTGGTTGATTGGGCAACAAAATGGCACATGAAGTCAATGTTGATAAATGCCAAATAATGCACATTGTAAAACAATCAAATATACATACAAAATTATGAGATCTAAATTAGCTGTTACCACTCATAAAGATGTTGGAGTCATTATGGACAGTCATCTGAAAACATCTGGTCAACATGCAGGTATACAGGGAGATTTTGATAGGCCAGCAAAAGAGTCAGGGCCACACGATAGTGTTATATTGATTATCATATTTTGTTACTAGGAGCAGCCAAACTTGGTAGGTCTTTCTGCAGTCCCGAGCAGCCTTAGCGTGACCAAGCCAGAAGGGGTGGGGAGCCTCTTGCACAAACTTTGCCTAACCCTGCACCTTTCCTTCATGCTCTAGTAAATGTGCTGGGATGTGTTTTTCAAGAAAACACCAATACACTTATTTAGCCTACCCTTTGAGAGAAGCTTGTCTGGGCCTCAAGAGATGCAGACTCTGCAGGAACAGATCTAGGTAATTAAGTACTCTGGCAACCTGAGGTCCAGTTTTTAAAACATTTTTCCTCTTTCTTGACCTGTTACTGTCTACTAACAAAATGCGAGGCGGAGGGTTCAATTCTTTGGGATCGCTTCTTGGACACAGCTTCTGGATCCTCCAATGACAGCTGGAAGATCAGACCAATTGGAAAACCGTCACTATCTCCATTCGAAAGTTATCCTAGACTTCAGTAATTATTAAGAGTTGAGGATCTGGACATTTTACTCATCTGCTGCAAATTGGCGTAGGTGCTGGAGCCTAAGTGGAAGTCTAGATTTAAAGTAAGAGCACTCTCATGTTGTGTTTGAGCCTATGTAAAGCATGGCTTTTTACTAAGAGCACTTCTGTGTTGTACTATTTCTAACAGACTGCTTATCAGCCATCTCCATTTGACTTATTTCCTAACATCACGTTGCACAAAGTGAAGTTATCATAAGCTTTGGGATGGCAGAACCCTGAGTAACACAGGGATAGTAAAAAATATTAACAGAATGCTAGGGACCTTTAGGAAAGGGATAGATAATAAGACAGTAAGTATCAGAATGCCATTATATAAATCCATGATGTACCCACTCCTTGAACACTGGGTGCAGTTCTGCTTCTACCATCACATAAAAGACATATTAGAATTGGAAAAGGTACAGAAAAAGGCAACAGAAATTATTAGCATTATGGAAGCTTCCACAGGAGATTAACAAGATTGGGACTTTTCAGCTTGGAAAAGAGACAACTGAGTGGGGGATATGATAGAGGCCTATAAAATTATGAATTGTGCGGAGATAGTGAACAGGGAAGTGTTATTTACCATTCACATAACCTAAGAAACAGGAGTCACCCAACGAAATTGATAGGTAACAGGTTTAAAACAAATACAAGGAAGTACTTCTTCACGCATTGTACCCGTGGAACTTGTTGCTACGGGAGGTTGAATGGGCAGAAGTAGGACTGAGTTAAAAAAAGAGTTAGACCCATCCTCCGTGAATTTATCTATCAATGGTTATTAGCCAAGATGGTCAAGGATGCAGTCCCATGCTCTGGGTGTCTCTAAGACTCTGACTGCCAGATGCAGTGCCTGCACAACACAGAATGGATTACTCAATAATTGTCCTATTCTAGTCATTTCCTCTGAATCATCTGGCAGTGGCCACTGCTAGAATGCAGGCTACTGGGCTAGATGGACCATTGGTCTGACCTAAGATAGCCAGTTTTATGTTCTTATGCATCAGGCCACTGCTGGAGGCTGGGAACTAGAGTAGATGGACCAATGGTCTAACGGAACATAGCCATTGCTATATTCTTGGTGAACGAACAGAAGAAGGGAGTTAGAAAATTATTATGCTGTACCCAGGCTTTTCAATACTAAAACTCATTGTGGCAGTGCTGTGGCAGATGAAGTGTCACCTCCTCTTACCAGCATTCCTCACAGAGCCCTGCACAAGGGCAGCCACCATCTTCAGCATCACACAGATTATCTCCTTCTCAGTGCCTTGCTCCAGATAGGGTTCTTGAGTCCCAGCTGCATATAGAAAACAAAGAGTTTCCACAAAATATCCCATGAGACACCTAGTTACTGGTAATTAGAATTCCTCACAACATAAGTGCAGAGCACTTAACTGCTGTCAAAGTCTACACAAAACCCTACAGCACCTGATAAAATACAGAGAGAGGGGAAGGACGACCTAATAGTTAGGGTGCTAACCTGGGACTTAGGAGATCAGGGTGAGCTTAATTCTTTATTCTGCTACAAACTGCTGTTGTGACCTTGAGCAAACTTCCTGTGTGCCTCAGTTTCTGCTCTGTGGAATGAGAACTATAGCTCTGCCCTACCACACTGGGGTACTGTGAGGGTAAATACAGTAAGGATTTTGAGGTGCTTAGACATTATGGTAAAGGGCCCTGTGATAGATTTATCTATATTGTCTTTTCAGACGGCAGAATAATCAGAACTGCCTCTAATTCCTAGACAAGACACTTCATTAAAGGCACTGAGCACATATCATGGAGTTAAGGATAAAAATATAGTCAAGAATATGTTAATCAAAAAAACAAATTGTTACCAACTGTAACAGGGCAGGAGCATTAAGCCCCTCACTTGCCTCTGTTAGCCTGGGCCTAAGGGGCTAGGATGCAGCAGCTTGCATGGTGATTAGGCTGGGTCAGAGCCCTGGCCTAATCAAGGAGACAAGAAGCTGTGGAGGAGCTGGCCTGTGGGTATAAACCCAATCAACACAGGAAACAGGAGAGGTGTGGCAGGAGCAGTGTGGTGTGACTGCTGGCAAGAAGAGAGCAAATTTCTGAGCCCCCAGGGTGTTTGGGGCAGAAATTAGTATGTGGGATCTTGCACTATAAATAAAAGGGCATGAGGATTGTACACTGGACAAAGTGATGAGTCTGTTTTGGGTTCTGGGGAATGGATTCCTTGGCAGGAAACAGGAGCAGCTGTGTCTGGCCCGTGACACCAATCCAGGAAATTCAGAATTAAAGTGAAACTTACAAGGTGGTCAAACATTTTAAAGTCTAAAATGCAGATAAAACAGCCAGAACAACCTTAACTCTATCCCTGAAGCAAAGCCAGGTTCCTCCTGTCAATGTTCCTTTCATATCTAGGGCCTGGTTCCTATCAATATTCAGTGTTTGCTGACTTAAAACCCTATGTTGTTGGATGTGTTACTTTTTTACCCATTTTGAGCTTTAGGAGTTTACACACTAGGACTGAGGATATCCTACATTTCTAAAAAACAATGTACTGATGTAATGATGGTGCAGCCCTATTCTCAGAAGCCCTTTACCATCTTTGTTTATAGCTGGAAATCAGCTAAGAAAATTGACATACCTGACTGGCATTCAGGCAGAGAGAGGAAAGAGACCTATTCATCAACTAACTCATAACCATAACTCATAACCAGGATGTGAGTTTTCAGGAGCCATGATCTGTTTTCCTGGCAATCTCTGTTTCAACTATCTGTGTCATGCATTATTGTATTGTATTGAAGGTAGACCTGCAAAATCTCCATCCTAAGTGGATTCAGAATCTGAATCCATATCTTCATCATCTGGACCCACAATAGGGATGTCCTTGAAGGCTTCCACAGAGATTTCAACAATTTCCACTCCACTATTAAATTTAGACTAGAACACTCCCCACAGGAGATCCATTTTCTGGACACTGCAGTACAAATTAGGGATGAACACTACCCTCTAACAAAAACCTACTGATCGGTACAGTTAGCTACATCCCTTGAGCTTTCATCCAAAACACACCACATGATCTATGGTCTACAGCTAAGCCCTAAGATATAACCACATTTGCACTGATCCCTCAGACAGAGACAGACAGACACCTTCAGGATCTCTATCAAGTATTCTTAAAACTACAGTGCTTAGCTGTGGAAGTGAAGAAACAGATTGACGGAGCCAGGCAAGTACCCTGAAGTCAACTGCTACAGGAGAAGCCCAAGAAAGAAAACAACAGAACACCACTGGTCATCACCTGCAACTCCAAGTCAGACCTCTACAGCACATCATCAAGCACCTACAACCTATTCTACAAGACAATCCCTCACAGCCTATTCTACAAGACAATCCCTCACTCTCTTAAGCCTTGGGAGACAGACCTCTCCTCACTTACAGATGGCCCCCTCAACCTTAAACAAATACTCACCAGCACCTACAGACCTAACAACAGAACCATTAAGCAGGCACATATCCCTGCAACAAGACACACTAACTTTGCCCACATATCTGCATAAATGACACTATCACAGGATCTAATCAAACCAGCTACTCCATCAAAGGCTCATTCACTTGCTCATCCACCAATGTGATTTATGCCATTATGTGCCAGAAATATCCCTCTGTCTTTTATATAGGACAAACAGAACAGTCTCTGAGCAAAAGAATAAATGGGCACAAGTCTGACATCAGAAATCACATTCTAAAACCACTGGGTGAGCATTTCAATCTTCCTGATCATTCCATTGGCAATTTACTAATTGCTGTGCTCAGACAGATGAATAACAGATCAAGGCTTCAAAGATAAGCTGCAGAGCTCAAATTTATTTGCAAATTTGACTGCATTGCTTCAGGGCTTAATAGGGACTTTGGATTTTTTCTCATTACAACAGGTGATTTGACCTTATCTTTCTCTTTCTGCTGTTCCCCAGTGTTTGCACCTTAACAACTCCTTTGATTTACTGCTACAGTGTGACCTGATCCTATGACTTATACTTCTGTGCATTTATTTCCTCCTATTCTGCAAGGTCCCCCATCTTCAAAGAATCTGACAAAGTAGGATTTTATCCTACAAAAGTTCATGCAATAAATACATTTGTTAGTCTTTAAGTGCCACAGGACTCCTTGTTTTGTTTTGTTTTTTTTACTGAACTAGACTAACATGGCTGCCCCTTTGGAACATAACTTGTCAGAAATTTTGCTGAGAGCCCCAATAATTAGAGAAGACCCGATCAAACTCTGCATCCAAATGACCCCATCTTTGGGGCATCTGAAGTCTAGATTTCAACTGCAGTGCTGCAGAGGATGCTCTGCTCTGATTTGTACATGCTTTGGGCAAATTCTTTGCTGCTTGCCCAGCGATGATTAAAGGTGTGGGTTCCCATTGTGAACAACTCATTTTTGGGGTGCCAGTGACAGGGTGGCTGGACCTTTAAATGAAGCTGCTCTGGCTCCCCTCTACTGGATACTCCCCGTTTGACAAGTTCAGCAAGGAACTGGGGCTATAAAAAGCCATGTTGTCAGTAAGGAAAGGGGAGCAGCAACAGCAACATGTTCCCTGGAAGGGGCTGCTAAAATTCTCTGGGAGCAGGGCTAGCAGGGAAAAGTGCCTCTGAGGGGAAGCTCTGGGAGACAGAACTCAGTAAACGGAGCATGGAAGAATACTGCAGTGATCCCTAAACAGGAAGTGCTGAGGGAAGGAAAGGGGGGAAATCCTCATGGAGCAGCAGACATGTTCATGTTGGTTTTGTGCCTGTCTTAAAGATAAGACTGTTTCCAGAAAGACAAGCTGGGGGTGGCCGTGGCATCTTTATGGACTTTCAGTGCCCAAGATCAGTTACTCCAAGCCTGACTTTCCGAGGAGCCAAGTACTACACTCCAGTGATCGCAGTCAGAAATGGGAGTAGTCAGCCCCTGTGAAAGGGAAGCCCTGTGTCTCTGTTTGGGCTCCCAAGGAACCCAAAGTGAAAGGCCAGTTTAGGTAACTTGGGCCCACCTTTCCAATGGCTGGGAGTGGAGGCCAAACAACTCAGCGAGGTTAATTACTAGGGCTGGTACATAGCCCCGAAGCTGTGTTATATGTTCAGTGGAACTGGAGAAAGTCAGATCTCAGGAGGGAACTAGTTTGGTGTGGTGCCAGCAGCTCAACCATAGTAGTTTAAGCCAGGACCAAGCAACTTCCACACCAGAGTTTGACAAGTGACCCTGCTCTCTGCAAGCTCAGTGTAGAACTCTGTCCTAGCACTTTGCCTCCACCTCCACTCACTGCCAAAAAAACAAGTGGTACCTGTCTTCCTTAGGATCTTGGCTTGCTTCCTCAGCTGAGCCAGCAGCTGACCTAAGAGCCCCGAGTCTCTGAAAATGTCAGTGAAGAGCAAGTCCCTCTTTGTAATGCTGTGAAGGCACCGCAGAGCGGCTAACGTGCAAAACGGCACCAAGTTCTCCTTTATCAAACACTCAATCTTCTTCAGGATTTCATGGGGGATGTAGGAGAAGTCTAGCACCACGGATTCCACCAGCTGAAAGAACTGTATCTGAATCTGGTGTGGTTTAAGGTGGATGATGTCAGTGAACTGGGAGATGGGCTGTAGTGTCCATTCCAGAAGGAAAAAGTTCATGGTGTCCCAGGTCCATGTTGTCTTTATAGCCGATAAGATCCTCTGACAGAGATGCTGGTCACTAGTTTTCTGAAAGATGGACTGCAACACCTGAAAAGCCTGGAGGTTTTTCACTGTAATTCCTGAGAAACAGAAATCAAGCCAGATCATTTTAACCGTTCTTATCTCTGGCCCAATGCAGATGACTTATCTGCAGTACATAGGCTTACTGAAGAGCACCAGAAGTTGTCATAGACACAGATCCAGTCTCAGCAAATATTGGAGCATAAAGGTGAAGAGAACAAATGGAGCTACCTCTTTGTCCTCAGGACCCATAACAGTCAAGGGGTAACCCTTATAACTCTATGCTGTGCCCCCAACTCCCCTCAGCTGTATGGGCTGGGAAGAAAAATTTCCAGGAAGGAGGCAGAGAAATTTAAGTTGACAGGAACAGGCACTTGAGCAGCTTTAGCGGATATCAAAGGAAGGACTAGTGGGCAGTAGGGATGCTATGATAATGTTTTCTACAGCCCTGACTCCACACACCCTCTGCCCAGTACTGATGTGCTCTTTGCTTCTGGCTCCTTCTGTCCCTCACTGCCCCCCCCATCCTCAGTCTCTGCATCACGACCTCACTCCACTTGCCCCCTTCCCCACCAACATAGCCTCCTTCTTCTTCTCTTCCCTTTCCCTGTCCCACTCTCTCCCCTGGCCTCTCTCAGCATAACTAGTCCTAAAATGGTGCTGGGAAACCACCGATCCCTCTGTAGATTCTCCCCCTTCCTATTCACTGGGCTGGTCTTGTCATTATAGACTGTAAGCTTTTAAAATCAGGGACCATCTATGACTTTGTATTTGTACAGCTCCTAGCATTATCTGGGCTGGTCCACTGGCATTACCAAAATACCAGACATACTGATCATAGTTGCTTTTAGAGACAGCAGAAGGGTTCTGAATGGAAAACTCTCATTGCAAAGATACTCTTTCTTACAATCTCAGAATTTTTCCATGTGGGTCTCATGAATCCTCTTCAGTCTCCATCTGTCAAACACTTTTACCTCTGTATAAATCCCCACTGGCATGTCTTATGGCAGTAAAGTTAAGCCTAAGAAAAAACCTTTACAAGTTTTGGGGTTTTTTTTTGACTGTACTTTAGTTCAGTGGTTCTCAACCTTTTGTGGATTGCAACATGCTTGGCAGTGTATTACCACCCTATGGGATGCACCAGCCTACTGCCCCCAAGTCAAATCCGGCCAACCCCCCAGCTCTCCGTGACATAGTTACTGCTATGTGGTGACACGGTAGTGTGTCCCAACACAGTGGTTGAGAGCCTCTGCTCTAGTTCACATGCTAAAAATCAAAGTGAGGAAGTGGTGCCTGAGCTTCAGCATCAGCCAGACAGCATATATGTATCCAGGGGGCACCAGCTAGGCTTGTGCAACCAACCTTGACTCCTGCACCATGGCGTTTTTTATCAAGCTAGCTGCCATTAAACCAGACATGAGCTGCCATTCCTGTCTCCATCTGCAGCATAGAAGTACCTTTAGTTAACTTTGGAGTTTCCTGACTTGCATGCTCAAATTCTCCAGCTTAACACTGCCTGTGCACACAAAGTGCACAACAATTTCTTTTCCCACACTGTGCCCACACTAACACATATACACATGTATATACAATACCAGAGGATTGTGTCTGTTCAAAATCAAAGTGTGGCAGCTGAGGGGATGTAATGTTGCCAGAAACTTTCAATTCGGTTTTCCCACAGACTGTGAGGAAAGTCAGTATATCCAGCACCTCTTCAAGATGGTGGTCTCCTTCGCTGTGGGGAGCCCCCTCCCACCTAAAATTAAAGACTAGGTATGTAGTCACATGCTTGTGGCTCAACGATATTTACCATAACAAGGTCCTTTTACGAATGTATTCTACAGGGACACCTGATACAGAAGTAATAATTTCCCACTTCACCCTCTTCCCCATCCAATTTGTTTTATGTAGCACTGATTAAAGAATGGATTGAACCAATTGCTCTGCAGTCAATCTGGCGGTCTGATCAACTCCACAGTTGGATCAGGGGAAGAACCACAAACTGAACCAGATAATCTAAGGACTAAGATCAGTAAGTGACTGCACAAAGAGGAGATGAGTCAACATTGAAATTAAGTCCCATTATGTGTACCACTAGAAGTGCAAAAGGCAACGCCAGTTGAAAAAGGGAAAAAATTGGCAAAGAATATCCAGATACTTTAGTCAAAATTAATAAGACATAGAGTCAAAAACCCAAAATTCAGAACATGTCAGGCAGCTCTCAGGACCCAAGCCAGAATTCTGGCATTGTACTTAGTAAGAAAAGTCAGAAAGAAAATACAATTAGCAAAATACAAACCATGAAGATATATTAGCTTTTAGTTTTTTTACAGACTGTCTGAGATTTACAGACCCATCAGCCCACTGGAAAGGGAAGACTGTTTAATCTGAGTTGTGTGCTATAGAAGTAGACACATGGAAGTCTCTTTTAAGGCATGGGTCAGTTCCAGACATCTCCCAGATTTGCAGCAGCTTAGACCTGAGGAAGAGCTAGTGGTGAAAAGCAGTTAGCCACATACCATGTTGTTATGTTCAGTGCCATTCAGATTGGGGCTGGCACAATCCTTCCCCTCCAACCTATTTTGTGCAAGGGCATATGGCAGATCAAGATATAACTAGGAATTAAGAAAGCCACAGGGAATAAAGGGACTTGCTTTTCCCTATTGTGTTCCCAGTGATGGCAACTCTCGTCAAAGCTCCAGACATTAACTAAGAATGGACAAACTCATTGCTGGAGACAAGACCAGTTCACTTACGTGTTAGTGTTGCTTAAAATAGTTATTAGTTTCATTAGAATGTATTTAGGATTTAGACTCTATAGAAGGGGTGGCCAAACTGTGGCTCATGAGCTGCATACAGCTCTTCGAAGAAAAAGCGCAGCACGCAGAAGAGCATGGCGAGGAGAAGCATGGCATGGTCAGAGACGGTGGGAAAGCGGCAGCATGGTTGGGGACTCAGGGATGGTGCAGCAAAGCACGGCATGGTCAGAGACAGTGGGAAAGTGGCAGCATGGTCAGGGACTCGGGGATGATATGGAGAAGCGCAGCATGGTCAGAAAAGGCAGGGAGAAGCCGTGGCATGGTCTGGACCAATGTTCCCTCTAAGCTAATGATGCAGCTGAGCGAGTTGTGGTATTTACTGAGCAACAATTTATGAGGCCTGGGCAACAGTTTTTTGGTGCTGAAAGTATCAGCATGCCTAAGTATTTTAATTCAAAAGTAATCATAGATGTCTTTTCATTCAAACTTCAATAAAAATGTTAAACTGATGTACTGTAGTTTTATTAATTTACTAAACAAATGTGAGACAATGAAACTTGCTGCCTGTCTAGCCTCTACCATCATCTACACTGCTCAGTTTTTGTTGCCTGTCTTTGTCAGATTTCCAGAATACATGTGCCACAAGACTCCTTGCTTTTTTTGCTTTACTAGACTAACACGGCTGCCCCTTTGGAATTTAAGTCCCTCTTATACTGCCCAACTGGAGTAAAAGGGATTTAAAGTGGATCAGGCCCTAAATGTCCAAAACGTAGATTGAAATTAAGTAGGTAGCTTCAGATTTGATCATGAGACTGACATGTTATGGGGATTGTATTTAATATTTAGCTATCAACTTTGAAAATACACCTATTCTGCCCTCAGTAAACATATTAAATTACTATGCATTGCAAATCACAATCACAAGGTAGCAACCACTTCCCAGATTCCCTCGGGGCAACACCTTAAGTAAAGTTATCTGAGAAATTCAAAACTTTTAAAGATGGCAAGGGCAGAAAACATGTTTCAAGACAGTTTCTCACAGCATCACATCTCTGTAACCAGGGCCATCTTTTGTGCCTAAAGAATTTGCATCAAATAGAGCTAGGTTAGAGTCTGTTACATTATCATGCCCAATCATACCTCTCAGAAGCTAAATATGGGACAGCAATCCTCTTAGTGAATGGCAAAAAATTGATTAGGCATACAGGAAACTTTAAACACTGTGAGTATCTTCCTTTAATATAGAGTCTCTAACATCTCAGTTTTGGAGTTTATGGGGTTTTTTTAATCCAAATCATTTTCAACAATAAAAGGGAGGCTATAATTAGTATGCCTGGAGTGTAAATACTCTCACAACTAAAATAAGCAAAATGAGGTACAATTGAGATTTGTGTGTCTGGTAGTGGAATATAATAAAGGTGGTTTAATAATTTTTAATTTTTGACAGTTAAAGCAAACCTTATCAAAGCTGCAAGAAGCAAGAGCATAAATGGATTTGTGAAAGAAAATGATTATTTTTCTAACACATTTTTGGGGAAATAGAAATACAAAGTCTCTTCTTAAAAAATTATTGCACTGCTGGCAATATTTTTTTCCTTCTGCCTTAAATGACTTTTTACCCTTTCAGTTTTTCATTTCATTTTCCTAATCATTAGGATTTGTTTCCTTCCATCACAGGAGTCTATACAAAGTTACATTGTCAAGCCCCACCTTGACAAACTGATTGCATTAGAATCTCTCACAGAAAAGAAAATAAATCTGAAATTAACCCAACTTGGTTTTGCTTATTTTAAAAGATCGCTTTTCTTTCAGGAGCCTTTTAGCAAGTGAAAAGCAAAGCATTCACCCTTGATAGAGATGCTAAATGGCTCAATACAATTTTGCTTGGGTCTTTCAAGTCCCAAGTCCTCCTCCAGCTCCAGCCTGGCTCCTTTGCCTGCAGCCCAGCTCCCATCCCCTGCCCCCACAGAGAGCCCTGCGTCCCTGTGGCCACTACATGGCAGCCACTGGGAGCCCCACGATTTAGCCCTGCCATCTCTCAGGGTCCCCCCTCTTGCCCAGGCTCCAGGCTGCTTACCTGCTGGGGCCCACACAGGCCCCAAAGATGCCACCATCTCTGCACTAGCAGCATGGTGCAGAGGAGAGGGAGAGATTTAAATTTCCCTCCCCCTCTGCTCCTTCCCTGGCTATGTGCAGCGGGGGGGCCGTCAGCTCTCACTGCTCCAGCAGGCAGCACAGGCTGCCTGCCCGAGCTGAGACAGGAGACACTTTGGAACTTGGAAAGGAAAGGAGTCTGCGGCCTTATAAAATGAAAGTTCTTCTGCCTCATAGGGCTAGTCTACACTTTTGTGCTGGTGGAGTTCTATCACTAAAGATAAAAAATCGTGCCCTTAACCAATAAAGGCAGGCTGGCAAAAGCGCTGCGGTGGACAAAGTTATTTCATTTGGGGAACTGGTATAAGTTATACCAGAAAGAGGAAATCTTTTGATGGCATGTTTTCACTAGGAAAGTTAGCTGGTATAGCTATATTTCTGGTGTAGACAAGGCCTTCACTAGTGCGGAGTGGATAAAATGGTGGGGGGGGTGCACTGGGGCTGCTATGGTGTAAATTATGCTGGATGGTAAAGTCCAGAGGGACTCTCTTAAATTAAGGCTATAATGTGGGAACAGAACTGCTAAGTACTTTGGGGAAACTGGTTCACAGTTACTCCATTGGCTGTTGGCGAAAAGAATTCATGGCCTTAATAAAAAGTGCAATGATAGTCAAAATAATAGACAGAACTACTTTGTGTTTTGACCCAAGATTATCACTGGGTAAACACTGGATTTTTTGACTTGCTGGACATTCTGAAACAATTTTTTAAAATCGTTTTAAGTCAAAACAAATATATCTTTGAACAAAAAACAAAACCACTCTTTCAATTTAGAGCATTTTGGGGGGAAAAAAATTTAACTTTCCAGAAAAGAAAAAATGGACAAAAAAAGGTCTTGAATTGAAAAAATAAAAATTTAGCATAAATGCTGATAACATTTTCATTGTTTTGTTAAAAGTTTTAGCCTGCCAGAAACAATTTGGCGAAATCATGAATCTGTGAAATGTTTCACTGTTGCCAAATCTGATTTTTTCACTTAACTTGGGTTAAAAATTTGCTCACTTCTACCCTGGATACCCTGAGTATCTTGGTTGCCAGATGTGAGCATATTAATCCTAGCCATACACACTAACTTTATTTTTTTTACCTAGAGCAGCTAAGAGATGATCCAGTTGGTGAAATGTTCCCTTTGGATTCTAGCTTACAACCAAGGGACCCTTTTGAGTGGAGTGGGACCACCTGAGGTCCTTCCTGTTATTATCCACCTACTAGCATTTGATGAAGAAAACCTAGGCTGTGCCTCAGGTCAGGGAATTCCCTAACCTACCTCTAGACTAACTTCTTCAATTTGTACTTCCTCTTGCGGTTTCAATGGGAGAAGTTGCTCTGTGCTTCCCCTCTTAAAACAGCAGTATGGTGCAGTTAGTGGTTTGCTAAATGAGGCCCTTTCTTACCAGCATTTCAGCACTTCATCTACCCACTGTGTTACCTGGATCTTTCTAAAATACAATTGAAATGTTAGAAGAAGCCATCTGAAAATTATATTTAATTAAACCTATACTTTAGCATCCCCTAGAAACCCAGTGAAATGGGTTTTACTCACCGGAGTAAAATTTTTCCCACAAGCTGGTATCCATCACTATTCTCAAACTCCAGAAGCAAAGCTGAGGATATAGGATAGGAATCCTTCACAAAACACAGGATGATGCTCACTGCCTGACACAAGTCCGAAGCTGGCAAGGTGTCAGCCATTTTGAACAGATTCTGAATGGCTATCTTAATGCAGTCTGCAGCTGTGAACAAATTACAGTCCAGGTTTAATAGTGAGAGCTGGACATTACAAATGACTACAAAAAATCACTGACAATGCTTAACAACATGCTTAAAATCACAGCTCCCATTCAAACAGGGACAGTTGGTGACTCGAAGAGAGACTGGGGGTGAGGAGATAGGATACCAGAATATTGTTGCGGGCTTTAGAGACTAGAGCAAAATATTCTAAACACTTTCATTCAACATTCCCCTTTAAATTTATTTTTGATCCACAGCAACTCAAGCACCTTCATAAACATAAACCTCAAAGTTTTAATTACACCCCCAGTAAACTCTACATACTGAGAGTTCAGCCTTTTTGGTACATGATAAGTGGATAATGGATAATTCAATTAGGTTGCAGTAAAAGGATTGCATGCTCTTTGCAATACTCTGGGATTAATGCTTTTGCACAATGAGGAAGAAGATATATTTTGCTCTGAAGCCACCACTGTAATTTGGTCTTTTCCATCTAGCCCGGTAGTGCATCTTCTACTCACTCCCAGCTGGTCACATTTTGTCAGTTCTTTGACAGCTCACCAGCTCCCAGGACTAGCTTTTAGCATATTAATGTTTTCTTTTGCCAGGTGGGAGTGAGTAATCTTTGCAATTGTTTTAAGATGAAAACACCCCTAATGCCATTGGAACATTCTCTCTGGGAAGACATAACTGTCACTGCTAACCAATTAGGACATCCCAATGGGATGAGCACAACAGTAGACTGAAAGTCAGCCAGGTGTGAAGGGAATAGCAGAGGAGTGATAGTCAGAATGCTGGGGAACCCCAGAGATGTAAATTGGTTGCTAAAATCACAGGCCTTGAAACTCTTGAGCGTCTCTCTTGGCTTGGATACATTTAGTGGGGGTGAGTAGAACAGGACATGCTGTTATCTGTAGCTTTCTGTTCTCTGCATAAAAGCAGGGATTTCAGTTTACAGGTTTCCACCAGCCCTAAACTGAAATCACACTTCATGCACTTCCAAGTGGTTGCTTGTTGGGTAAATGTAGAAATGAAACCTATTCAAGTGAGGTTCTTCATGGAGGAATTCACCCCACAAGGGCTCAGGAAAAAACAAACCTTGTAAGTACATGATGGCATTTTTGGTCTGGGTCTTTGAAATTGTCCGAAGCACTTGGCATGTTGCTGCTTTCCATGAAAGGCTGCACTCGTCCCAGAGGGAGGCTGTTGCTGTAATTAGAGACTGAAGCTCTGTAGCTGTCAGAAGCTCCTCTATAGCTTGTTCCTCCTTGTACAAGTTGAGCATTGTCTGGAAATGAAAATCGGTTGCAATGGAAATTAAATACAGATGTCTGGAACATGTATAAGGGGCTCCCTAGACTTGAAGATATTGGGTCAAATCTGACACATTAATAGTGGATACAGCTCCACTGAAAATGAAAGTAGCTGAATATTTTATGCTACGTAACTAGCTAATGATGTGGCCTCTATTGCCATAATATTAGAGCCTCTCCCAACCATCAAAGCAATAACATATCTCTTCATTACCAGCCTGCAGAAGAAATAACATGGTTAGTTTATAGTTTGGATGCGTATGGGAGTGCACAGGTTTAAAAACTGGAGGGAACAATAAGTTAATGGAATGAGATTTTCATTCTCTTCCATAAGTGACCAGTTCCCTTGGTGAGTCTTCTCTCTTGCAGCAGGAGTTCCAGCTACAACAAAATTACTCTCCCACCATCCCTGGTCTTGTCTTATTGGTTGACGGTGTCATTGTTCTCGTGGAACACGACTCTTCTGGACGTCATTGCTGGATGCAGAAGTGATCCCTCAAGAACTGTCTTCCACCCTATAGAACCTCTCCTTTTTAATATGTAAATCTGCACTGCACCTATGCTATACCTCACTGCACTTTTAAGGACATAAGAATAGTTATTTCTGCTTTCATCAGCTCTTCAACATACTGGGTAAGACTCTCTGGTCAGCACTTAAAATGGCATAGGTGGTGCTCTTCTGCCTTCTCCTTGCCTAGTACTTAATGGACCAGTAATTAATACAACAGACATTCTGTCCTCCTACCTTCTCCTTTCCCTTGCTTGTACTGTATATGCAGCTCACTACTGTTTCTAAGCTGAGCACATATTATGCCAAAAGTGGACACACAATTAATATCATGCATCACATTACAGAAGGGTCCAAAGTACAGATGTGGTCTTCTCTTACTAGAGTCCATGGGGATTAAGGGCATTTGGCATTTTGCAGGACCAGGCTTTATTTTGTGGATTGGTTGAAAAATATCACTCAGACCCCTTCAGAGCTAACAGCCCTGCCATGTGCTTTCCTGTCTCAGATTTCTAAACAATAGTGGAGATTTTCAAAGCAAATATTTAACTTCAAAAGGGACTGTGTACTTATGTAGATATTGGAAATCTCAGCCAATGTACACAGGGGAAATTGAAAAAGCTAAATAATTTGGTGCAGCACAAAACTCTGAGCTAATCTGTGCAAGGAATATGGTGCAGCATCACTCTGGAAGGTGCTCTGGATTTCTCTTCCAGCCCCATGAGAAAGTTTACTGCTCACACCCTTCAGTATTTCATGAAGAAGGGGTCCAAACTGCCCTTATGGAAAAGCTCTATTGAATTTGACAGTGATTAAACTAAGATGGCTTTACTTCAGCTCTGGAGAATCTGACAACGTGATCCCTTCCATTGAGTTGGTAAGCCAGCCAACAGAACATTAGAGAAAGAGAGTCCTGTGCCAGAATTCTATAGGATGCAGGGGCATCACTGGCGCCTGGCACATGGGGCACATGCCCCGAGTCCTGGCGCCAGTGCCCTGAGAGCCCATGGTGGCGCCTGCCTCTCCCGTCCCCATCCCTGACCTGCCTGCAGCAGCGCCTTACTCTCCTAGCCATGTCTTGGCTGAGGATCCGGGCCAGGCTTCCCACAGGAGCGCCTGCCTCTCCTAGCCAGGGATTGAGGCTGGGCTGCTCATGGTGTCCCTGGCCAGGGATCCGGG
This sequence comes from Podocnemis expansa, assembly GCA_007922195.1. Classification (NCBI taxonomy): domain Eukaryota; kingdom Metazoa; phylum Chordata; order Testudines; family Podocnemididae; genus Podocnemis; species Podocnemis expansa. The sequence goes on from ML681981.1 coordinate 48,132,848, forward strand.
CCCCGGCTGGTGGTGGCAGGGACCCAATGCCAGATCGGGTCTGGGTGCCAGATCATGGCCAGGGAGTGGGGCCTGGGCCCGTGCCTGGGATCTTTCCCTGGGGCAACAACATTCCTGAGAGGATGCCTTAAAAATTTTATGGAAAGTTACCATTCTTTATTAAGTCCTATCACCTTTTTCCAAAAGAACTGAATAGGATGTTCAGGACCACTTGCTTCTTCCCTACTCTCTCTCACCCACCATCTCCACGAATTTAATCAACCAAAGACTCTTGCAGGGTGATTTCCAGTCCTGAACTACCACCAGATCAAAGCTTCTCACATGCTATACAACAGCTGTTGGATTTCATACCCCAAAATACCTAGGCTATTGCTACACTTAGATTGTTAAATCAATTTAACTTAAATCAATATAATTGAATCAAAATAACAATTATTAAATCAATTTAAGTTAAATCAATTTAACATGTCCCCACTAGACACCAAATGAAACTAGTATGTCCATGGACAGAACCTGCTAGTTCGATTTAGGAGAGAGGTACCATAGGAGGTGTGGCAAGGTGGCCCCCAAGAAGGGACATGCCCCCACCCAATATATAGAAAGAGGAAGGCACCCTAGGAGGAAGAAGGTCAAAAAGCGTTAAATCGAAATAACAGTTAAATTGAAACAACACATTTACACAGTGTAATTTCAAAATAATAATTTCAATTTAACTGTCATTTTGATATAAAGGCGGGTTTTAATATATTGAAATGACCATTCCTTATTTCGAAATGAAGGAACTCCTCATTTTGAAATAAGCAAAGCTAGTGGGGACATGCACTACTTTAAAGCAAAATAACCATCATTATTTCGATTTTAAGTGTAAGTGTAAACACACCCCTAGAGTATGGCTCTTCTGGGTTCCATAGTGAGTTCTGATGAGTTCTGGGGTGCCAACAGTATACTTACGTCATCACAGTCAAAGGCAAGTCTAAACTAGACTAAAAACAGTACTCATTTTAAGGAAACGAGACACACCAAGATGAGTGAGGTAATTTTTTTGGAGCAATTTCTATCGGTGGACAAGACAGAGAAACTCTAATATGTCAAGAGGTTGTCTCTGTCTCTTCCACCAACAGAAGCTTGTGCAATGAAGCATATAGCCTCACTCACTTTGTCTCTCTCATTGCATAGGACCAGCACAGCTATGTGGCTGCAATTTTTTTTTAAGGAAAGTCATGCAACTTAGCAAGCAATCACTGACACAGAGCAGCTCAGAGCTTCTTATGCATAGGGTTACCAAATACCAAAGCCTGGAAGGGAGGACAGAGAAGTATGAAAAGGAGGGCATTGGAAGACACTTGGAGGAAATATAGTATAACGTAATATTCTTCTGTTTTTAGGGGGCCCTGGAATGCTTCCCCCTAAAAATAAGGTACTCCATGGCATTCCAGTATATTTTAACCCCGTAAGTAAAAAGCCAGACAAAATCATGTATTTTAAAATGCCTGCCAGCTGAAGGATGTGAACGTAAAAAGGAGGACATATCCTCCTTTTGCCTGACACCTGTTAACCCTACTCATGCACCACATTTCCCAAAGAGAAATACGGCTTCAGCCAAAGCAGTCTTTCTCACAGGAATGTGTCAATTCTGCTGAAGAAAAAAAAAAGTGGATTTTCCTGTGGGAAATGTCTAAGTGAAAACTCATTTTGCACTGAGCCACAGGATACATTTTTGTTTCAACTTAAAAGATCAAGTTGTCATGTCTTTTGAAATAAAATGAAACTGACTTTTTAGGTCAAAATGCTAATTTGAAAGGAAAAAGTTCTTTTCAAAGTGGTTTAAATGGAGGAAAACCAAAAACTTTTGGAATGAAAAGTTTCAAGCTACTATTTGAAAAAATGGCACAATCTGAGCATCTCCTACTTAGCGTGAGAAACTGTTGCTAATTCTAATTCCATCCCAAAGCATGAGTGAGCACCCTCATTCATTCCTCTTCCCAGGGTCCCCAAGCATTCAAAGCCAAGGAGCATTAGAAGGGTTCCCTCACCTGAACAAACATCTCCCGAGCTTGATCGTCCTCCTCACTTGGCCCTCCATCACTGGTTTTCCCTGAAGGACACGTGAACAAGAGGTACAGGCACTGCATCAGAGTGACTGGGAGGCCAGATTTGATGATGTTCCACAGCGTCCCCTGAATACAAAAAAACATCTTAGAGACACAGAATATTGCACTTCTCCCTGAGTGTGTGCCCATTCACTATGTGATCTCATTTAGGGTTCCGGGCACGGGATAGCAACCCAAGGATCCTGTCTTCTGTCCCTGCTGTCACTTGGAAGTTCTAATCACCACAGCTGTCCCATGTTCTGTGTTTATGGCTCCTGCTAACCTATAGAGACAACAGAAACATCCTGCACTAGGAAGCCTATAGTGGGAGTCTTGCTAGGGATCTAACCGACTATCCACCGATAACAGTTTCTGCTTCATCTTTACCCACTGGCCACCAGCTATAGCAATTAAGTGTGATGCTAAAGGCAGAAGCTCCCAGTTCTGTCCCAGGCTCAGTGAGTATGCCATGTAGCAGAGGACCATGATGCCCCTGTGATGAAGTAAGAAAACCTCTTGGGTTACTGTGGTTCTTCTTTTTCCTGTTCTTGGGTGATGGTATTCTGGTGATGGGACACAGGGGTGTGATAACTATAGGTACCACTAGGCGGGGAGAGGCTTTAGTGCGACCTTACCTGGACCCCCTGGGGGTGACAGGTTGTGGCCGGTTTAGACCAGGGGCAGGGCAGCTGGAGATAGAGAGGAGAACAAAGGGGAGAGAGGAGGAAGGAAGATGGAGGTCGGAGGGGCAGGACCTCCGGGGCTTGTCCTGGGGGTTTACTATCTGCCCTCCTAGGTGATCTGAGAGCCAACTGTCCTAGCTGCTGTGCAAAGTGGATTGCTAATAAACCCTCTGACTGCTATACTGGCTGAGTGTCACTGCTGATTGGGACGGCTGGGACCCTCGTAGGGGGAGGAACCCCCCCCCCCCAAGGGAGACCAGACAGAGCAAGGATCGGACTCTCTGGGCCTGGATTTGGGAAGCTGGCTACAGGTAGCGTGGAGACCCTGGTGAATGGGAGAAAGCTCCACCGTAGCAGAGTCCCTGGTGGGCTGTGAACAGAGGGGATCCAAGAGGCTTTTCTGGGTTCTCCGTGACAGCCCCCATGATGAAGAGTCTTCTGAGTTATTGCATACACATTTTAGAAACAGCTTGATTAAAAATGAGAGGCAACCTTAAGAAAAGACTTGACTTTGACAGCACTAATGCATTCAATTTCCCCCCTTTCTCCAGCAGGGCTTTGCACTAACAAAGCAGGCACAGGAATGAGGAAGTATATCCGTGAGGCTGTAAGGGCTCAAGAGGATGTGATCAGAACCAAGTGCAGGAGGAGGTGGGTGGAGCTCTAAGCTCAGTTATTGGGCTATGTGAAAGATCAAACTTTGAAAATCTGCGAAGTGCACAAATCTCACAGCAGCTGTCACACTGGGCCGCTGCCAGCAAATCAGTCCAAAGTGCCTCCCGTGGTTGTGTGCTAATATTAACAGCAGTTCTGTGTAAGATTTTAGCTTCATATATTTGGATGAGAAGACACTCTGCCTGCGCTGCACGGACATCTAATGTCCCATGGCTCCTTTCATTAGAAACTGGAATTGCAGTGAAACTCTGGGCCAGGTTCTCACTGTCCGTTTCTGTTGTTCAGTGATACTGCAGCCATCCTACACTCCAGAGGTGGCTGCCTTCCAGCGCTGCTTTATGGAGACAGCTTGTAAAGTGCGTGAGGGTCAATGGTGCTTATAGCAGCATGCAGACCGTAAGTATGTCAGCAGCAGATCACTAGCTCCTTGCTGGTATCACCTAGGTGTATAGCCTGGAGTAATGAAGCCGTTTCATGGTAAAGCCAGGGGAACTGAGCAAACAGTTGCATGGTAGTCAGAATGGGGAGGAGACACAAAGGAGCCAGAACTCCCCTGGTAATTCATTGCGGGCCTGGTTGTAACCCACACCGAGCCCTTCCTTTTCTATTTCATTCTTGGAGAGGAATATCTTGGTGTAACCTGTGCAAGTTAATGCTCAAGGATAAAACCTCAGAGACACTACAATGAAAGCTGGAGGCTCTGCGCCTGGAGTGACTGGCCCACTCCTCCAGCTCCTGGGCCTTCAAAAGGAAAAGAACCACTTCTGCTTTCTCTTACCGAGTCAGTTTGTGAGAGCAGGTACACCGATCTCAGGAGCATACAGCCATCTTCCTCGTCCCCTTTCGGCTTCAGCAGCTGCCTCACAGCCAGCAGAGCACCCTCTGTGATCACAGCAGGTGACATCAGTTTCATTAAGGAAGCTGACAGCATTGTACTGAGCAACTTTTAGGGCATCAATTGAAAGGAGCAGAACTGTATTAACTACAGGCTTAACCCAAAGCCCACTGACCCAAATCCCTTTGATGTCAGTGAAGGGACTTTTAACTGTGATCAGTTAGTTAATGCAAATTACTTGGTTCATTAAGGTCTGCCAGCTGAACAGTTCAAGGAATTTACAGTGGACACAGAGAAAGCTACGCAAGGCTTGCAGTCTTTTTTTTTTTTTTTTTTATGATTGGTTCTAAGAAAGGAACACCACTTAAGCAATAAAATGCAACGACTGAGTCCAGTCTTCCCCAGGCAGATTAGAACATAGGGACGCAAATGGTTTAAAGCAAGTTAACTAGGCACAGAAGGAGCCAACCTCACAGCTGGTGTAATGCAGTGATGCACCATTGAAGTCAATGTCCTTTTATACCTGCTGAAGATCTGGCCTGATATTTTCCATCCCCACTTCCCCACCTGCCCATAACATAATATATTGCAGCTGATGGCTCAGTTTAGATCACAAGATACACAGGACTAAATACATCCCATGTCACGTGTCCTATGCCTCTTACCTGCAGGCTTGCCAGCTAGCTTCTTCTTGATTTCTTTGGTCAGAAGTTTGGACACTTCACCACCTAAAAACTGAATACTGGGGAAAGAGATTCTCCCAGCAGACTCTTCCCAGGCCTGAAAAACAGCAAACAGGAGCAAGCGTTTAAGTGCTTCCAATACAAGATGTCTCTGTGGATGGAGGAGTACTCTGACACAGTGGATGCATCTGAAACTGGGCAGACCAGGGTCTCACCAGCATATCTTTAAAACAACATTTGCCAGACTGAGACTGTAGGAGTCTGAAGTTAGAACCAAGGTCCAAGAACATACTTTTGAATTTCATTTTGAATAATACAGTGAACTGGCAACTAGTGGTACATCCATGCTCACTGCTAGATGTAACTGGAATTGCTCAACTACGTATCACAAGCCCTACACTGCTCACTGTCAACATTATTTTTAATATGTGTTGAGTAGCACCCAAATTGTATGAGTCACTTTCCAAACACATGAGATGCATTCTCCACTTCCAGGAGTTTGTTTTGCTCAAATTTTTCAGCCTCTTCTAAATATATTTTCTTTTTGGAAAAGGGGCTTGAAGCTAAGCCTTCCAAGGGAAAAGAGAGATTTTCCTGGATTTGCTAAAGGGAAAATCTAAATCAAACATTTTGGGCTGGCCAAAGTCACAGGCACTTTCCGAGCTCAGCCACAGCAGGACCGAGAACTACAATTCCCAAGCGGCACTGCATGGGCTCAGCCAGAAAGGCCAAGGTGAGACAGAGGAGGACTACCACTCCCATGAGGCACTGCAGCAGGTAAACTGACTTATTTCAGGATGACAGATGAACTTTTTGATTCAGGAGCATGGAGGTTTTGTTTAGACTGAAACCAGCAAAAGTTGATATTTTCCAAATCAAAAACGTTTTTGGACTGTTGCACTGTTTCAATCCTGTCCCCAGTGTGGGATGAAAACAAATGTTGAAATATCAGAATTTCCTTCACGAGGGAAATTCTGTTTTTCATTCAGCTCTGCTTACAATCTACAAGAAAACAAAGAGTGTGAGAAATAGAACATAACCACCATTGTCCTCTGGCTTGTTACACAATGCTTTCTGAGTGGGAGCGTGAGTTTCAGATCCCTTTATCGCTATGAAGTTGAGAGTCCCTGGCAGGCAGCATAGTGGCAGTTGAAGTTTCTAACTAGGGCTAGCTACAATGAAGTAAAACTTGAGAGCCACATGGTTCATTGTGGCTGAGCTGTGCACTTAGCCCGCCTGCTGTGAACAGACTCTTCCCACACCCACTCTGGTCAGAAAATTCTACTGGAAGACAAGCTTTTCTGCTTTTTCCAATCGCACCAAAATCAATAGGGTTCTGCCCCCTGATACCTAGAACTTACCACCCCACACTGAGCCCACATGGAGTGTCATTAAACAGCTACAACACACACTGGGATAGCCAGGGCCCGCGCTAGGCAGTAAGCAGCCCCTGCGCTGCAAGGGGGCGCCAGCATTTGAAGGGCACCAAAAGGGGACAGCACTGTTGTGCTCCCCTGATGAGCAGGGCTGGCTGGACTGTAAACCAGGTCAGGATTGCAGAGGGCCTGGTGCTACAAGACTCCTTGTTTGTTTTTGCTTGAGAGAAACTCTCAGACCTACTGATTTGTATTCTCTTGTTAATGAGGTGGGGAAGGGGGGTGAATTGGGGTGATTCACTTGTAAATGAAGCAGGGGAGATTTGATGCTTCTAGTATTGCACTTTAAATCCCCTAAAGATCAGCACAGACTTTCTTTGAATTAAACTTAGTTTTACTACATGCGAATCTTTAAAGAGACACCTTAGGAACAGATTGCTGCTCTGTTTAGTCCAATAGTTCCCAACATTTTCTCTGTTGTGACATACCTTGCTACCTTTAATTAATTAGAGGCACACCACCATATGATGCCAAATGAACTTATGAATATTCATGAGCCAAGAACCAAACCAGAGCTCTTTGAGTAGGAGAAAATCCCAGTTCATCAGACACTTTGAAGATGGGGGAACTTGACAGAATGGGATGAAAATAAATGCAGGGGAGTGTAAGACATGGGATCAGGTCATACTGCAACAGCAAATCAGAAAGTTCATGCAATAAATAAATCTGTTAGTCTTTAAGTGCCACAAGACTCCTTGCTTTACTAAACTAACACGGCTGCCCCTTTGGAATTTGACATGAGAAAATGTTTCCTCATTCACTTTTGGTTCAAGCTGGGCCCATAAAGCATCACAGTTACAGCAGCAGAAGTAAAGAGCAGAGCTGTGTAGAAAATTGAAGACGTGTGTATTTCTTGTCCGTGGACTCTCAAGATTAGAAAAGGACACAGGGAAAAGTCCTTTCTGCTCTCTTTTCAGTATGCTTTGGGAAGTGGATGGCATACACTGTCACTCAGACCCACTGACAGCAAAGTCCCAGTTTGATAGATGATACATTCCAGGCTCTCAGCCACGTCTCCTGAGCAGAGCAGTAACCTCAAAGACTGTTTCAGATTCCATGGGATTGAAACTACGCACACTTGTCCATACTGGTTGTGATGTTGGGAACACTAGACTCAAGCCACTGTCCTTTGGGGGTTCACTTAGACTGCAGGAGAAGCAGCACTTGCCCCTGAGCAACTCAGGCCCAGCTTTTAATGGTGTTTAAATTTGTCCCTATCTATCTTTAAGCTCTGGGTATAATGCCACTTTTCCCCCAATCTCTGTAACATGCCATACTCCATATTGTAAATGTATAAACTGCATACCAATGTACCCCATTTTGAGTAGGAATGAATAAGTATAAGGTGTGAATGGAGGGTGGATGTATGTGTGAACCAGCCCCAAAATAAGTGGAAAGAAGGTTTCTAGTGTGTAGCTATAAATGAAAAACACCAAATTTCAATGAAATTCTCTGAAGTACTCAAGTTTATAAGACTCTGGCCCTCTCAGAAATATTAAATAGTAAGTACAGAAGAAGCTAAAAAATTACTTTCCAAAAGAAAGACATACAGCACAGACATCACACACAGGTGTAATGATTGCCTAAGGGAAGCACTGTATTTAGATGTAGCAGCCTATGTGGCCCACCCTGGTAACCTGAGCTAAACAAAGCCAAAGTAAAAATTCTCACAAAGTCAAAGGAAAAGGCAAAAGAAAAGGTAATACAGAAAAGGAAAAGGCAATATTTTACAAAATGAAAAATGGCAGAATAAATGGCCACACTGAGGAATTAAAAGCTGAGGCCACTGGACAAGTTTCTGCTTTTTTACCATGTCAACGTGAAGGTGATAATGGTGAAACTGGCCATTCAGATGAAGCACAGATCCTAATGATAGCTTGCCTTGATGAGCCAAGAGTGAGAAGTGCTTAGGCTTCTAACTCTATTATCTCTGCTAGATGGGAACAATTTCTATATTTTTCTATATTTTCATTTCTATCTACCAAATTGAAGACAGGTCCCTTATTGCTTGGGGTCCTAGGTGGCCGCCTGCTTTGCCTACCCCAAAAGCTGCCACTAACGGTCACACAGAGCACCTGGACTGGCATGACAAAGCTATAAAGACTGGGTGAGATCCAAACACTAAAGGGGGAAAATGTTCTGCACACCACCTGAAAGAAAGGGCTGTTGGTTCATGCCTGACAAAGACTCTGCTCTTCCTCTTGTCCAGCTTCCCTGGCCAGTCAGCTGCCACAAACCCCAGTGACAAGACACTAGCACAGACTCCAGCATCAGCACCGTCAGGACTGGTAATAACACAGACTGCAGAACATTATCTGTTATGCTTGGGCTGGTGGATGAGTGTGTGTGTGAGGGGGCATAGGTATAAGTTAGGTATTTTGTTTTTATTTGTGATAAATGTAGCATATTGCCTTTTCCCCCCTGAAAAGATCTCAGGTACTCATTTGGTATAACTTGCTGCTGCTTCTTTACAATTTTGGATGTTGCAATGACTTCCCTCAATGAAAGATTTAGACAGTTAAAACAACATAAATCAATTTGAATTTTTGTACAACATAAACTTGCCAAAACCAACCACGAAAAGCTCCAACAGCACTGCAGTGATTTGCAACTTTGTTTATCAGTCGGTGATAATCAAATGCAATCAAACTATATGAAGAGCTATGCGCCTTTAAAGATCTGTTAAAGGACGAATTAAACCAATTCCATAATCCTCATGCAACTCTCAAATTTATTCAATCAAATAACGTCTCATTTCCAAATTTAAGCATTGCCCTAAGAATATTGCTGACAATTACTGCCAGCATGGCAAGTGGCGAGCAATCATTTTCATGATAAAAATAGTAAAAAATTACTTGCGATCAAGTATTTCTCAAGAAAGGCTTGTAAGCCTTGCCATGGTTGCTATTGAGGATGATATAGGTGCCCAGTTAGACATGAAGGAATTAATTGCAAATATGAAAGCATGAAAAGTACTATTGTAACCTTTTGTAAAACCTTTCCTTTTTAATTAAATAACTAAAAAACGTATTTTTTTTGATGTTCATATAATGATAACTATTTACTGCTCAGTACTTATTTTTATTTCAAATAAATATGCATTCAGCCCTTCGCTGCAATTTTCTTATTATAATAACAAACTGATTAATACTAATGAGGGAGGAGGGTGCCAGTTTATAAATTGCAGGGGGGGCCAGAAACCCTAGCATTGGCCCTGGGGACAGCTGAATCCCTTCTTCTGGTCTTCAGTCAACACCACTCCCCAAGCACATCTTCAGGAGCAAGCTCCCCATGGACCAGGACTTACCCGTTCAAAGCAGCACTTGATCTGGTCAGATCAACATAAGGAAAATCTGCAGATCTAACTCTACTGCTACAGGGTTCAACCCACCCTTCAAGACCCAGGGGTCCTACACATACCTATGACAAAAGGGTGTGTACCTCTTCCAGCACCCTAAATGCCCCAATAAAAACTGATATGAAAGCAGACAATCATTGTGCTCTCAAATGACCTTACTCAGAAAAATGATCCAAACCAAAAATGCCATGTCACCCGTGGGTGGCCACTTGTCACACAGTGATCACTCTGTCTTTGACGTCACAGTCCTCACCCTCAAAGGAAATCCACACAACTCATTCAGAGAACAAGCCTGGGATCTTAAATTCATAACATTGCCAGACATTAAAAATCCTGGTCTTAATAAGGACATTGGAGTATGGTTTATTTCAACAATCTGTCACTCACTAACACCCCCTTACCCAGCTCCCAGCTACTTTTCTCCTAGGACTTGTGGGGGAAATCTGGTCCGGGTCCTCAACCTGGAAAGAGAAACCACGAATCCTCCCCAAAGATGAAGGCCCGTTCCCAGCTGAGACTCGAATAAGCAGAGAACGAGGTGTGGTTCAGAGTTTATTATTCAGCTGAATAATAAAAGGAACTGCGTCAGAGGGAAGCAAAGAGAAGCTAGTCTCTCTGAGCAAGAACCCCCAGTATAGGGGTTATTGGTCACATATACCTTCTAACATGCAAAATACAATACACATAATGCAACAAGCTCATGCATAAGACAACAAGTTACATCATGCCTAAAATCCATACATGGTATTACTACTCTTAATATGCAGGTTACACATTTAGATTATACTTAATAGGCAGCATATAGTTAGCCCACCTCTGTTGTTGTTTACAGCTTATTTGGGTAACAGTTACTGTCCTTGACCAATGAGAGTGGCCAGACTCCTCTGACCCCTTAGCTACCTAGCCCCTGCCAACCTGTTTACCAGACTAGGGTGATAGCTTCCCAGCAGGGTCCAGACAAGAGGGATTGTCTTATAATCAACCTTTGCGGATTACCTCTTATCTACAGAAACAGTCTACTTTGTTATTAATCTAAACCCCTAGCTCCCCTAACTAACTATGCCTTAATAAACTTGTCTAAGCAAACACAGAGCCTCTGACACAGAACTGCCAGACCAAACTTACTCCATCTTTCAACTTCCTTCACAGACTACAAGGGTGTTAATGGGCCACTTCACCTTGAATGGTCCCTTCTGAGAACAGTGGTACATTAACTATTCCAGTTGCACCCTTCCCTCCAACTGCTATTCACAGAAATTGTCACCCCCCCTTCATTATTTGTAATCTGAAAGTGTTTTTGCTTTTGCTTTTGCTTTTGGTTTGTTTGTTTGTTTGTTTTGGGAGTTTTTTTGTTTGTTTTTTTACTGATGTTACAAGGTCAGACAAGAGCATTTATGGAGATTTCTAGAAGGCCAGTATATCAGCTCCAGGCTTGGCCAGACAGTTTTCCACTGGTAGCTGAACAGGGGGTCCACTGGGTTAATTAGCACACCTAGAGCCAATCACAGCAGCGGGCCTGACACAGACAGAGGGCTGCCCCGTCAAGAAGGCCAGGACATTAAACAAAGGGGCGTGGGGACGTATCTCAGGGAATCTAGCTTGTTTCCTGCAGCAGCAGAACAAGGCTGCAGCTTGCTGGGGCCCAGCGTCAACATGAGATCGGGCCTCCCACATCTCCACTGGGCAGCCTCTGGAGAGGCAAAAGCAAAGAGGCAAGGGCACATGAGACACAGACGCTATGTCTACACTAGCAAATTAGTCCAGATTAAGGAGGATTAATTCAGACAAATATGATCCCTGCCTACACTAGGCTTTGCCTAGTTCGAACTAAAATATCTACATCTAATTGCTTTCTTTGAACTAAAAAGTTAGTTCGAACTGAAAAAAATACAGTTAGTTCAAACTAAAAAGTTCTGATTAGTTTGAACTAAGTCCGAACTAAGCAGTTAGATGTAGACATAGCCAGAGTCAGGAGAGGGAGCCAGCAAAGAACAGCCATCTTAGAGGGGCAGTTTTACCCTCAGCCATCCCTAGAAGGGAGAAGAACACTCAGGGGTGAATCAGTTTCCTGATCTATGGCTAGACGGAAGCGCTGGACCCCAAAGTAGAAAAGGTGCTTCGTCACACCCCTCAATGACTTAGCACGGTGTCTGAAAAAGGTAAAATCTTCATTTGGGCAGTCAGAATATTTCATAGTCAAGTGTTGTCTGAGCTTTGATTATTTCATGCTGTCATTTACCAACACTGCAAAATTCACCATGGTCATTGTTCATGATTTACAGGAGCCCTTGAGAATCCCACTTTTATATATTTCTGTTGAAACGGTCTTAATTTAAAACTGAAAGGCTCTCTTGATATGACTTTTCACAGCAGCCTTACTAGAACCAACATTGTTTGAAGGGTCACATGGAATTTAAGCTGCCTTTTCAGTGGTGTTGGTGCTTGGGTTTGTTTTGGTTATTTTCTTTTAATTGGAATAACAACAGCATTTGATGAGGAATCAGAAACACTTCAGCTTTTGCTACCACCATCCATAACCCATTTATCCATTTGTTTTTAAAAAGAAAACCAACCTCCAGGAATGCACACAAACAATATAGTTGATACTGACTATTTGTAGAGTCTTTGCTTGGAGCTTTTTATGGCACCAAAATCTATTCATTGATGTGGAACCTGGAACAAGACTGTATTTTTAAACCTGCACCGGAAACAAGACTTCCCTGGCCAGCAGCTGCTGCTTTCTAGCTGCCCAGTTTTGTAGGGAACGTCAGAGCTATAATTCCAGTTTTTGCTGCCCTGGGTGCATTCCAATCGGATTGCGCCCCTTGCCATTAGCAGCACTTGGAGCTGGCGCTGCGAAAGCCGTCCTTTAACAGAGCGGCTCTGCGCTGCCCAGGGCTTTGCCCTGTTGGCCCCGCTGTAGTTATGGCTCTGGGCAGTGTCCTTGGCAGTTGCAACACAGAAGAAAAGGTGATAATGGGGTTGTAGTAAGACTGCTGTGAAAAGTGTCTTTGTGCCTCCCTTAACAACGATTTGCACCTTCCAGTTTGCACACCAGTACCTTAAATTATGTGCTAACTACTTATGCTACATTATGTGTTCAATCTTGTATTCAGCTTTGACAAACCAAGTATTGCTCCCAGATCTGAAGAGCTCTGTAGTTAAAAAGCTCCTCTCTCTCTCTCGCCAACTGAAATTGGTCCAATAAATGATATTACTTCCCCCACCTTCTCCTTAGAACATTCCCTGGAGTTTCAGAACTGATCAGATGCGGTTTCAAGTGTTATCACATTACAGACGGATGGACAAACGTCATTGAGTTGAGTGTAGGGCCTCATTTTCACCTTCCTTTGTAGCATGGGGCGAGGCTCACCTGCTGGCAGGGCCGTCCCTAGGGGGGTGTGAGGCCTGGGGCCAATTGGGATGTGCAGGGCCCCTCCCGCTCCTGCCCCATGCTGGGGGGGGGTGTGGGCTGGTCCTGCACTGTTGCCCCTCCCCTGACCCTAGGGGCAAAGTTGGCTGGTCCGGGGGCTGGGCTCTGTTCTGCTGCACTGCCTTTGGGCCGGACCTCCCTGCCCCCAGGGCGGAACAGCTGGCCCAGGGGAGGGGCCCGAGAGAGAAGCCTGGCCTCTGGGCTGGCCTGCTCTGCCTCTTCCCCGTCCTGGGGGCCAGGAAGAGCTGGCGGGCAGCAGAGGCCGTATCTGCACTCTGCCACCCCTCCCCCCGCTGACTTCGGCTCTGTGCTGAAAGCAGCAGTGGGGAAGGGGGACGGCACGACTCTGGGGGTGCAGCAGTTTGGGGCCAACGCTGCCTTGCTCATGGTAGGACAAGCGTGGGGCCCAGGGTGATCGCCCCTCTCGCTCCCCCCTTAAGGACAGCCCTGTCTGCTGGTGAATTCTCTGTACCTTAAAGCCCTTAAATCATGATTTGAGGACTTAAATAATTCAGTCCTACGTTTGAGGCTTATTTCTGGAGTGGGTGAGTGAGGTTTTGTGGCCTGCATTGTGCAGGAGGTCAGATTAGATGATCATACCAGTCCCTTCTGACCTTAGAGTCTATGAGCTGACAATGTTATTCTTTGGTACAAGTTAAATGTGATGAAAGGAAATGGGTCAGATCTGACGTGTTGAAACCAAGGGTGTCACTGGCACAGGGCTCACAGGGCTTGAGCCCGAAGACCCAGCGCTAGAGCCTTGGGTCCACCATGATGGGGTGCTTACGGGGCTTGAGCCCCAAATCCCAGCGCCCAAACCCCGGGTCTTTTCCCCAGACCAGGGGCACTCCTGGTTGAAACAATGGCAATGCACACTTAAAGCCCAGGGCCTGCAACTATTCCTCAAAGCATCACAAGCATCTTTTAGCCCATGTATTATCTCACATTTACAGGTGGAGGGATGGGAGGGGAGAAGACAGACAACAGAGTATGTGATCTGCCAAGTGCTGGGCAGTGAGTTCGTGGCACACTTGGAAACAAAACACAAGAGCCTCAATCTCCTGTTCCCTGATCTGGCTGTTACATAGTGTAACTTAGTGAACAGAGAACTGCACAGACGCAAAAGGCCTGGTTAGGCCTGCTGGGTCACCATGGGCAAAGCTCAGTGCCTCAATTTTCCCATCTGTCCAAAGGAGCTAAGGATATCAGGTATTATTATTAAATATTTTTTTCCTCAAAATTGGAGAGGGGAAGAAGTGATGGTTTGTGGGCTTCTTCGTTGATTAACTTTTTCGCATTCTAAATAACTAGCTTTTCATTGTGCTGAGCAAATCGATCATTTACCACTTTTATCCACAGAACAAGTTTCCCAAATGGGAATGATAAAACTCTTTCTTTACTAAAGTATCAACATGCAACCTGGTCTAAGGCCATTGCACCAAACCGATGGTTCTAGAATGGAAAGAGCTATTCTCACACATAACTTATTATTTAAACACAACTATTGCAATTGTGACTAACAGTCACGTTGGGGCCACATTGTGCTGGATGCTGTTCAAACACATAGAGCATGCTCGCTTACAGTCTAAAAGATAAGAGTTAAATGAGACAAAGAAGTAAACAAGACAAGGTAACAAAAGTAATGAGGCATCTGCAATTCCTACCCAATCAGGAGGAGACATGGCAAACCGCAAGCCCTTCTTTACCTGTAGAGGAACCCATTGACAGCAAAGCCATTGTTTTCACAGAACAGCTGCTCTCTGAGAAGAGAGTTGCAGCATTACTGCAAGTGACATGTGCAGAAGGGAGGCAGGGAGGCAGTCCAGGCTCCCTTTGTACTTTAGTAAAAGAGAAATGTCTTGATCTAAGTTCACTATAAGATGCACTGACTGTGTACATTTTTCCAAAGCAGGATTGCACTGGGGCCCTACCAATTCAGCTTTTAACCCTCTCCCCCTATATATATATATATAAAATGTCAAGTCAACCATTAACCATGTTCTTGTAACTGAGAACCACTGATTTAGACATTAGGTCATATACTGCCCCAGCATATGACACAGGGGTTTGCAGTGGCCTTAATAACGCAAATGGGCAAACAGGACTGGAAGAAGCCCATGGGGCACTTATGGAGAGGTAGTGGTCGGCACCATTCTGCCTACCATTGCCACTTCTGGGTGACAACAAGGATAGATCTCCAATCACAAGTCCCTACCACTTAGGAAAATACTCAACTGACTGCTAACAGAGTAGGACCCAAGGCACATAAAGCTCTAAAGTTCTGATGGAACGCAGCAATGGAGCAACCACAGCATCAATGCAAAAACCATGCCGAAAGACACCTTTCTCCCAGTGTGGTCTCTAAGAAGGGTGTTAGATTCAATGGGTTAACAGTGGTCTTGGCCACTTTCCCAACTCTGAATCTTCTGTCTCCCCAGACACTGTGAGGAGCAGATGTCATGCCCAACTTGCTCCCAAGGTCAAACTGATTCGTCTCTGTAGCATCTGTGGTTACGAATAACTCCTATAATAAACCTCGCTCATCTTGCCAACAAAGGCTGTTAAAGTTTCTTTCCTATGACATCTTCCTGCTTCTGTAACATCTGCCATGCCCACCTCTCCTTTCCTGCTCATGCAAACAAACCTCACCTGCCTCAGTGAGTCAACAAAAAAAACACTCAGCAGCTTTACATAAGGTTCTAAACTGGTCGCTCAACAGAAGAGCTTTGGTGTCATTGAATCATAGAAGATGAGGGTTGGAAAGGACCCCAGGAGGTCATCTATTCCAAGCCCCTCCTCAAAGTAGGACAAATCCCAACATTGCGCTGTAAGATCACAGACCTTGTCACACGTCTGCTGGGGAGGACAATGTTCTTTCTGGAGGCATCAGTTTCTGCCCAATGCTAGAAGGTAGGCTAGGACATCTTGGCTGGCTTGATGGACAGCCACATATAAACCAATAACGCCAATGCTGTTGGCAGCACGACGACCCACAGGAGAAGCTGTTGGGGTCATGCTGCCATGACATGACTTGGGTGTGAGTCACAGGCACAATGGGTGATGTGTTGTCCTTAACTTCATGAGACCATGGGCCTGGATGAGTCATGGAGCCCATGTGCTCTGCCCATGGAGTTCTCCATCCCCTCCTCCTGCCTACAGCAGCCAGAAACAGAACCAAAACTCTACTTAAGTGCGAAGGCTCCAAATGTGTAACCACCACCAAGTGATGCACAGAGGAAGGGAAGGCCAGGAGGGAGATGATACTGCAAAGGCAGGGCAGTCTTCTTAAACAGAATGAGGAACTGGGGTTTACAGGCCCTCCAGCTACCTCTTGTGACTGAAAGCCATATGATATACAGAAACAGAGCTAGGATTTTGGTTCCTAAATCTGGGACAGGAGGGAGATGTAACAGAGAGAGAGAGGCTTTCACAATAAAGAAAGAAAGAAAAAAAAATCACATGGTAAAATTCCTGATTCTCTTCAGAGTTAAAGGGGTAGATTCTTTGTGGTGAACTCTGTCAAGTTCAATGTCATCTAGTAGAAATGCTCACGCTGAAGTGCTGATTATGTATCCCAGGAAACAGAGAAAACCCTTCACTGAAAAAACTGTAATGAACCAATGGTCCCCAATGAGTTCACAGCTCCCTCTTTGAATCACAGAGCAGCAGCTGAGGTCTGACATTCTCTTCCAGTGAATGGTAGTGAATTGTGGGAATTCACCTTCCACTAGCATTCAAATATGTGTTGAATGCAAACACGGAAGGGGTGTGAATACAGCCAAGCAGGGGTGTTGCTGGCACCTGGCACACAGGGCACGTGCCCTGAGTCTTGGCGCCGGTGCCCTGAGTATTCGGGCTGCCCCGTCCCAGACCGGGGACCCTGGCCGGGGCGCCCTCCACAGTGTCTGCCTCTCCTGGCCCTGGCTGGGCATTGAGGCCAGGAAACCTTCAGCGGTGCCTGCCTTTCCTGGCCCCGAAACTGGCCAGGGATCTGGGGCCAGGCTGGAGGGGGCAGGAGCGTGATGAATTATCGGGCCCAGGCGCCAGAACACGGCCAAGGGGGCATTGCCTGGGCCTGTGCCCCGGGTCTTTTCCGGGGCCAGCAATGTTTCTGCAGCCAAGGCAAATTTGTTTAAAAATCCAATGGTCTCCACTGTTAGGATCATGCATCGTGGGGAAAGAAAACTCTCCTTCTTAGATTATGTGAAAGTTTTGGGTTTTTTTTCACTTCAGTGGTAAATCAAAAATAAACACAGCTTCCTGCCTTTCTGCATTGCTTTTAATCCTTAGATTTCCAGCTTCGGGGCAACATCAGAACTTCTGCAACAGAAAACTAGATGGTTAACATCCTCAATCTTCAAAAGTTTCACTCCAAAAAAAATATCCTTTCCAAAGGAGTTCTCCATGTAAAACTGAACAGCAATAAAGATTTTCTGAAGCTACCAGCTGACTGAAGCTTATTTCTTGGTGACTACGTGGACTGTGAATTGCCAAATAAGGCTGCAAGAAATACTTGCAAGAAAATTCACAAGCTCAGTGTCTGAGGCTTCCATGGTTCATTGCAAATTTGGTTTTCTCCTTCCCGTCAGTCACAAGAAACTTGCAATTTTTTGCTCAAGAACAGGGTCAGTTTGCTGCGACTGTTTTTCTCACACAAAAGCAAGTCCATCTTGGGTGAAATCCTCAAGGTTTGAAATTCTGGATTTCCACATATCCTTCAGACAAATCCAAAGTTCTGCACAGAAGTGGGGGAACACTCTCTTTTTCACCACTGCTGAGAGACTGCCTACCCCGTCTGGGACAGCCTAAACAGGCCTGTTGGGGAGCTCTTACAAAACAATTTCACTTCCACAGAAGTGGTAGGGTCAGGACTCACCTCCTTCAGGGCACAGGAGGACTTATACTTGCTGACTGGGGGCCAGATTGGGACTGCTCTGTGACCCCTTACAGCTGCTTATGCATGTGCCTCACAGCTTCTCCTAGGGAAAACCCTTGGTGCCATTCCCAGAACCAGCTCCATGATCCTGCACTGCCAGCTCTCTGTGAAGGGGCTGGGGCTGTCTGAAGGAGGGGTGAATTGAGCCAGGAAGTGAAATGGCTGGAGATGTACACAGGGATTCAACACCCCTATGGTCATCAGTGGAGCCACTTCAGAAGTCAGGATCCAAAGGGGTAGCTGTGTTAATCTAGTTCAGCAAAACAAACAAGGAGTCCCGTGGCACTTTTAAACACTAACAGATTTATTTATCACATAACCTTTCGTGGGAGAAAATCCCACTTCGTCAGACACCAAAGCATCTGACAAAGTGGGATTTTCTCCCACGAAAGCTCATTCAATAAAATAAATCTGTTAGTCTTTAAAAGTGCCACAGGACTCCTTGTTTGTTTTTCAGAAGTCAGGGATCCCCTAACTCTTGCCAGCATCAAACCAGTCCCTAGCATCTCCTGAGAGTTGGAATGTGCAACCAGCTGTTAGAGCCCTCTTACCAGGGGTTAAAATAAGCCAGAATGCTGCACTCCGGGGCCCACCATTGAAAAATAGCAGGCCCCGGAGTGCAGCGTTCGGGCACCATGTACTATTTTTAGGGGCCTGAACACAGGGCTCCTAAAAATAGCAGGCTCTAGAGCGGCATTCCACTGCGTTCTGGCAGGCAGGGCAGGGGGCGGGGCCAGGGGCATTGCTGGGGGGCTCAAGCTCCTTTCCAAACACCTCACCTTCCAGGCCCCACCCCAACCTGGGGCCTGCTGTCTCCAGCCCAGCCGCGCTGCTGCCCAAAGCAGGGCCTACTGCCCGCCCCTCCCCAGCTGCACCAGCACTGGTGAGTGCAAGGGTGGCCTGGCTCACACTAGGGGGCTTTGGGGGTGGGGCGCTGGCATGGGGGGGGGGGCAGGAGCTGGGGTTCAGGGGAGGCCTTCCGGTGCTGGAGGGGGGCCAACTGGCGCAGGAGGATTTCAGGGCCCCCCAAATTATACTTTAACCAATCTCTGACAACCACAAGGAGACTGGTGAAATGACAGAGCCACCTCATCCTCTCCAGGGCAAGGTGATGCTGTCGCCTTGGCAGTATCGGACTTTGCCTTCTAAAGGTGAGCAGCCACCTCTACCTGTCTAGCCATCTCTGCCTGTCGTCTCCACTCTGCTGTCTTGTGAGCCAAGCACTCTGGCTAGGGCTCCAGTGAACTCAGGAGACGTGACTGCACCAGTCTAGCTATCTCAGGGGCCAGAGCAGTGAAACCAAAGCAGCTCAACTTCTGATTTCTTCCCCTTCCAACAGAGATGGTCTCTCTTTCCCTTAACAAACCTGGATTCCTGGGTGTGTGCCAACCCCAGCCAGATACTCTGGGACCTGTGACTGGCAAAGGCATCCTCTAATCTAGGCACACCAGGAAGCAGGGGTCCTGGAGATATGGGCTGCTAGAAAAGGAGGACAAATTCAGGGCGTGTTTGTGCCCTGTGCCGAGGTTGGGTGTCTTTGCTGTACTCTCCAAGGAGATGCAGGGGAAGGGAAGCAGGCGGGGGCCGGGGGCATCACACAGCCTGTAACCTGTTTTAAAAGCACATGGACCTTGACCACAGAAACCTGTTAAGCCAATAAACACCTGAACCAAAGCAGATCAAGGCTGACATGCTGGACCTCTGAAAGGCAAATCAGATTTTTTCCACTGATGCAGAAGAGCCAAGATTTTCCCCTTGTCCCATGTACAAAGTCTGTTTCAATGCTAGTAAACTGTTGGCAGGAGGTTGAGGAGGAGGAGGGCAGGTTCCTGAGCTTGGGCCAGTCACAGCAGTATGCAAACAAAAATCCCCAGGGGAAGGAGGAAGTGGCAGCTGATTTTGCTTTGCACCTTGTAGAACATCAACACAAATCTCAGAATAACAGCTGGAGAGGATCATTGTGTGTAGTGGGGAACACCCCAGTTTTAAAACACACAGGCTCCCCAATAACACACCTTCAGGCCTCACAGGATGGGCTCAGCCTTTTGCTGACTAAGCAGTACAAAAAAAAAAAAAAAGGAGTGATGGATGAAATAAACCATCTGTTCATGCATTTGTGTGGGGATTTGTTTACTACTCCTGAGGGCTCAGATATTGCAGCTTTCTTGGTGAAATATTGGCCAACCCATAAAGAGTCAGGAATTTTACCACCACTGACTTTGTCTCTGCAAACCTGTACTGGAAAGGGTGCTATTAATTAGCTGTTAGGGGTCACGTTATGCCAGACATGCAATGGCCTGAGTTAGGGAATGTGCAGAATTGCAGGGGGTGGGTCCCTCAAGACTGCATCTCCCAACCCTTTCCAGAGCCCAGGATCAGAGCAATGTATGGCTGGAAGGGACCCTAAAACATCATCAAGTTTAGTCCCTTCACAGGGCCAGGGCCAAGTAAATCTAGACCATCCCTTACAGGTGTGTGTCCAACCTGTTCTGAAACACCTCCAGTGATGGGGAGTCCACAACCTCCCTTGGAAGCCTGGTCCAGAGTTTAAACTCCCCTGAGAGTTAGCCCTAGTCTATACTTGCCGCACTTTTTCGCACCAGTTGATGGGAGATACACAAGGTATATAAAATGCCATGCGTATCTCCTAATGACTTACTAACTAGCACTTACACACTTCAGTAAGGCGACTGGAAATGCCATCTGGTTGCCTTAGTGATACACCACTTTTGGGGTCGGAGTTACTACAGTGAACTCCAGAATGACTGAGTGTCTTGACAGACCACTTGGTCGCACCTGGAAGATCACGCTGACTGTGGGGATTTTGCTGCCATCAGTGCAGACCTACCATTAGAAAGCCTTTTTTCTAAAGTTTAGCTTATGTCTCTCTTGCTTCAAAGTAAGCCCATTACTTCTTGTCATAACTTCAGTGGACACAGAAAACAACTGATAAGTGTCCTCTTTATAACATATTTGAAGACTTATAAAGTCATCTTCAGTCTTTTTTTTCTCAGGACTAAAGATAAAACTATAGGGTTGGAAGGGACAAGAGTGGTCATATAGACCAGTGTTTCTCAGCCTTTAGCTGAGCAGGATTCACCTAAAGGCATTAATTACTTTATGCAGAGCACCTGAAGAAAACACTCTCGAAAAAGCTGGTAACAGTGGCTAGAGCAGTGGTTCCCAAGATTTTCTCTGCCATGGCACACCGTGAGACCTTCAAATTTTTTGAGACACACCGCCATTACAAAACTCACAAATATTCAAATTAACTTAAATTACTTACGAGTATTCATGCACACAGTGTTTTGGAAATGCTTTTATGTGGGGTAGTAGGGGCACCAGAGCAGGGGTGGCAAAACACAGGAGGTCAGGAATCGTGTGCAGTGGCTGGAGTGAGTGTGGGGAGCAGAGCAGGGCAGGGAGGCAAAAGAGGACAAGGGCAGCCATGTGGGGAACAGCACAAGGGTGGCAAGAGAGGAGAGAGGAAGGGAGAACACGAGTGGCTTTGTGGGGGGCGGGGGGAATGTGGGGAGTAGGGAGGCAGGGCAGGGGAGCCATGGCATAGCACCCACTTCCCCCTTCTCCGCAGTGGCTCCCTGTCACCCAGGGCAAATCCTCACCCCACTGCTCTTCCTTCCTACCCCAGTGGGTCCTGTCCTCCCCTCCTCCACCCCCTGCTGCCTGTGATGGACCCTCCAGCCCCCAGCTACACCCCCCCACACAGCCACCTCATACGCCAGCTACACCCCCCCAATCAACCAGTCACCCCACAATGCCAGCCACACACTTCTGCTACACACACACACACACACACACCTGCCCCACACAACCCCCAGCAGTGCCCCCCCCCAAAGCCCTTACATGGGCTGTTTGCAGGCTGGCTGACGCAAGCTGCTCCACCCTGCAGGGGGAGATTCATACACTCATTCACACACTCCCAGCCTCCCCCAGCTCTCTGCTGGCTGGGCTGAAGGTGGAGCCAGTTTTAAGGTGGAGCCACCTGAATGATGCGTTTGAGCTGCTCCTGCTATTTTTAGGGGGACCCCTGGAATTCCCCATTCTAGAGACTTCCTCTATTTTTAGGGGGCCAGAATTCTGCCTGCCTAAAAATCAGGGGCCCCAGAACTGTGTTCCGCTGCCTCCTCCCTTACTTTAACCCCTGTCTTTTCCCAGCCCTGCACAGCCCAGGTGGCAGGGCTGAGCAGGGAGGGAACTTTAACTCCAGTTCTCAGGCATGCTCGTGGCACACTTTGGGAGTTCCCACGGTACACCAGTGTGCCCGGCACATTGGTTGGGAACCACTGGGCTAGAGATTTAAAATGCCCCAGGTGCAGCAAAGCTTCCAAGTGTGCCACCGTGTGCCTGCAAGCTTTGCTGTGATTGGGGCAATAAATTGCTCTTTTCCTCTCCCCACTCAGCCCTCTGCTCCCCAATGGGGCAGGGTCAGGGAACATCTTCACTGCATCTGAGGAGCACCAGTGTTCCACGGAACACGGGTTGAGAAACATTGATCTCATCTAACCCTCACAAAGACACAGGGTTTATCACATCTAAACTATCCTAGACAGATCGTTCTCCAGCCTCTGGTTCCACTGTTCTTACAGTTAAGAATTTTAGCCTGAGATATAATCTAAATCGGCTATGCTGTAATTTCAACCCATTGCCTCTTCTCCTGGACTCTGTTGTTCCAGAGAACAACTTTTCTCCATCCTTTCATACTTTTCCAATTTTTCAAGCCTTTCCTCACTGGACAAGTTTTTAAACCTTTTATGATTTTTGTTACTGCAGGCACCCTGTACTTTAGGGGCCTTTGAATTCAAGTAGGAGATTAACATTTAAGCAGTTCCTGTGTGCTGTAAGTTCTTCCACTGAGAGACCACAACTCCCATGATCTCTTGGGAAAGGAAGAGAGTCCCTCCCTGCCCCTCCAGGGAGCACAGTGGGACATGGGGGTCTCTATTTGGAGAGTGTGAAGGCATAGCTGATACTGGAAGCTGCTGGTGACTGCACCTGTGGTGCCCAAGACTGTTCCTGGGGTTCCTGAGACTGCTAGAGGTTCACTCAAGCAGGGAGCTTCAGAGGTTGGTGACCTTGCCCAGCCCAAAGCAGGGTCTGAGCCTAGAACTGGCTGAGCTGGATCTGCAGTGAGTGTGTGAGTGTCTGTCTTCCCTCCTCCATTTTGCAGCAGGACTTGTAAAGGAGGGGAGTCTGCTGAGAGACTGACTGGGCCTGAGAAAAGGCAGAGTAGCAGTCCCTTTCAACCAGAGCCAGGGCTACTGAAACTGGTTGGGCCCACTCCAGATCTTCACCATGGTTCTGAGCAAATACCCTAAGCCAACAGGGTGCTGCCTTGCTTTCTTTGACAGTCCTTCAAGCACGCCCATGCAAGCAGGGGGTCGGGGTTCTGGGCTCTGGGGGTATGTGCACTCTGGAGGTGGGGTAAAAAGCATTAAATGCCAATAGATAAGTTTCCTTTAAACTGTATTCTTTCTTTGTTCATCAGTTTATTTATTTGCCTCTGTCAGAGGCAGCCTTAGGCAGTTGGGGCCCTAGGTGAAGGACCTTTATGGGGCCCCCTATAGGCCCCCAATGCTGCTCTCACTGGGGCCCTGGGCCCCCCACTGCCACCCTAACTGCCCCCCCAGTCCCAACTCCCATGGGGGGGGACGCAGACCTCCCAGGCCAGAGGCTGCACCACCCGGCCTCTCTGTACCAGCCGATCACACCTCTCTGGGGGGAGGAGAGTGGCCGGCATGGCACTGCAGCTTGCTGAGAGTAAGGCCCCCTGGAGCGGCCCTCTCCAAAGAGTTTGGGCCACTTTACCCTCAGCCATCCCAGAACTGAATACAGGCTGCCTCGCCTCCAGGGCCTGGTTTGGGCGAGGCCTGAGGTGGCCAGGGGTGAAGCGGCCCGAACTCTTCAGAGCTGGCTGCTCCAGGGGGCCCCATTCCTTGCAAGCCACACCGCTGCACCCCTCCCTCCCCCTGGGGAGTCGTGGCTGGCTGGAAGCACTGCTCTGCCCCCACTGCAGACACACCACGTGGGCAGGTCGGGGGTGCGGCCTCTGGCCCTGGCAGTCCACAGCCCCCACTCCCCCACCATCCAGCAGCACGAATGCAAAGATAAGTGAAACAGGTGACTGTTATGGGGCCTCCTTACTGCTCAGGGCCCTAGGCAACTGCCTGCTTCACTTCCCCCAAAAGCCACCTCTGGCCCAATTTAAGTACACAGTGTATTGTATATGCAATCAGTAAGTTTGAATTAGACCCATGCCACAGATTATTAGCCTTAGCCGCATGGGTTTAGTCCTGGAGGCTCCCTAGGGCATGCCACTATGCATGTACAGGACCCAGCCAGGTGGAGGCACTGCTAAGTTAATTTCTTGTATAGTAAAGGGACTAAAGCAGAGGAGTGGATAGAGGATTCCCACTTAACCCACATCACCACTGGGAAACTCAGGATCTCCTGGTTGTCAGAAGCATTGGTGCCTGTGCGCACAAGTTTTGCCTTCTCCCAAGTAACCCAGGGAGAAAAGGGAGAGGGTTACATTACTCTTCTCAAGACTGTTTGGCATGTTTTTCTACATTTTTCCTAAACTGTGACTCTCAGAACTGGACACAGCTCTCCAGCTGAGGCCTCACCAGTACCAAGAAGAGTGGGACATTTATCTCCTGTATCTTACATAAGATACACAACATTCCCTCTAAGCTGCGCGGCCGTGCAGCCCCCGTGGCTGCCTGGTGCAGGGGAGGCTGCTGGCTGCACACGGCCGGTGTAGTGTGAAAAAGAGTGGCAAGCCGGCAGCTGCAGTCCCTGTAGGGAGAGAGACTCTGAGCTGGAAGTTTTTAAAACTCCCACTCAGAGCCAGCTCTCACTGAGCCCGCACAGGCTCAGTGAGAACTTCCCTGGCCAGAGGAGAGGCGGGGGGGCCTGGCTGCGCAGCTCTGGCAGCCAGGGAAGGGGGCCCTAACCACCCTCTTCAAAATCCTGGGCGGGGAGGATGGGGGACAGAAGCTGCTCCGCCTGCCAGCCCACCCAGCCTCACCACAGTAGGGCAGAGCAGCCAGCTCAGCCTACCCCCAGCTGGCCGTGCCTCCCCAGGGGGTGGAGGGTGCTGGCACTGAGCTCCGGCTTGCAGGGTCTGGGCCCTGGAGCGGCCTGCTCCCAAAGAGTTTTGGACGCTTTGCCCCCACCTCCTCCGCCTGAATGGGCCTGCTCCATGGGTGTGGGGGGGCGGGGGCGAAGCGGCTGAAACTCTTTGGGAGCAGGCTGGGCCACTCCAGAGCCCCGACCCCACATGCCAGAGCTCAGCACAGGCCCCCTCCACCCCTAGGGGAGGCGCGGCCAGCTGGGGGTAGGCTGAGCTGAGTGCTCCGCTCTGCTGTGGTGAGGCCGGGTGGGCAGCAGAGCTTGAGTGGGGAGGCAGGATCCATCCCCCACAGCAAGCAACACATGTTGCTCTACTGTGTTGGCCCCTTATAGGGAATGTTGCACTCCTGCTAATATGTCAGAGAATGATATTAGACTTTTTTCACACCTGCATTATATTGTCTCATTTAATTTGTGATCCTCTATATTCCCTCAGACACTTTTCAGCAGTACCACCACCTTCCCACTCGTTTCCTTATTTTGTAGCTGTGTGTTTTATTTTTCCTTTCTCAGTGAAAAACTTTTGCACTTGTTTTTATTGATTTTCCTCCTGTTGAATTTAGACCAGTTCTCCAATTTGTCACAGTCATTTTGAATTCTAATCCTGTTCTCTAAGGTGGTTGCAATCCCTCCTAGTTTGGTGTCATCTGCAAATTCTATAAACTTACTCTCCACTCCATTACTCAGCTCATTAGTGAAAATTTGTAATAGCACCAGACCCAGGACTGTCCCATGTGGAACCCTATTAAATACAGCCTTGCAATTTGACAGCAAACCATTAGTATCTATTCTAAGTATGGTCTTTGTACATCCACCTACAGCAATGTCATCTAGACCATATTTCCCTAGTTTGCTGAGAACAGCACATGGGATTGTGCAAAACTCTGAACAAAAATGAAGATTATCACATCTACTGCTTTCCCCCATATACCAGATCTATAGCCCCACCACAGCAGAAGGTAGGTTGGTTTAGTATGGAATTTTTCTTGGCAAATCCATGCTGGCTATTGCTGATAACCTTATCCCACCAGACACCTACAAACTGGTTGTTTAATAATTTGTTCCAGTCTCTTTGCAAGTGTAACCCCTCCTGCCTATAGGCTCAGCATGAGGGTGTTCAAGATAGGAAAAAGTTCTGCCTTGTGGCCTTTTACACACAAATATCAAAAGAAAGGCTGACTGGTCTATAATTCCCCAAGTCCTCTTTTTACACACAGGCATTGAGTTTGCTCTTCTAACAGTGGACTGGAGCTCACCCATCTTCCCTGAGTTATTGAAGACATTTGCTGATGATTCTGAGATTGATTCAGTTCATTCCTAAAGTACCCTAGGATGAATTTCATCAGGTCCTGCTCACTTGAATGCAGCAAAATATTCTTTAACCTGTTTTTTTCTTAGTTGGCTTATGTTTCATCCCCCTTGTTAATATTAATTGTGGTGCATAGATTTTTAGTGAAGACAAACAAAATAGGCATTAAATACTTCAAACTTCTTGGTGTTACCAATTATTAATTCTCCTTCCCTCTAAGTAGGGGGCTTACACTTTACTTCCTCTTCTTTTATTCCTATGGTATTTAAAGACCCTCTTTTTAATGTCTCTTGCCAAGCACAAGTCATTTTGTACCTCCTGGGACACAGAAGGAACAATGTACACTGTGTGTGCCCCCCACCTCTTTCCAACCATCCCTGGAGGTGTTTGTCCCCTGGGGGCAATTTATATGGTACAACCTGTGCAGCTGTGTAAAAACTATGAACAGTCCAGAGCTACAGACCTCACCTCCCTACCCCATAACTAGTTGGGAAGGAGAAAAGGTGATTTTAGTAGCTAACCAACCATATGCCAGGAAGAGCAAAAACTTGTTATTAAAATGGGGCAGTATCAGTAACAGAAATCTTTTGCAGGAAAATATCACTGTGGAAGGAGGTGTCTGAAATCTGGATCTAAATATTCTGGCTCATCACAACTAAGGCTTTCAGGAGAAGAGTGTGATTTTTACACGCTGAGATTTGCAGATAGATTGAGTTGGACATGAAGGCACCCTTTATGCATCCATTGCAAATTTGAAATTAGGAACAATTTTCTATCTGTCCCACTAGGTTCTGATGCTATACCTATTCATGTAATATTGAAGTTTCTTTTACCACTCTGGCTGCCCATTTGTCTCCAGTCAAACAAAAGCAGCAGTCCAGATTTCGATCAAAGGCAGCAGATGTGGGAGATAATGATTGTGGCTTGTCTAGAAGCAGCAGTCATTAGGGTTACTGCCCTAAAAGCCTCTTTCAGATATGAGCATCTCTAGGAACTGCAAGTGGATATTCAGATGCAAGAGACATGGGGCCTATTCTTACCTCTGCCAAGGCCTCCTGGATAAGTATCTTTACCTCTCTGTGCTTCAGTTTGCCCTTCTGTAAAATGGCTCAGGGCAAGTAGTACATATTACAATAGACACATGGGCTGGTCACCAAACACTCAACAACATGATTGTCACAGTTAACTGTCTTTCATGTAGGAGTGTGACCTTTGCTTCCTTTGTGAAATGCTTTGTGATCTACTGACAAACTGGACTGTGTAAGAGCTGGGGATTACTGTTCCAAAAATTTCAGCTGCACACCACTTAACTCTGAGCTCTCTCTCCAACAGGTTGTACAAACCAAACAGTTTGCCCATCCCAGCCTAATCTGTGCCCAGTTGGATCCCCATTCCTTCTTCACAAGGAGCACAGCTGGTGTGACCCTCTCCATGCCACACCAAATCTGAATCTCACTTTGAATCATGCCCACCCACTCTATGGCTCCCATTTGCCTAGTCTCGCACAGCACAGGTCTCTGGTACCATCACATACATGGCAGGGGCTGTCAGAAGGATGGCGAAAGGACAGAGTACCTGAAATTCCCTACTGAACAGGTCCATGGCACACAGAACACAAACATGCTCACCCACAGTGTAAGTGATGATCACACAAGGTGCAGGGCAATTAAGAATCAGGGGTAAAGCCTCTTACCAGCCCCCTAAGACAGCAGAAGAACAAACCTTTAGGAAGAGGGGAAGGAAGCCCAGCAATCTCCTCTGTTGTTCTTCTGGGATGAGGAAAGGAGCCATTTGCTCATACTCCAGAAACTGCCTGGCAAGTGCCTCCCACAGGAGAGCAGGACACTGATGCTGCCCCTCTCCATTGGCCTTGGGCAGCACCGTGTCTTCCACATCATTGTCAAGACTTGACTCCTGCCCAGTCTCATTCGGGAAATCTTCCTGCTGCTGGAAGAGTTCCTCTGCGGGATCCATGCCGTGGCCAAATGGACCTGAGTTTAAAAACAATAGTTAATTTCTTGTAGGGTTTTCTATGAAAAGCTAATGGGCTGTTTCCCCTGTGCAAAGAGCAATCAGAGACTCAGTCTCTATGGCTTTCTTTTCAGACCAAAGGCAGCCACCAGAACAAACTCTCCAGGAGAGACCCCATGACACCTGTCTCACTTATAACATGCTCCTCCAGCCGTCTCACCACATGGCAGCTGCAAGCCTCCAAAGACCCCAGAAAGAGGCTCAACACTCACAACCACTGAGCATCAGATCTCTGTATTTAGTTAGTTCCGTCTTTCCCAGGCAGTCTCACAGGACCCAGGCTCTTAGCAGCACCAGGCTTGAGTCAGGCAGCACCAAATCACAAAGTCCTGGCCCTGCTGTTCTCGGTAGCAAAATACCCATTGACTGTAGTGGAGCCAGGATTCCACTTACTGCCCTTTTTTTCTGCCATATCCCCCTGTGAGCTCAGGTGGAATTTGCTGTGTGCTGCTGTCACTCCCAAGTCTTACTGCTCCTTATGTCCCTCCATGTCATTTGGGGCCTGATCTTACAGAATGCTGAGTGCTCCAGCCCCAATCCAGTACAGCACTTAAGCACAACATTGGGACTGCTCACAAGCTTGAAGTCAAGTGTCTGCATCAGTGCATTGATGGATGGGTGCATCTTCTTGTGCTAGGTTTAAAAAGATGCTTGGCATAGCTGTGCATATAATCCTGATGGGATTTATCATTGGTTAAAGGCAGTGACTGGCAAATCAGACTGAAGCAGCTATCTTATTCTGTGCCACTCCTGCCTCAGTTTCCCTCCAGCATCTTCCGCCTCATTCAGCTCAGTTCCCAACTCCACCCCATTCCCTGTCTATTCTTTTTGTTGTCATATTGCTTCCTTCTTGGGGCAGGTTCCAAGTTGGCCAACACTGAAAATCATGCCTCACAGCTGCCACCAATGTCCACCAGCTGCAGCTGCAGCTCAGCTGACTACATGAGACAGAGCCTGGGCTCCAGGAAGGCATGACACTGGGCCATTCTGCTGCAGCCTTGAAAGCAGGAGTCAGGGCAAATCAGCAGGAGTGTCGCTGCCCCAGGGAAGGACCTGGGGCACCAGCCCAGGCCACACCCCCTGGCCGCAGGCCATGCCCCGATTCTGCACTGGGGCCCGACCCGGCCTCAGGCGCCTGCTGCCACCAGCCTGGACCTGAATCCCCGCCTGGGGATGTGGCAGGGAGCGGCAGTGGCAGCCACAGCCCCGGGTGGCCCCCGGAAGCAGCCACCACCACCATGGGCTCCAGCCGGGAGACCGGGAGAGGTGGGGCCACGCCACACCAGGACTCGGGGCACTGACGCTGGGATTCGGGGCACAAGCCCCATATGCCAGGCCCCAGCGATGGCCATGCAAATCAAGGATCTGCCATCCCCCTTTACTGTCCTTTCATTGTTACAGCTAAGCTCTGTACTTGTTGTCGAGAGCAACCCTTAAACATAACATGCAGATGCTGTCCAACCAGCATAGGCTTCACCTGTTGGACAGCACAAATGGATAGATCAACAGACTAAGACTTGGGAGACCCAGGCTCTCAGCCTGGCTCTACTCTGCTGCTGGCCCATTGGGTGACTTTGGGCAAGTCACAGGGCTGCTCTGTGCTTCAGTCTCCCCCATGCCTGTAAAATGGGGAGAACGATGCTGACCTGCTTCATAAAGCACTCTGAGATCTATGGGTAAAGAGCACTCCTACTAGGTGGTGGCATGCTTTGAATGTACAACACAGCTGATAATCAGAACCTTGCTGCCACCATAGCCAGCTGATGCCAGAAAGGGTGGCAGGTTAGATGGATTGGCCAGAGATGAGCAGCTAGATAGGTAGGAATAAGGAGCCCACTGAGGGGGCACTGGTCAAAGCAGGGGAATGAGAATCTTCCAGCAGCCTGATTTCCACTAAAAGTAGGCCCACAGAGCTCCCTTTGGTGCTGCAGGCAGGGAAAACCTTATTGCACCCTAAACCTATCTTCACCTTGCAGTCATTGCCTCATCGCTGTATCCAGAGTGTCTGTTCTTTGCCATGGGCCCCTGTGAGGCCATTGCCTCACTCCTATGTCCAGAATCATAGCAATTAGATCAGAGGAAATCATGTTTTTCCAATTCTCGCCCACAAAAAAATCAATGCATTTCTATCCACTAACCCCTAGAAGGTTCCCTGGAATTTTGGAATTGATTAGATGCACTTTTCAAACAACAACCGTGAGAAGACAGAGAAACGCCACTGAATTGAACTTCAGGAGTCACTTTGTTTGGCTTATTTATTAATGCATATGAACTAACGTGAGAGTGGCGCCTTTAATAAAACATCACACTTCATGCACTAGTAACATATAGAAAAATAATGGCATTCTGCCTGTGCACATGAAGTACAGCTTCACAGGTGCTGATAAAGTGTTAAAGGCAATACAATCAACCCAAGCACTTAAAATTGATGTCTCTGCAAAAAAATCATAAGGTTGCCTTAAAAATAATTCAATTTTAAGAAAATAGTAAATTTGATGTTCTCTCTAATTGCCACCTTATGCTTTCTGAGCCTTTAGGGTATCACATTTCCAAGTTTTTCCTCATCAACAAGGGCTAGAAATGCTGCTTTTTAATAAAAGCTGAGATCTTCATATATTCATGTGACTCCAGGAGATGGGTTAACCAAAGCACTAAATATTACAAGATTCATAATAAAATCATGAGCCTTGACAACACTAAGTAAATGAAGTTTTCCCATGGGAAACACCAGTATTTCAGCATTTGTTTTTTATCCCACTTTGAGACAAAATGTCAAAACAACAATAAGTGCAATGTAACAAAGTTCTGTCAATTTTTGGTTCCAAAATGTCTAAAGATTCCATTTCAATGTTTCCAAACAAAGGAGACATTTTGATATGTCTGAATCAATATATTTTGTTTCAGTCTATGATCAAAACTGAAACATTTTCTTTTAGCTTGTCTGGACATTAATCTGTTTTCCCCTGAGGTGCTCTGGTGTTGTAGTGTGTGTGGGTTATGCCAGTATACATTTTTAGAGGCTATGCTTCCCAGCCGTAAATCATTTCCCATGATGCCCCCTTGATCTGATGACTCCTATGACACACCACATCAGTACAGCTAGCGACATCACAGAGCACCATGGGAGATGCAGTCAAATCGGGAAGCCCAGTCTATAAAAGGCAACATGGGACATGAGGCACCATAGGAGAGGCAACATTAATACATTAGGTTTATCTGAAATAGTTTATTTTGATTTTCTCAGCAGAAAAATTTATTGTCCCAAAACTGCATTTTCTGTTGAAAAAATACCTTGAGGGAAAAATCCCCAGCCATCTTTATTAAATGTGATGACCAGACTAGTCAGTTTTGTTCCCTGCTTCACATGCAATAGCCTGGGGCTCAAAGGATGAAACTATTTTACCATCTCATGGCTGCTCAGTGGCCCATGTGAAATGAATTGGTGGTCATAGGACTCTTCTTAACAGACCGGTATCTGAGCTGCAGTTGCCATTGGTTGACGCCCTTCATTAGCAGTCATCCCAGAAAGGCCAAGGGGGAAATGAGCATGGAGATAGCTATTGGGTTAGTTCTGTACCTTAGAGTCATGCCTATAGGCAGGACACTGTAGCAGAAGCTCATTGCAGCACTATAAATATATCTGGATAATCAGGAGATGCCAGTCTCCAAGGCTTCTGATCTAGCACCTCTCACATGCACCAAGTATTAAAAAGAAAAAAACCATAATTAATGAAGACATAATGTTGGCAAAAAACAGACAGGAAGTCCATGCCATGTGTCTCATGATTGAGTGGGTGGAGCGTTTGTCATGCTCTATTTTTCACTTTTGTAAGGAGACACTGCTTGGCAGCAGCCCACTTCCAAGCTGCGTATTGCATCAGAACAGTCTGGGCTTTTCCAGGGGGGTGGGGGTGGGGATAATGAAAAGCTTCTCCAGTGCAAGTTATCATCAAAGAGGTAGCCCTCACCCTCCACAATGGAGGGCAATATCATTATCCCCATTTTCCAGAAAGAGAAACTGAAGCACAGGGAGGTCAGTTGAAATGCCCAGTATCCCCTGAGCTAGCCAGTGGTGGACTAGATTAAATTATTTGCTAATAGACAAATTTATGAACCATCTCTCTCTCTTTTTAACTAATAATTTGTTTAAGTACTCTATATTTTCTATATTAGTCCAGGTTAAGTGAGGCCTACTCACACGAGTGAGGCACAGCGGGATTGGTTCTTTAGGGTAAAATCGTGCCCCTACTGAAACCAATGGGAGTTTTACCAGTGACTTCAATGGGGCAAAGATTTTGCTCTTATGTCTGTGATTCTGGCATTCTGAGCCTATACAGTTAAGTAAAACCAGAGGGAAAATCTAATCAGGGCTGGAAACACCCTAAATTGAGATCACTGTGCAATGCCAAAGTTGAGGCCTGGTCACACTCCCCTTTGACCAGAACATAGCTCCCTCTTTCCATCCTAGAAATGGTATTTATAGAGGCAAACCACTGATCTCTACATCTAGGTATAAATGTCTTCCCTTCAAAATGGAGGTTACAAGCAGTGCTTTATTTGTGCCAGAGCTGAGCCCCAGCACTTCTAGACTTCACAGTTCATACCCTTAGATCCTCTGGGCTTGCTGCATCAGTTAAGTTTTAAAAAAATAAATAAAAAATTTGCTTGACCCCAGCACCTCTTTCACTGCAAGTAAAGCACTAAATCCAATCTATCCCATTACAGTTACCTGTAGTCTAGGCTGAAAGGGCATTAAATTTCAAGTCTAAAGACGCAGAGTTAGTAGAAGAACTG
Organism: Podocnemis expansa; assembly: GCA_007922195.1. NCBI lineage: Eukaryota > Metazoa > Chordata > Testudines > Podocnemididae > Podocnemis > Podocnemis expansa. The sequence goes on from ML681981.1 coordinate 48,166,263, forward strand.
GCACAGGACTAACTGCTGTTGAAGATGTATTTTTCTTCATAATGGGCCTTTTTTAATCATAGCAGTTCCTTCTGGCCTTAAAATCTCTGCATCCTTTGACCTTTCTCTTCCTCTTGAATGATAGATCTACCATAGAGTTAGAATCTGAGAGCCTCTATACTCTGAACAATCAAACAGTGGTCATCAGCCTATAGTCTGCAAACCTCAGGGGTATACACACCATGTCTCAGATTTCCAAATGGGTCCATGGCTCCATTAAATATTTCTTATGGGTCCACCAATGAAAGACAAGTTGAAAACCATAGGTCTAAACCATTTTGAAAGGTTCCTTGCAATGTTTCCCCTAAGCTGTGCGGCTCTCTGGCGCTGCCCTGCGCAGGGGATGCTGCCCGCGGCACATGGCGAGCAGCCAGAATCCCTACCCACCTGGAAGATGCCGTCTTTCAGCTGGCTGAGAGCTCCTCTGGAGCTGGGAGTTATTAAAACTCCCACCCAGAGAAGCTCTGATGGAGCATGCTCAGAACATCTGAGCATGCTCCGTCAGTGCTTCTCCACCCGGAGGAGTCATGGCTTGGACCTACATGGCCACGTAAGAGTGGGGGGGGGGGAAATCGAGCCAGCTGGGGGGGCCCTAGGCTAGGGTAAGAGGAGGGGATCTGGCTGGCTGGGGGGGTGCTTACCAGGAGAGCTGTGGGAGGGAGGATCGGGCCCACGGGGGGTTGTGTGCACGATTGGGCCCACATCCGTGTGCAGGATCAGGCCCGCTGTGGGGGCAGCCCATGCAGTGAGCAACTTCAGTTGCTCAGCTGCCTTAGGGTCTTAGAGGAAATATTGGTCCCTTGGATTTCTGGTAGAGCCCACCTATCAAACAGTGGTTCCTTGGGGTTAGCTATGCAGAACAGTTGTCTTTTCAATTTTGGAAAGTTACAAAACATTTTTACATGCCCAGAGGACACGAAACAAGAACCTTTAAATACAATAAAGTTTTTAAAGGGGACATAAAAGAAATGACATGTAAGAGGCTCATTGCTGCCATTCAGAAAGTGCAGCAGGTTCAAGAGGGGAAGTGAAGCTTGATGGTAGAATTTTCTCTATTGTTCTAAATGAAATCTGTGTGGAACCAGATTGCAAAGTGGTTGGGCCTTATCTGACTAAAAAGGGCAAGTGGAAGATAAGCTTTGGCAGTGAGAAACAATACGAGCTGACACTTCTCCCTAGCTGAATTAGTACAGATCCTCTGTGGTTGACACCACTGAGAATAAATTGTGTCCACACAGGACCCATTGCACCACAGACCACATTCATCTTCGCTGCTCTATGCTGTCTACCAAGTACCATATGGCTAAGAGTTTGAGAAATTCAACTAAATGATCTTCTAAAAGGCTAAAACAGTCAGCTGGAGACAGGTCCCAAAGCAAGACCTTGGATCAGAACATGTGAAAAGTGTGGCTCTCGTTCTCTGCTCTGACTGTACAATAAACCCCAATGCTCTGGTGAGCATCAAAAATTATTAGGTCACCAAATCAAAGTCGGAAGCACTATTGCATCCATAGATCTTCACCTCCAGCCGGGCAAGGGCCATTGCTGTTCAGCGAAAACTCAGATACAGAGAGATTAATTTAAAATGCCCCCAAATGCTGAGGCTTCAACCAGTTCCATCAATACATTAATGTTTAGCCTGCTTTTGTTCTCTCAGTTAAGAAAGAAAGAAAAAAGCTTGCAATCACCTTGTTGGGTTGGATTCCATACTCAAGATCTCACTGATTGGAAGTGTCCTCTGATATTCAGCATACATTTGCCTTTACTTATTTTCACCCCATACACTCTAGGCCTATCCACTCTTCGCTCCCTCACTTACTACATAAATTAATAGATTCCAGAGCCAGAAGGGACCTATTATGATTATCAAGTCTCGCCTCATGTGTAACACAGGCCAGAGAATTTCCCCAAAATAATTCTTGGAGCAGAAAAACCTCCAATCTTGATTTAAAAATTGTCACTCATGGAGAATCCACCATGACCCCTCTCCCTGCTGGTTATTTGTGCCCTTCCAAGTTTGGAGATGGCATTCTAGTCCCCCATAAGGGTCAGCTGGCCATGTGCTACATATTCACTTTCTTTTATCTTTCCTTATTATAGAGACTCTCTTCTGTCTCCTACCCACATTTGTTCCTCCTCCCTGAAATCCTTCTGAGCTGATCAGTTCTTTGCAACTTTCAAGCATGTATCTAGTGTTTAAATTTCAGCTGGGAATAGTATTTCCCAAGGAAAACCTAAAAACATACAGATTTACCATTTGATCCCAGACTGTATCCCATGCAAAAATTAAGAACGTAGTTAAGGTTGCTAAGTGCAACTCTCTCTCCTTTGTCTTGTCTCTTTAGATTGTAAATTCTTTGGGGGTCAGGCCTGTCTCCTCCTCTGTTTAGACAGCACCTACTGCAATACGGCCCACTCTTGGTTGGGGACCCTCCATGTTCCTTAACACCAACATATAAGAGAAGATGGGCTATTTAAAATACTGGAAAATTTAGAGATTGATATACATTGTCTGAAGGACAGGTACCTTGTCACAAAGCAGTCTTTGCTTTTTTGTAGTAATGCAATTCATGTAATGACATGTCCAGTTCAGACATGGCAGAAAAAGCATGAGTCCACTAAAGCCAAGAGATTAACATCAAGATTGAATTTGGCCCATGTTGTTGTTCTTAGATCACACTGCAGTTGTGCAGGTAGTTTACTGCCTATATTTCAAAGCAAACCTTGCTTAATCACATTTTGGCAAATGATTAATTCACTCACTTTAGTTCTTAAGGGCTTTTCTGTTTGCTTTGCTTTGAAAAGGATTTAAGTGCACAACATAGACGTAATTATGAAACACTAGTGTTTGGCTTCCGTTGTTCTCTCTATTAAAAGGGGTTTGCAATCACCTTGTGAGGTCAGATTCTGCACAAACTCGTATACCACCTACCCCTGGAGTCAGTGAAATAGCATGGAGGAGAACGCAGTGTGAAATTCAACTTCACCAAGTTTCAGCTCAGCCGTCAGTGAAACATTGTTCCCTGATGCTAAGGAAAATATAGGACGTGGCTAGTAGGATGCGGCTAGTTGCCCACAGGCAGTCTTATGCTAAAAGCCAATCTCTGAAAGAGAACCCCCTCCCCCTCAACAAGAACAGAATGGAAGCCAGATCAACACAGAGATCACTCAACAACAGAAGTACATGAGAGTTGGAGGGAGTTACAGCAAATCAAACAACTGTGTTAACAGCAGCAATCTATACAGCTTTCACCTATACATCTCGGCTGTCCCTAGAACGCAGAACACAAGCAACTGTGTATCCCCGCTGTTCCACTTTCTCTTGCCAATCCAGCACCGAGCTGAACTTACACAGAAGCCTCCGCCACTAGAAAGTGACTCTATCAAAGCAATGTGCCTGATCAATACAGCAGGCACCACCTGCTCTGCTAGAGCGGTGAACCCGTCATTTCCAAAGCAACTCCGAAAAGCAGGTGAGGTACCTGGGCGCGCAGATTCAGTGACTTCCGGAGCTGGCAACTGCTATATCCAGGGAAACCGACTTTTCTTTTGTCTGTGACACAGCTGCCCTGGCAGGCATCTTAAAGCGTTCAACAGCTTCCACTCTGCTCTTTAAACTTTCCGCTATGAATCACTTGATTAGTTGCCGTGCTTATTTCCTGGGGAAAGCAGAAGTGGAGAAGCACAGTATGAACTTTAAGGTACTGGAGACAAGAGGCACCCACACCCACAACAACTCAGATGACCAGTTCTACTGTTGCAAGTGAGCTCGGCTTTTTTCTGGCCATGTACATCAGGGAGTTTCTCTTGCTCCAGTGTTAACAAATAAATGGTGCTTTTCAATGAGATTTTCTGAATTGCTAGAACAAAGTGTTGGCTCGACAGCCCTGGAGACTGAAGCCCTCTCTCTCCATCCATGGGACATGGGCAAGAGCGTCCCTCACCAGAGTCTCTTGTCTCAGACGAGCACCCTGCTCGTCACTCACTGGCTAACGCCTCTGGGAAGGTCTGAGACAAGAGCCACTGGCTGCCCTAGCAGGGCATCACCTGCTGCAGGTGAATGAGTCACCAGCAATGGCGGGCCCTGGGGGTGGGGCCCAAATTGGGCAGGAGAAGCTAGGGGGAGTCTCCCTAGTGGATGCCCAGCCCCCTCCCAAGGGTTTGGGACAGACTCATGGCTGGCCTCACCAGAGTGCCTCTGATCTGGAGATAACAATCTTCACACCTTCCCAGGGAGTGAGTCTTTAAACAAGGAAGTTATTTGGTGGCTTTATGCACCAGACAATAACAGCAGACACAAATGAGCTTGGTGACCCACCTAGGAATCAAAGCTAAGGCGTTTGTCTCTCTCCCCCTCCCCCCAACTTTTATAACAACAAGCCTGAAATGGGTTTGGTTTTGTTTTTAAGCTTGCCATTCATTTTGTTTAACATTAGAAAATGTTTCTTCCAAAAGATTTAGGGGACAAGTAGAAAACTAGGATTATGGCATCACAGACATCAAGCTAGTGAAACCTGATTAATTGAGGAGGGAAGTGATTTTATGCAGTGTTTAAAGCTGTTAGCTTTTAGTTAACACCTATTTAATGCAAATGCCAAAAATATCTATTAGGAGAAAAGATGTCCTTGCTGAAACCCTTCTTCTTCCAGCCAAACAAGGGCAAAGCAGATGTGACACTCTTGATATTTCCAAAACAATATGACTCCATGCTATAGTATAGAAAGAACTTTGTGTCCTGGGCAGAACTGGTTTCATAGGAGAGAACAGGTATTCCTCTTTTCCCTAGTCACAGGCAGCTCCATTTTCACATAGCAGCAAGGCTGGTGCACAGTGTATTCTCTTCGCTGCATGTGTGATGATGCACTTACCAAAGGGGAAGTTAAAAACAGAACCAACAGCAGAACATTACAGGCCAAAATTCATCTCTGGTGTAAGGCCAGTGCAAGTTAGTTCCAGGTTTAATCTGTAACTCTAAAGAAGAAATACTGCATTATCTGGAACCTGAGAAAAAAATAGATTCCATGCCAGTCACCACAGGCAGAGGCAGGCCTTGGGCAGATCAGGGTTCAGAAGGGACTAGCTCCACATACAAGTTTGCTTTAAATTTAGGCTGTTAGCTAATTTCTTCCAAATCCCAGTCAGCACAAAGCCACAGCCCAAGACAGAAGGGACTAGGCACAGGCAGAAATAGTTAACATGGCTCAGAAGAGACTCTCACAAAACATTCCTCTTTCCTAATTTGGAGACAAGCCTGAATGTTACCACTTGCACTTATTTCCTCTTTTCAGTGTCAGTTTAAAACCACACAGCAGAGAGCTGACAGTTGTCATCAGCTCCAGGCATTGTTCTTCTCACTCCGTTTTCCTCCTCTCTCCTGTTACTCTGTAACATATATGTGCAGTGGGGCCTGATGAGATCTGTGATTGGGGAACTGTGAGGAATCTCCCTCACTGAAAGACTAGCCAGCGAAGACACTCCATTTCTCTCTGCATTTTGCATACACCCTAAATCACCACCTGTACAGCTGGGCCTCCCATGTTCCCCCACATCACTCAGTAAAACAGCTGTAATCAAGTCATCTGGAGTAAAAATTGCACAAGAGAAGAAGGAAAAGTTTGCACTTAAGATCCTGGCCTCCATCCACAGGCCAACTTCTAGCTCTGCTTGTGAATGTCATCCAACATCCCTTTGTGTCAGGTCCCACATCTGTAAAATGGGACTAATAATCCTCTCCATACCCCACCCACATTTGCTTAGACTGGGGGTATAGGTCTGTCTCACATTACGTGTTTGTGCCTTGATCTCTGTTGCGACTTCTGCTGCAATAGCCTTCATTTTCTTATCAGTTTCAAAAGGAATAGCCGTGTTAGTCTAGTCCAGTAAAAAAACAACAAGGAGTTGTGTGGCACTTTAAGACTAACAGATTTATTTTTTATCTTAAAGTGCCACACAACTCCTTGTTTTTTCATTTTCTTAGCAGTGTTGTTGACTCATTGCATCTATATGTAGGAAGTTGCCATTGAATGAAGACCATCAGTTTCCCTACAGCAGAGAAGAAGGCCCAGCCCCGAGTGCCTTCCCAGTGATGTCACTGGACACTTGTCCTCAGCAGGGCATGCAGGATGGGGCCCCAAGAGCCAGGCGTGATTCCACCATTTCGCTTCAGCTAACACAGATAAATTGTGGAACAGTGAGATGGAGACTGACCCAGAGAAACTGGAAAAGACAGGGAAAAGACACAGGGCCCCAGATCCCTTGCCCTATCAGAGCCCACACTCTTACCACATGCCTATATGACATCACTGCTAGGGTGGCTTGGCAAGATGGCCCGTTCTGACATCAGTGGTGCGGCTGTGTGGGCAAAGACCCAGCAGAGAAGCAGCTGATGATCTCTGTAGCCATCTCCAGAGCCCTTGGCATCTCTGTGGGTCAGTGCCAGAACAGATCAAGCCAGTGCCAGGCTGGCTAGCACCAGAGCCCAAACCTTGTAGGAAAGGAAAGGGCACAGTGACAGGACCACAAACCAAGGATCACTGGATTCCTTTGCACCAAGGCAAGGCATTCCTGGGCCCAAAACCTGATCCCTGCATGGCGAGGCACCATCAGACTCACTTGTCCTCTGAAGATGTTTGAGGCCTGCTCAGTGCATTTGAAAAATCAGGCCCTGTGTTAATGAAGCCAGCAAAAAAATCTAATGGTTGCCTCTGCTGGGAAAAAAACAAAACAAACACACACTTCTACAGAGACTTCATTCTGCTTAATAGTCAGCTGCCACTTCTAGCTGGACAGACACACCCAGGGGAGACAATAGGCAGCACAGAGTGAGCGAGGCTGAGAGCTAGAGAGATCCAAGGGCTTGTTTCTTCTCCCTGCCCTAAAATCGCTTAGCTAGCCATCCACACTAGCTAGCTACCATTGCCCTTCTCTAGCTTGATGCTCTCAGCAGCTGCATGTTTTCTCTGAAACGAAACTTACAGTGAATTCAAAAACAGGTGTCCCACAAAGGCACTGCACTGCACCCTCAGCGAGTTCTAGTGCAGCTGCCAGGACTGGCCAGGTGGAACGCCTTCCTCTGCCTAACAAACAGTTCAGCCCTGGTGCAAAAGCAAGCAGGGCAGAACATCACTAGAAAAGAGCCTGGCTTTGTGCCCACGGCAGCCACCTGGAGGCTTGACGTCCTTCTTCCCACTTGCTCAGAAGAGAGATTATGGCCACCTCAACCCAAGCAGTACATGATCCACCCAGCATTGAGTTAACAACCCTGCTTGTGAGAAAGATGAAGCCCAGCAAACACAAGTCTCAGGTACCATCTCCAAGGGCCCAAACACAGGCTTGCTTAAAATGCTCCATTCAAAACACTTTGGGCCCAAATCCTCAAAAGTCTTTAGACTTCTAAAGGCCTTTGGGAAGCTGAACCTTTTTTGTAAAATAGACATTTTCCTTCCTTTATTAAAAAAAAATACTTGTCAACAGGAAAAAAAAAAAGTAGGTGTTTGGCTTTGGTTTCCTTCTCTAAATCTCTCTCCCCCACACCTTCCCTTGTTTCTCCCAGGGGCACTGTGGGTGGGGGAAGGAAGAAAAGGGGACAGCCCCTAATATTCAGTTTTTGCTTTTCTGTTGGAAAATGCTGAGCATTCAAGTTTTTCAAAGCAAACTTGCCATGTTCCAGTTAACTCATCCCTGAGCTAAGTGGTTAGTCAAGGCTTTGGGTTACAGCTGCCAGTTAGGGACCAAAATGGGTTTTACTCATGTGATGGAAAGATCTGAAGACCAGGGATGCTTTGTTCAGGGAGTTGGGTTCCTGAGCCTTCCTTCCTCAGGCTTTAGGGACACCAGGGGGTTGGACTTGATGATCTCATGAGGTCCCTTCCAGCCCTATGATTTGACTTGACTTGACTTGACTTGACACAGCTAGCATGGAAGGCTATATCCGCTTGACACACACTGAGCTGTTCTCCCAGTTGCTCACAAAATGAATGACATTCTTCCGCTCCCCTGAACCACACCTGTTGGTGCTTAATTAATGAATAATGATTGTGCCTGTATTTCTAAGATAGCTCATGGGTTTGCAGACACTTCCACTGGAAAAAAAAAAGGTTTTGGCTGAACTGTCTCACGGCAAAGTACTGCTAAAGGGCCAATGGCATGGTACTCCAATCTCCTGGAGGACCATATTTGGGGTCAGGAGGGGATTTTCCCTGAGGGCAAATTGGCAGGGCCCTGTGGAGGAGGGGGGTTGCCTTCTATCATAGCATGGATCTCTTACTGATGGATTCTCTGTACCTTGAAGTTTTTCTGCCATGATTCAAGGATTTCAGTGACTCACCATAGGTTAGGCATCTATTGCAGAAGCAGGCAGGAGGTTCTGTGGGCTGAGTTGTGCAGAAGGTCAGACTAGATGGTTACATTGGTCCTTTCTGATTGTAAAGGCTCTGTACCTATGGAAGTGCAAGATACAATAGACCTTGTTCTAACCCTTTGTGTGATCACATACTGGACTTGTACAATTGGCCTTGATTGACTCTGGTCCAGCTGGGTGAGTTAAAGATTCACAAGGCCTGAGACCCACATGAGTAATTAATGACTGACTTGGGTTCTAAGAAGTTCCAGGGGGGTAGCTGTGTTAGTCTAGTTCAGCAAAACAAACAAGGAGTCTTGGAGCACTTTTAAAGACTAGCAATTTTATTAATTGCACAAGATTCCTTGTTTGTTTTGGGTACTGAGGATTCTTAGATTGACTTGAATTCCAGGAAAGACCCCTATATTTCATCCTAGACATTGATCCTTCACAGCACCTGGAAATCACTCTCACCCGAAAAACAGCTAGTCTGTAAGCTTCAGCAACTCCTTTTCAAATGTTCTCTCACCTTCCATCACATGCTGGCAGGACTTGGCAGGGAAAGCCCAGCAGCATAGCCAACACTTGCAATTTTAGCTAATGATACTCATGTTTTTCTTAAAGCCCCAGCTCCTGGAGTTACTGAATTAGGTGAAACAAACAAACAAGGAAGGAGTCCTGTGGCACTTAAAGACTAACAAATATATTTATTGCATGAGCTTTTGTGGGAGAAAGTCTTACTTCATCAAATGAAGTGGGATTTTTCTCCCACAAAAGCTCATGCAATAAATATATTTGTTAGTCTTTAAGTGTCACAGTACTGCTTGGTCGTTTGTTTTACTGAGCTAGACTAACATGACTGCCCCTTTGGATCTCAGGCTAGGTGAGAAATTGTTTGTGAAGAGAAGCTTGATTACATGACCCCATTGCTCTGTGAGTGTTCAGACCCAGGAAGGCAAAGAAACACAACATTATTATTTTTCAGTCTCCTGATTTTCAGGGCCTAACCTACGATTTCTGAACATGCAGGCATGGCAAGACCAGTGCTGGCAAGCAGCCAGCAGCCACCCTATTTCCAGAGCACTTTGAATCCTCCCTGGATTTCCAGAGAGCTCCCAGTTAGGTGCTAAAAAGAGGCCAGATTTTCAAAAATGCCTATGTATCACAGCTCCCAGTATGGCCCTGAGGGGCAGATTTTCCAAACACCCCCCACACTGGATGTATCTGGCCCAGTGGTGGATCTAGAACAGGCTCGTCCAACATGCAGCCCAGGGGCCAGAATCTAGCCCACCAAGGGCTTTTATCTGGCCTGCCTAGTGCTGCCGCAAGAGCCAGAGCTCGGGCTGGCCAGGGCTATCTGGAATACTCTGTATTGCTACATGAAGTGTGTGGGCAGACATTGACAATTTGTGCAAGCAAAAGCAATGCCAAATATCACACTAAACCTTATTTTGTTAAAGTTTATTAATAAAGATCAATGTGTATGTCTTCTCTTCCAAAAATTGTTTTCACTGGCCCCCCAAGTGAAAAAAGAATTGCAGTGTGGCCCCTCACCCAAAAAGGTTGGACAACCCTGATCTAGAACCATTTAAATTCTGGCCCTGAGCCTTTACATTCTGGCCTCCTGCTTCTGCTCAGTTTATCTTGGGCAATCCTGACATCTAATGGCCATACCTGTAAATTACATATTACTGGTAGAATATTTAGCCCTCGTATTTCTTCTATTGATCAACATTTCTTCTCTGGTGCTGTGAGGACCTCCAGCCCTGAAAGGTGGCCAAAGCGTTTCCATTATAGTCCCCTGCCTTTTCATCATCCTCCACCAAATGTATTAATGAAACCCAGCTCTGACTTCTGACATGGTCATGACCAGAGTGAGGTTGGACATCGCAGCTCAGTTCCCCACAGGGATGGGAACTGAGCATGGGCCAGCAGGTGTGGAGCTCAATAAGCCATCTTGGTGGGAAGCCCTGGCTGCTGAGAGGGGAGAGAATTGCCATTGTTTCCCCTGAGTTGGCGGGATTCCAGGAAAGAGACAATCTGACAACAGTGGCAGCTACTCCCATCTCTGAGCAACAGACACTGAGCCTCCTGGCAGCATTTCCCTTCATGCAAAACAAAATGTAAAGCTGGAGAAGCAGCCAGTTCCTTCATCAGATGCTCCAGCCACATGTCAGCAGCTGCTGGGTTCTGTTTTTATCGCAGTGCCACCAGGTGGCATTAGGACAGAAATCCTGGTCTACACTTGGAATGGTTTTCCACTGCCATTGAAGGGAGATACACAAACTAGGTATAGAATAGAATAGAATCATAGAGTTGGAAGGGACCTCGTGAGATCATCGAGTCCAACCCACTGGGGCTTCAACCCAGGACCTTCTGCATATTAAGCAGAGGTGCTAGCCACTGTAAAATAAGTTGTGTATCTCCTTCCACTTTCTAACAGCTACTTACTGTGGTATCTCCAATTGTGCTGAGTCAACAGGAAATGCCTCCCCCCATCAACTGAACACTACTGTTTCAGGAGATGGACTTACCAGACTGACTTCCCATTCAATTGAGTGGGTTTTCGCTGACCGCTCAATTGATCCAGAAAGATCAAATTGATAGCAGCAAGTTTGCCAGTAAGGGTAGACTTGCCCAAGATTTTCCTTGGCCAGAATGGATTAGCCTTTGAAAAAATCTGCAATAGTTTCTGGGATGCACTTGCTTGTTAAATTGTAAATGAGCCCCTGCCCCCAAGATCATGAGATGTTTCTGAAATCATGATTTTTAAGCTAAAGATATTTGGATTTCTGGTTATTTGCCTCCAGGCTCATGTTTTCAAGCTTTTGTCTGCAACCATAAGGACCAGAAATGTACTTTACAACAGGAAGTTGGGATGCTCATACAGTCACTTGCCTCCAGAAGCTGGTGTTTTAAGGAAAACAAGAGCTGGCAGGAGCTGGAAAACTCATTCTGCCCTCGAGTCTATGAACTGAATCATTTCTTGGGTCAGGGTTGCCATTGACCATAACAATGCAAACTCTGGTGTCTTCCGGTACACCAAAGGTCCCCATGGCAACTATGTGGGTGAAACCAGACAGACAAGCACTACGCACACAAATGAACTCAGAGGCAAATGATAAAAGGTAAACATCCCACATCACCTGGGGGTGAACAAAGCACTGTATCTAACTTCTCCATCCTTGTCCTCCAAGGAAACCTACATAACATTTCCAAAACATGAACCTGGGGTGGTTCAATTCACAACTTTGCTAGACTCTAAAAATTCATGGTCTTAACAAAGATACTGGATGAGTAGTTTATTAAAACAATCTGCAAGCCACTAACCCTCTTTTTGTCCTGGGACTACAAGGGTGGTAAAGAGCTTTTTCCCCTGGAATTGTCCCTTAGATTGGAACAGTGGTTTTTAACTATGGGTTGGGACCCAATACTGGGTTGCAGACCTGCAGGCACTGGGTCATGGCACCCCCTCTGCTGCTGCCAAATGACTGAAACACATTGTTAAAAGATGTAAGTGTTGGGTTGTAGGCACAGGTGATTTTTTTAAACTGGGTCCTGATGAAAAAAGTTTGAAAACTATTAGATTAGAATATATGCTAATTACCTTTGCTAGATGGTGTATTCGATCTTGTATTTGAAGTTGTGACTTGTGAGTATCTTTCCAAGATCTGAAGAAGAACTCTGTCTCTCACTTCCACCCACAGATGTTGGTCCAGTAAAAGATATAGCCTAATCTCCTTGACCCTCAGACATCCTAGGACCAACATGGCTATGAGAACACTGCATCTCTCTCTAAGGAAAACTGAGGGTCGTGGGATGCTGGTACATTTATCTGCATCCATGAAAACCTGCTCCCCATCTGTAGAACAGATCCTGGAGCTTCCTCTTGAAAAAAAAACCCCAAGCCAGATGTTTCCAGGTAACCATTCAGAACCACTTGGCTTGTTGACGAGATGTACTACACACAATTGCAGTAGCAGAACAGAGCTGCTTACAAGGGAGTCTGAAGACGGCAGTTTGGAAGAGGGAGTATGTAGCATTCTGGTATCACTGTGGGGCTGGCTGAGGGTGGTTAGTGATTTCTTGTCTTTTATCATCAGGAAGAAGGTGGGAAGGGAATGAAATACAGTGACAGCAAGTGCAGTGCTTGAAGCAGTGAACAGATAATGAGGATGACTAGATATGGAAGCTGCGGGATATACACAATCCTGGAGGGGATACCTCAAAAAAGTCCCCTATGTATGAAGTGCTGCCTTATAGAACTGATGGAAGAGAAGATTCGAGGATTGGAGATGGAAACTCTGGTTGAGTTTAGAAGTGCAGCTAATGGAACAACAGCATGAGGAGGCTGAAGAGAAAATCTCAGACCGGTAGGTGGAAGCAGGATCAACCAACTCTGAGGGAAGAATGCTGGATGAGGAAGGTGGCCCATGGGAGCATGTGACTGTGAGAAGCCAGCAGAGGAAATGGCAAGGCTAGTGAAGGAGACATGGCACTCAGGAGCTGGTTTGTGTGGTTTGGAAGTGAAGAACAGGCACAACTGGTAGCTACTGAAGATGGAAGAGCAAAGAGGAAGAGAAGAGCCACTAGACCTATACAAAGAGTGGATGAGCTAGTGGACATACCACCATATGAGAGCCCTGGGAGGACACAGGAAGGATTGCAGGGGATAACAAGAGACAGCAGGAGACTAGAGGCCTTGCAGCCTGAAAGAACAGGGAAACAGGATGGAGAATCTCACTATTTCCAGGAAAAGTGAAGTCTGTGTGATTGAGGACTCCCTGCTGAGAAGAGCAGATAGGCCTGTAACCAGAGCTTATCTAGAGCAGTGGTTCACAAACACTGCGTCAAGACACATTTTTGTATCACTACATGGCAGCAAGCATGATGCGGAGAGCTGTGGAAATGGCTGGATTTGGCCTGGGGGGCGTGGGCTGGTGTGTCCTGTAGGGTCATGATGTCCCACCAAGCATGTCACAGTCTGCAAAAGGTTGAGAACCACTGATCCAGAGAACAGAAGTGTCTGCTGTTTGCTAAGATATGAGATGCAGGCCTGAGACTGAGGAGGATCCTGACAGAAGCAAGAAAGAATCCTTCATCTGGGTACAAATGATATGTTTAGAGTCTCACTGGAAAATATCAGAGAAGACTATGTCAGGCTGGTGAAGATTCTTAAGGAAATGGAGGCTTTTCAGTCAGATTCTGCCTGTCCCCTGAGGAGGACAAGGCATGGCAAAGTGATGATGATCACCAGTTGGCTCAGGTAAAGGTACTGTATGTATGACCACTGGGAGGCATTCATGGACATTGGACTGTTCTCTTTGGATGGACTTCATCTGAATAGGGAAGAAAATGGGCTTCTAGGATGGAGGCTGGCACAACTGATTAAGAGAGCTTTAAACTAGGTGCTGGGAGTTGGCTGGATAATCTCCATGCCTGATTTTAACATTGAAGGGGGATAATATGAGGTAAGAAAGGACCCAGCAGTTTGTAGAAGAATGGACATCACAAAGAAGGGCAGTGTAGCTACCAGTCTAATTGGAGATGCTCGTGGTTGAATGACTGTGACAAATTGTGTAAGGGCTATAAGAGAAGTCGAACAGGAAAAATCAATGTTTGTATTCCAGTGAAAGGCATCTGATTAACAAAAAAGGAAACTACAACTATTGGCTGAGGAAGCGAAACCAGATATGATAGGGATAACTGAAAGTTGGTAGAATAGTAGTCATGATTGGTGAAAAAGGTATTGAAGGGTATGTGCTGTCCAGGAAAGAAAGAAACAAAGACAAATGTAGCCGAATAGTGCTGTATATCAATAATGAGGTAGATAATAAGTGATGGATTAGATAAGATGTGGGCAAAAGTAACATTGGGGAAGAAACCTACTAGAATTTTCCCAGGGATAGTGCTTGGGGTGTGCTACAGACCAGTGGGATCTGATTTGGACACGAATGGAGATCTTTGTAATGCTCTTAATAAAGTAAATACTGCCAGGAATTGTGGGATTATTATACACTTCAAATTCCCTGATATAGACTGGAGAACAAGTTCTAGCAGTAATATTAGGGTTCAGATTTTCCTAGATGTGATAGCTGATTAATTCCTTCACCAATCAGTTATTGAACCAACAAGAGGGGATTTCATCTTAGATCTGGTATTTGGTGAGTAGTGAGGACCTCAAAGAATAACTGGTTGTAGAGGGACAACCTTAGTTTGAGTTACCACAAGCTAATTAAGTTCAAACTAACTGGAAGGATAAACAAAAAAATAGATCTGTGACTAGGTCTTTGATAGGCCTAACTTTAAAAAATTAAGGGACTTAGTTAGATAAGTAGACTGGACTGAAAAATTCATGGATCTAAAGATAGGAGAGGCTTGGAATTACTTTAAGATAACATCATAGGAACTATGTGAAGCCTGTGTAAACTTTGGCTGGGCTTGAATTCATTCAATTGCTCTTCTCCAGTGCCTCAATAAATAAATCCCAAACTCCTATGGAGAAGCAGCTGGAGACCCAGTAAAGGACTCACAGCAAAGATTGCTCAGAGTTAACATTCCCCATTAAAATACTACTTAGAATAAACATAACAAATCAAGTTTATTAACTACTAACTTAACAAATCTTGTCCTAAAAAAACAAAAATGAACTTAAACATAACAGTCCCCACAGAAACATTGTGGGAAAGAAACCCAAGAGTCTCAAAGTTTAGGTGACGTTCACCCATATCTCAATTACAGTCTTTCTTCAAGTCCAGAGGCTTGAGTGGAAAGCAGCAGCAATTCTCTTCTGCTTTGTCTGCAGGAATCTTCAGTAAGAATCCATGCAGTCCTTTCTTCCTCCTCTGGAACCAGCACCATGCAGTCAGGTGACTAGTTAATCAGTCATCAGTCACATAGGAGACAACTCTGCACCAAAATGCTCCACAGCAGGGAGAAAACATTTTGGTGTACATTCCTGGCTCAGCTTCCCCCCCCGCGGCCCCCTTCCCCCCCAGTCACACACTCTGAGCACAGGGACTCTAATTGCAGCTTGCTGTAGTTGCTCCTCTCAGGCTTCTCACCACATCAACAATAGCAAACCTTGTGGAGCATGCTCAAAATGCTACCACTCCCTGTTTCCAGAAACTTCTGGTAGTTGGGCAGCTAATCCGCTCAGCGACAGCAACCCACCCAGAACAGGTCTCTTAAAAAGATAGCCTGTTTTAGGCATGTGTTACACCTGCCTCCCAAGGAAGGGGAAAAAATTCATCGGTAAGAACTCTAGACAAAACTAGGTGAGTAAGCATCTCACACAGGTGATTAGGAGAAAGCAGAAAGACTACAAGGAGTGGAAGATGGGAGGATCAGCAAGAAAAGCTACATCTTGGAGTTTAGAACATGTAGGATTAAAATAAGAAAGACCAAAAGCCTAATAGAGTTGGACCTTGAAAAGGAAATTAAAAATCAATAGTGAAAGGTTCTGTAGGTATATAAATGGGGGGGGGGGAACAATAAAAGAAGTGGGACCACTAATCACTGAGGAAGGGGTAGAGATTAAGAATAATCTAGACATGGCTGAATAGCTAAACAAATACCTTGCCTCCATTTTTAATAAGGCTAATGAAGAGATGGGGCATAGTGTCCAGGTGGCTAACTGGAATGAGGATCCAAAGGTAGAAGTTACAATATCCAAATAAAAGCCAAATTTAAACAGCTTAATGGGACTAAATTGAGGGGGCCAGATTATCTCCATCCAAGAATATTAAAGCAATTGGCCCATGAAATTGCAAGCTCATTAGCAAGGATTTTTCATGAATCAGTAAACTCAGGAGTTGTACAGTGTGCCTGGAGAATTGCTAACATAGTTCCTATTTTTAGGAAAGGGGTAAAGGAATCCACAGACCTGTTAGTTTGATCTTGGAAAATATTTTGAAAGAGAAAGTAAGTAGTAAAGCGCCCTAACATCAATCAAACCCTAACCACGCCCCCTTTGCACCAGAAATCCCTCTCATCAACCAGCCCCCCCCCCCCGACATCCGGTCCTGCCCCCTGCCCACCTGTCACTGGAAGTCCCACCCCCTGCCTGTCAGCTGACATCTGGTCTTGCCCTGAGGGTGTGACTTCCGCCTCAAGATGACGACCTGACTGGAAGCAGGTGGCTTGAGCCTTTGCAGAACGCATCTGTGCCAATAGGAGCGGGTTTTGCCCCTGAGAGCGGGATTCGCCCCAGAAGGGCACGTGGCAGGTCTGCCTTCCCCTCCCCAGAAGGGGGCCACATGACCCTCCGCCAATAGGAAAAGGGTTCAGATTGGCCCGGCGGGGCCGCATGGGCCAATTGGGAGGCTTGGAACCCCACACCCGATCTGTGGCCCTCAACGGTTGGTGGCAGGTGATGCTGCCCTCCAGAACTCTGGGCCTTTAAAGCCGCATGACCCCTGGCTCGTGTGCAAGACCGCATGGTTCAGAGCTCATGCAGAACACGGATGCCTTCACTACCCCTGCCAGGCCTTCGGGATTGGTTTTGTCTCCAACCTTTAATGGCCCTTGGAGAAAACCCTGTGACAGTGGCAGTTTGGTGGAGGAGGCCGCCTATATGTCGACTGATACCCAGGAGACTGTGAGGGAACGTGATAGGCCCGACAGCCTTCCGTTGTCCGTCCCCATGGAGAAAAACAAGCACGGCTCATAGGAGCTGTAGGCGGAGATAAAGAAAACAAGGGAGGGCTCTAAAAAAGAAAAAGCCTAAAGGGTGGTGAACTTACAGCTCCTTTTTTTTTTAATGTTTCCGAAAAAATTTCTCAACAGCTCGACAAAGACTTTATACGGGCCTTTGAAAACCTGTACATCAGTAGCCCTGGGAAAACAAACGTATCGTGCGTCAGATGTTTCTGCCCATATCTGACACAGAGAGCTGAGAGGGGCAGTGAAAATAGAATAATGAAATATGTGCCAGTTGTTCCTGCCTGTGCCTGGCACACAGAGCTGAGAGGAAGAATGAAGCAGCTCAGACTCCTTCAGGGGGTGGTGACCATTTTTGCAGGACACTGTAAATGAGGGGTTTTAAACCAGGCAATTAATAAAAAAGTCATTTAAATTTGTCAGTGTGAACATGTCTCCTTCAGACTTGCGCAGTTAAAACACGTTGGGGTGGCAGCCATGTCGGAGCAGACGGCCCTTTTAAAAAAATATATATATTACAGCCCCAGGGAAGTTGGGAGCTTTGGAGAGGTAGACACTCTTTTCCAGGCAGCCAAAAAGCATAGTGAAACTTTGAACAGGGGTGAGGTTGCAGCCTGGCTTTTGGACCAGGACACTTACACTTTACACAGACTGGCTCGAATACATTTTAAAAGAAACAAGACGGTCGTTTCAGACGTGGATGCGCAATGGCAGGCGGATTTGGTGCATATGCAAAGGTATTTAAAACTGCTTTTTAAATTTGTTGGGATCTGTTTTTTGCTGAATTTAAACCTGCCCTGCTTGTTAGCTTGAGAGCGTGGCAAGACTGATTTTTAAGTTAAAGTATTTTATTTAAACTGATTTTTAAAAGTATTTAAAACTGCTTTTTAATTCTGAATGGTTGTGTTGAGCTTAGGGAATTTTTTTTGAAAAGCTCTGATTAAAACTCCCTAAGTATATGGTTTTAAAAGGTACTGGTTTTCATGTATTTGAAAGCAGCAGGCTTTAAAATTGCCACTTTTTAAAAAATGTTTTACTTATTTAAAACTGCAATTTTATTTTATTTTTTAGTTTTACCACATGGCAGTGCTTTTTCTTTAATTTTACTGGGGCCTTTTTTTGAAGTTTTTGCTGTATTTTTTTGTTTTCAGCCTGATCACATGGCAATGTTTTTATAAGGCTTGAATTGTTGGTGAGGCCTGAACTAACCTCTTCCACACAGGGCATGCTAGGCTTCAAATCACCAGATCTGAACCAGGGCTAACCCTAAGGGGGCACTCATTTGCCTCTTGTATGGCTTGAAATAGATTTTTGAATAGGATAGAAAGGTAAACCCATTTGAAAGTTGATAACCTTTTGTAATAATGTTGTCTGCTTTACAGCCCTATCAAAAAATGAAGAAACTTCAAGTCCGTGGATTAACAAGCTCAAAAGAAAAAGGAAAGAGGAAAATCCCCCACCACCAATGACTGACAAAGAAACGGAGTGCTGTAAATATAATTTGTTTCTGTGTTTTTAATTAGATAGTGTGGTAAAGTTAAGGGGATTTTATTTGATGCTAAATTTGAACATCTGATTTCCTTCTTAGGCACGGACAGTCATCCTGACGCCCTGCTGGTAAACCAACTCAAAAGAAAAAGGGAAGAGACAGCTGAAAAGGAAAATTTACCACCACTAATGACTGACAAAGAGATGGAGTGCTGTAAATATATTTTCTTTGTGTGTTTTTATAGTAAACAAATAGGGAGCCTGTTTTGAAAAGTTAATTTTTTCCTAAATATGTTATATTTGACATCTTTTCTTTTCTTTTCCTACTCAGCCACTGACAGCTCTGCTGATGTCATTTTAGTCACAACTCCAGGAAAATCACCAAAGAAGCATAAAATCCCTCCCAAGCCTTTAGCAACATCACCTGTGCGAAACAGCAAAGGAGCCCTGATGAAGCAGCAGGAATCCTCCGAGTGCAGATACATCAAAGGACAAAACCAAATACTCTGGTACAAAGCACCACACCTTCAGTTCCTCAGCGGTCAGCACCACACCAAGCCCTGAGAGAGCTATGAGTGAAAGCACACGCATTCACAAACCCAGAGCACATGCTTTAGGGGTTGTGAATCAAAAACCACAGAGTGAAAGTTCCAGTGATGATAATTACATTCCAAGTCCACACCTCAATAGGCTTGATGCAGTTCTCCAGTTGTGGGGAAAACATGATGCTTCATTTGGAAAACTGATAGGTGAATATAACACTTCATTTGGAAAACTGATAGGTGAACATAATGCTTCATTCAAAGAACTGATGGGTGCTGTAATCTCCAAGGTTTTTGAAGAAAGAATAACTGAAAACTATGTAAAAAAGGCAAACTCTCTCGATAAATACGTTCAAAAATATTTCAGCTTTCCCCCTGGCATTTTTGAATCCACAGAGCTAGTCATGGGGAGGGATACCCAACCTAATCAAAAAGGGAAAGGTCTTTTAAGGGATAAACGGGTGGCTGCCAAAAAGCTACAGGCCAGGGTAATTGTAAAGATTTTTAAAAAAGCTAAAGAGATGATGAGGAGAAAAAAACAAAAAGAGAGGCCCGCTAGCGACATGTCTGAGAATGGGGAGGTGGAAATTGACCTGCGGGATGGCGGTTTAGAAAATTCCCCAGAAAGCTCTTTAGGCAGGTCCCCGTCTGAACCCTCAGAGTCTGGGGTAGATTTCTATCCCCACCCTGATACATATATGGAGCGGGTGAGGAGCTGGCAGTGGGAGTTACTTAGATTTAGGGGTACGGTATACAGTGAGGAATTTCATTTGGTCAATCTCGAGAGAATCAGTTCAGCCAGACAGGTTGTTGAAGCTGCACACAGGGGTATACAGTCGGTTCTCGACAAGATTAACGGCAGGTTAGATCCGCATGATTACATTCAGCTACACTTGGAGGGTCAAAATTTAACCAACCCTCTGTTTTCGTCCAGGAGGAATAGGGATGAGCTCTCTGCTGAAGATTTCTTAAATCACACTTCTAAACTGTTACAGAGTAATAGAGAGGTGCACGTCGATGCGACGTTACGCCTCGTTGTGGCAGTTGTAAGAAACTTGGGCGGAGGTGGCTGCAGGGTTTTGAATTCCATCCTCAACTGTGAAATTCTCCATAAAAACAGGCAGTGCTTGGTAGACCTAACATACGCTGACTCGAATCTGTGTTTTGCTGGTGGGCTTTTGGCCATCACGTCAGACCGTAGGCTTACAGACGCCAAATTATTAGATGGGGCGAGAAAGCTGCATGAAGAACTGGGGTGGTCAGATCAAAAAAAGGTGAAGCTCAGTGACGTAGCAGTGATTGAACAGCATTCACGTGTGAATATTCAGATGGTGCTTCATATAGCGAAAGGTCAGTGGGGATTTTTTAAAACGGGAGGCCCTGTGTACCCCGAGACATTTTTCATCCTGCTGCACGATGAGCATTACTATGGGGTTTTGGATGTGAAAAGGTTTTTTGGGGCCAAAAATTATTGCGAGTTCTGCCACATGGTGTACAGTCATGGCCACTCTTGCAGATACCATTGCCGCCTCTGCTTGAGAATGACATGCTTAGAAAACACAGGCGTGGGTCAGAGAGGTCTCAAGAGATGCCCCAGCTGCAGGCTGTATTGTCGGTCCAAAGAGTGTTTACATGGCTATCTACAAGCTGCCTCTAACAACCAAGTCGAATGTTGGTTTAAAACTTTCTGCGAGGACTGTGACACTTATGTGGACAAAGGGCATAAGTGCAAAGGCTGACGCTGTAAACAGTATCACAGTAAGATCCCCCCTGATGTTGGTATAGACAATCACTTGTGTTTTCTAGACATCATCAGAAAGCCCAAAAAGTCAGAAAAGTATATTTTTTATGATTTTGAGTGCATGCAGGAGACGGGGGTGCACGTGCCCAATTACATTTTCGCTATGTCCCTAAAGCCAGAAAAATCTTGGGAATTCGAGGGTGGTGAGTGCCTTTCTGACTTTGTAAAAACCTTTATTGGCAAGAAGTTTCGGAAGTATATGTTCATAAGGCACAATTCCAAAGGTTACGATGCTTACTTTGTGGTCAAGGAGTTACTGAAGGAAAAGATGGACGTGGAATTGATAACTCAGGGCAGTAAACTGATGTGTGGAAGTTAAGGCTCTGGGCATCCATTTTATAGACTCTCTAAACTTCCTCCCCATGAAACTTAGCAAGCTCCCACAGGCTGTGGGGTTTGAAGGCACCAAAGGGTACTTTCCACATTTTTTTAACGCTTTGGAAAACCAAAATTACGTGGGACCTGTGCCTGGGGTAGAGCACTACAGGGTCGACAGCATGATGCCCCAGGAGAAAGCAAGCTTTCTTGACTGGTACTGGGACAATCAAAATGAGACCTTTGACTAACAGAAAGAGCTTGCGTATTACTGCCACCAGGATGTTAAAATTTTGAGGCGGGCCTGTATGCTGTACAGACAGGAGATCATGAAAATGACGGCAAAGTCAGATGTTCTCGAAAGGGGGCCTGGTGGAGCTGTGGAGGTGAAATTGTGCATAGATCCTTTCCAGTCCATAACTCTGGCACCTGTCTGCATGGCCATGTACAGATTTATGTTTTTAGAGAATAACACGATAGCCCTTCTCACCCCAGACAACTATCACAGGCAGCAAAAGAGATATTCAACCCCCTCTATTCAGTGGTTGATTTATACCGCTCACAAAGAAAAGACAGAGATACGTCATGCGTTACGGGGTGGGTGGGGAGGTTCCAGTTAAGCGCTACTTTCTAGAGGGTTACGTCATCATTGACGGGGTGCCCACGGCCTTTGAGTTTAACGGTTGTTTTTTCCATGGCTGTATTACCTGTTACCATGAAAAAGCCCTAAACCCTATGACGGGGACAACTTTTGGGTTTCTTTATTATAAGACGCAGTACAAGGCCGACTATCTGAGAAGCTGGGGCTATGCAGTCAGGACTCTCTGGGGACACAAGTGGGAGGCCATGATAGAAACAGATAGGGAGCTTGTGGATTTTTTAAAGGAAGCCCAATTACCCCAGCCTTTGGTCCCAAGGGACGCTCTCTTTGGGAGCAGAATGAACGCCATCTGTCTGTATTACAATTTTACCAGCCTGTACCCTTTCGTAAACAAAACCAAAGAGTACCCCATCAGATACCCCGATATCATTTTGGACAATTTTGGACCTTTTGTCAAATTATTTCGGCATTGCAAAAGTTAAAGTGTACTCCCTGTGAGGGCTCTATTTCCCCTTGTTGCCTGTTAGAGTGGGCAGCAAGCTTATGTTCCCGCTGTGTCAAACCTGCGCGGAGATTGAGCAGCGAGAGACATGCAGCCACACTGAGGACGAACAGGCCCTCCTGGGGACTCGGTGCACTGTGAAGCTAAACACCACGGTAGTGAAGGGGTACACGGTGGTAAAAATCTACGAAATCTGGCATTTTGAAAAAAAATCTGACCAACTCTTCTCAGAGTACATAAAAATGCACCTCCATCAGAAACAAGAGGCTTTGGGGTATCCCTGCTGGTGCACGGACAAAGGAAAAAAAATGATAAGTATGTCGCAGACTTTCTTCAGAAAGAAGGAGTGAGTTTACGCCCCTCCGAAATTGCTTTGAACCCTGCTAAGCGTCAAATCACTAAACTGTTCTTAACTTCTCTCTGGGGTAAATTCGGTCAAAGAACAAACTTGCCCAAAACCAGCATCATGAGAGACCCCGATGATCTCTTTCGGTACCTATTTTCCCCCAATTGCGAGGTTTCATCCTGCGAGTTTATCGATGATGAAACTGCTTGCGTGTCTTGGAAGCATGCGAAAGACTGTTACTGGGTCCCCAGCAACAGTAATGTTTTCATCGCCTGTTTCACCACTGCTTATGCCCGTTTGGAACTGTACAACCTGCTAGACAGGTTGCAAGAGCAGTGCCTGTACCACGACACTGACTCGGTGATATTTGTGCAAAGGGAGGGCAACTGGAATCCCCCTCTGGGGGATTACTTAGGGGACCCTTACCAGCGAGATCCCGCCAGATGAGCACATCACCGAGTTCATGTCGGCTGGCCTGAAAATATACGGGTACAAGCTGTCGGGGGGAAGGCCTGTCTGAAAGTGAAAGGGATTACCCTGAACGTAGCAAACTGTGAAAAAATCAACTTTTGACAGTTTGAAAGAACTGGTCCTGAACTATGGGATGGACCTAGGGGAAAACAGCTCCAAAAAATAGAGGTGCATCAGCCCTCTATTGTGAGGAACAAAAAACATTGGGAAATAGAGACCAAGACCCTTAAGAAAATGCAAAAAGTGGTTTACAACAAGAGGGTCCTCATAGAAGGGTTTAAAACGCTGCCCTGCGGTTACTGAGAAATGAACACACGGTGGAAACACCCCTTTTCTGTCATTCTCGCAGGGCCTAGCAACTGCGGGAAAAGTTACTTCATAAAAAATGTATTGGATAATGCTGAGCAAATGTTATCTATTATGCCTGAGAACATCGTGTGTTGTTAAAGTTGCTGGCAGCCTCTGTATAAAGAACTCCTCTGTAAATATCCCTTTATCAAATTTGTGGAGGGGCTACCTGTTGCTTTTGATGATGACCGGTTGTTTCCTACTGATAAAGTAAATATGGTTATCGTAGACAATCTGATGAACTCTGCTTGTGAAAGCGATGAAATTGAAAAAGCCTTTACCAAGTACATACATCACAGGAACCTGAGTATTATGTATATAGTTCAGAACGTGTTTTGTCAGGGAAAAAAGAGCCGCACGATCAACCTAAATGCCAAATACATGGTTCTGTTCAGAAACCCCAGGGATAAATTACAAATCGCCATGCTTGCCCGGCAAATGTACCCAGGCAAGATGCAGTTCTTTCTAGAAGCTTTTGAGGATGCCACTCAAAAACCTTAGAGCTACCTGGTGGTGGATTTAAACGTTGCCACGCCAGAGGCATATAGACTGAGAACCAGTCTCTTTCCCCCAGATTGGCCTGTAGCTTACATTTTAAAAAGATCAGCCGGGTATAAAAAGAGATGAATTGTTGGCTGGTCCTTTTTAACAGCAGAGACTGCCGACCGAAAACATGTCTAGCTGCATGAAAAGAAATCTACTCCTTCTAAAATTACTGAGCAAATCGTCCCCGCAACAAAGGAAAGCTATCCTGTGTGCAGCTTTTGATGATTTGGTAGCTGCCATCTCAGAAACAGTGCTGAACACCTTAAAAGGAAACATACCTTTGACGCAGAATCAAGTGCATCTGTTAAAAAAGAGATGCACATTGCTAAAAACTCTGTGTAATAAAAGGTTCTCATTTAAAACAAAAAGGCATCTGGTGAAGCAGTCAGGAGGGTTTATCAGACCTCCGTTAAGTTTCGCTGTCCCTCTGATAACTGGACTTTTGACTAAGCAATAATAGACTATGCAGAAAAAATGTACCTGGTGCCTGGTCACCAGCTGGAGCAATTAAGGGCTCCCCCTCCACCGGAGGAAAATATCAGAAAGACCACTACTCGTTTGCTGCATGGTAAAATGAAGTCTATTCTTCAAAGGACTGACTAAGATGAACATGAAAAGGCTAAACTATATGCTGCCGTGCTTCAAAGGTACCTAACATAAGTGAAGCACAGTGATTTGGATCAAGGGAAAACAACCCCCTTTCTACCCGAACAGGAACAGAACACCCCTGCCAACCACCCGGAAACCTTTGACTCTTGCTCAGGAAATGTTGGATAGCATCGGTAAGCATTATGAGAGAAATGCAACGGTACTGCTAAATAAGCTGGGACAGGATAAAAACATATCTTTGTGGAACAATAAAGGGGCTTTTGTGTACAAAGGGTCGGTGATTCGTGACTCTAACATACTCAGCTTAGTTAGGGCTGCCACTCAGATGTGCTCTGTTCCTAACAAACACATGCTCAACGGCTGGGATGCATTTATGAATGCCATGGCAGAGCTAAACGTGCCATCTTCCGTCATGGGCAACACAGAGAACAGAGATATTTTGGAGCACCTGAAGGCTCCAGCAGCTGACACTGGAGCAGATCGTGAACCTTTTTCCCTCCCAAAAAACGAAAATTGGCTAAAAGACCCGAATGGCTCATTCTGTGATTTTTTTTTCATGCTCTAAACCAAATGTTTTAAATGGTAATGGTTTTTCCTTTTCATGCTCTAAACCAAATGATTTTTTTATCCACACAGTAAATGAAATGTTTTAAAGTGTGATATTTTTTCATCCTCTGAAACAATTTTTTCCTTTGAATAAAATTTTTGTGTTCTTTTTAAAAACTTTTTGTCACGTGTATTTTTTTTAAAAAGGAAAAAAAAAAAAACCACCAGACACCGGTTGTCTTTAAACCCCACGCCTGGGGCATTTTATTAAGTAAAAGTCATTGCAGGATACATACGACTGGGCTTGTTGAAACATGTTTTGAGCAACCCCAGGCAAGCCCAAGAAATTTCTTTTTATTTTTCTTACAAAATTCACCACCATTTGGTCGTTTTGCACCAAGTCATCAGAATACAATTTTAAAATCTGGTCAAAAGGCAAACCCTTGCTATGGTGATGTAAGAAAAGCACACAGTGATAGTCACAAGCCTTAGAACAGGGGTCCTGTAATTGTCTAGTATGAAACACAATGTTGGTGGCGTTTTTGTTTAAAAATTTCATGATGCTTCTTGGGAACAACACGCTGTTTTGAGGGTGCCCGTATGAATCAAAGAACTCTCCACGGTTGCGCTCCGCCAGGTACAAGGCTAGCCAGTGTTCACCTGGTCGGTTGTGTGGATGCATGTTGACCACTAAACACAGGGGTCTCCGTGTCAGCCTGCCACCGGGGAGCCAGTCACTGAGAAACACATCTAAGAAAGTCTCTTGCATGGCAGGGTCCACCAGTAAAACACGTGAGAGCTGCACGGAGTCCATGTTCACATGTACTCGAACAGGACATTTCTCCTCTGATTTATCTCTATTACGTTGTCAAAAACCCCGTACACAATCATGTTGAGGGTAGTCATCAAAGCATTTACAAAACATATTTCTGCTCTCAGGTTTCCTGTTTTAATCAAGGAATAGTGATCAGCACATTCCTGATCAGGGGAGAGGTCAAAGGCAAACAATGTATAACCCTGAGCAAACTCAGCACAGTCAATGAGCAGTACATGACCAATAGCGGCGGTACTTTGATGTAGATGATTTTCTCGATGCTGGTCTGCATGGGGGCTATTTGAAACAAGTCTAGTTCCAACTTGGTGCACTCTTCAGACCCGCAGTGAACAAAAGCCATGCTGATTAAAATATATCTCTTTTGCCAGGTGTTGAGTGCCTCCTACACTTCCCCTTGGTCTTTTGCTTCTGATTAGTCCTGCGTACTGCAGCTTTTCTTTTAAAAGGTCTGGGCAGGCCCGTGCATCATGGGCGTGACCTTTTTCTCTTCCTCCTTTTAATGTACATCAACCCTGACCCCTCCTGTTAGGGCGGTTTTACCACCTTCTCCAAAACAGTGTGGGAGACGTTGACTACCATGTCTCTAGCTGTTTTGAACAGCGGTTTTTACGTGAGGTTTGATAATGTCTAACCCCCTCCTCAGAAGTGGTACAGCTTTTCTAAAGAGGCTGCGAAATATCCCACTCACACCTGCTCTATACATCACGGGGGAGCCGTGGTAACCAGGAAGGGCATATCCAGCCTGGGCTTTGTAATGGTTGCTGTAGATGGCGGGGTCACCGTAAGTTTTTAGGATCATCATGGCATTGTTTTTGTTTTACCTTTCAGAAATCATGCTCTCTCCGGGAACGCAGGTGCAGCGTGACGATCACCTTACAGAAACGAAATGAGATGTGTCTGTTCTGGTCGCTCTTTATTTCAATGGTGACAGTGTTGATTACTAACGGAATGTAATGTGGTTTATCATAGGTGATGGTGTCAAACTCGCTGTTCCTTGCTTGGTCAGGGACGCAGTGTAACAGAGGAACAGAGAAGTCCCCCACAAACTGGTGTTCCATGATATCCGTGTACAGATAGAAGAAGTTGAAACCTCCTGTGATGTCTGCTGAGAAAAGGATTTTTTTGATGCGGGTGTTGGGGTACTTGCCCAAAATATTAGCCATCTCCCCGCTGGTTGAAATCATATAAGCAATATCGATGGACTTAAATCTAACTTTTCTACCCACAGGATCTTAGTTCAGGGTCACCCCGGGTGTTTCGGGATGGTGACTCATGATGTTGTTCATTTGATCCAGCAAATCAGGTATAGCAGACTAATAACCTCGTCGTAGCATGAAATTCCATTTCTTATCTTCGGAGGTGATTTCAAAAGGGGCGTTTTCATTAATGTTGTTCCAGTTGTGGGGGTATTGTATTTCCACCAAACCCACCTCCGAAGCACCCCGGAGATCCAAGGGTTTAATTAGTTGTACGGTAAAGTTCGAGGTGGTGTTTTGGGGAAACACCTGAGAGATGGCATTGCTAGGCAGAGTGATGTAAAAACCACCGTCGCTCATTTTCTTTATTCATGCTCTCTTTATTTTTGCAGGAGTAATCTTTTCCTCTAAACTTCACAGAGCTGAGATGCTTTCACCCAGCTATTAAACTTCTCTGGCCACCCCACCCATTTCACCAAGAACGGCTTTTTTCTCCCTCTTCCTTTCACCGCTAGAACTTTTTCAATCCTGTAAATCCTGTCAAGTTTGGGATTTACTTTTTGTAATTCTTCAGGGTAAAAAGATCCAGCCACTGTCTTGCCCTCATAGTCTTTTAAACGG
The DNA here is from genome assembly GCA_007922195.1 of Podocnemis expansa. Taxonomy (NCBI): domain Eukaryota; kingdom Metazoa; phylum Chordata; order Testudines; family Podocnemididae; genus Podocnemis; species Podocnemis expansa. The sequence continues at coordinate 48,194,068 of ML681981.1, forward strand.
TATACAGGTCTCTGGCCCTTTGTTAAGGGTTTGTCTACTATGAATATCTCATCGGTAAACGTTTGTTCATAACCTTTCTCAAAAGCTCCTTTGGTTTTAGATAGTCTCATGTGGTCGCCTTTTCTAAAAGGGTGGGCAACAGGTTTTACTTTTAAACTGTCTCTGTATACCATTTTCCATACCTGCAGAGAATTCGAGGGGTTAACATCAAAAGGTCTGCCCATATGGTTCTGTGAAAGCTCCGGTTGTAACTCTTTATAAAGTCAGGTAACGCATCAATGTAGCGAATGGTGTTGCAGGAAGTAAAATATCTCCACATCCTCGATCTTAAAGTTCTGTTAAACCACTCCACAACCTCCACTTTGACCTCATTATTAGTCACAAAATGGTGGATGCCATGCTGCTTAAACAGCGCACTTACAGGTTTGTTTAAAAATTCTTTTCCATGATCAGTTTGTAATTTTTGAGGGAGGCGGCCTTCGCTGAAAATAGCTTTAAAGGCCTTGGACACTTCATCCCCCATCTTGCCTTTGAGGCCTAAAGCCCAGGTGTATTTAGATAGAATATCTATCACTGTTAAGATGTACTTAACAATGTTGTTATGTTTGGAGAACCTTTGAATATCCATCAAATCCACTTGCCATTGTGCATCCACGTCTGAAACGACCGTCTTGTTTCTTTTAAAATGTATTCGAGCCAGTCTGTGTAAAGTGTAAGCGTCCTAGTCCAAAAGCCAGGCTGCAACCTCACCTCGTTCAAAGTTTCACTATGCTTTTTGGCTGCCTGGAAAAGAGCGTCCACCTCTCCAAAGCTCCCAACTTCCCCGGGGCTGTAATATATTTTTTTAAAAGGGCTGTCTGCTATGAAATGGCTGCCACCCCAACGTGTTTTAACTGCGCAAGTCTGAAGGAGACATGTTCACACTGACAAATTTAAATGACTTTTTTATTAATTGCCTGGTTTAAAACCCCTCATTTACAGCGTCCTGCAAAAACGGTCACCACCCCCTGAAGGAGTCTGAGCTGCTTCATTCTTCCTCTCAGCTCTGTGTGCCAGGCACAGGCAGGAACAACTGGCACATATTTCATTATTCCATTTTCCCATCCCGTCTCAGCTCTCTGTGCCAGACATGGACAGAAATATCTGACGCACAATACGTTTATTTTCACGGGGCTACTGATGGGCAGGTTCTCAAAGGCCCGTATGAAGTCATCATCGAGCTGTTGAGAAATTTTTTCAGAAACAAAAAAAAAAAGGAGCTGTAAGTTCACCACCCTTTAGGCTTTTTCTTTTTTAGAGCCCTCCCTTGTTTTCTTTATCTCCGCCTACAGCTCCTGTGTGCCGTACTCATTTTCCTCCATGGGAACGGACAACAGAAGGCCGTTGAGCCTAGCAGGTTCCCTCACAATCTCCTGGGTATCGGTCAACATATTGGTGGCCTCCTCCACCGAACTGCCACTGTCACAGGGTTTTCTCCAAGGGCCGTTAAAGGTTGGAGCCAAAACCAATCCCGAAGGCCTGGCGGGGGTGGTGAAGGCGTCCGTGTTCTGCACGAGCTCTGAACCACGCAGTCTTGTGCACGAGCCAGGGGTCATGCGGCTTTAAAGGCCCAGAGTTCCGGAGGGCAGCACCGCCTGCCACCAACCGTTGAGGCCCACAGATCAGGCGTGGGGTTTCAAGCCTCCCAATTGGCCCACGCGGCCCTGCTGGGCCAATCTAAACCCTTTTCCTATTGGTGGAGGGTCACACGGCCCTCTGCTGGGGAGGGCAGACCCGCCACATGCTCTTCTAGGGCCAATCCCACTCTCGGGGGCAAAACCTGTTCCTATTGACATAGAGGCGTTCTGGGAGGGGTCAAGCCACCTGCTTCCGGTCAGGTCATTGTCTTGAGCAGAAGTCACACCCTCAGGGCAGGACTGGATGTCAGGTGACCGGCGGGAGGCAGGACTTCCGGTGACAGGTGGGCAGGGGGTGGGATTGGATGTTGGGGGGCTGGTCAGTGGGAGGGATTTCCGGTGGAAAGGGGGCATGGTTAGGGTTTGGTTGATGGTAGGGCCCTTTACTACTGAAGTAGTCAAGGATATTGAAATTAATGGAAACTGGGACAAAATACAGCATGGTTATATAAAAGGTAGCTCATGCTAGACCAAACTGATCTTTTTTTTAGAAGACAACAGAATTTTTTAGACAAAGACAATGTAATTAATCTAATTTACCTAGATTTCAGTAAGACATTTGATACAGTTCTACATGGGGAATGAAGAACTAAATTGTAAAAGATGGGAATTAATATGAAAATTGAATGGTGGATAAGAAACTGATTAAAGGGGAGATTACAATGGGTCATACTGACAAGTGAACTATAGGGCTGAAGGAAAGTTACTAGTGGAGTTCCCAAGGGATTGGCCTTGGAACCAATCTTAACCTGTTTATTACTGGCCTTAGTACAAAAAGTGGGAACGTGCTAACAGGGTTTACAGATAACATGAATTTGGGATGACCTTATAAACTGGAATAATAGAAACAGGATGAAACTGGGAATGGTGGGAAGTGCAAGGTCTTATTTAGGGACTAATAACAGGAATTACTGTAAGTTTAGAACACATCAATTGCAAGTGATAGAGGAGAAAGACCTGTGGGTATAAGTTGATCACAGGATGATTATGAGTTGCGAATGTGATGTGGCAGTGAAAAAATTAATGTGATCCTAGGATGCATCAGACAAGGAATATCCACTAGAGATAAGGAGGTGTTAGTACCAGTGTACAAGGAACTGGTGAGAACTCATCTGGAACACTGTGTGCTCCTCTGCTCCTTCTGTTTCATAAAAATGAATTCAAACTAGAACAGTCTGCAGAGAAGGGCTACTATGATGATCCATGTAATGGAAAACCTGCCTTATGAGAGGAGACTCAGAGACCTTGGGTTACTTAGCGTAGGCAAAAGGTTGAGGGGAGATGTGATTGATCTCTATAAATACATCAGACAGATAAATATGAGAGAGAGAGAAGAATTATTTAAGTTCAGCTCCAATGTGGGCACAAGAACAAATTGATATAAACTGGTGATCAGGAAGTTTAGACATGAAATTAGATGTAGGTTTCTAACCATCAGAGGAGTGAAGTTCTGTAATAGCCTTCTGAAGGGTATGGCGTGGGCAAACCTAGCTGGCTCCAGAAATGAGCTAGATAGTTCATAAAGGGGCTGCTATGATGGGACAGCCTAATTTAGCAATTAAATTATCTTTGACTACTAGTGGTAAGTAGGCCAATGACCTATGATGGGATGTTAGATAGGTGGGCTCTGAACTGGTGCAGAGAATTCTTTTTTGGATGCTTGGCTGGTGAGTCTTGTCCACATGCTCAGGGATTTGTCATATTTGGGGTCAGGAGGGAATTTTCCCTCAGGGGCCCTGAAATTTTTCACCTTTCTCTGTAGCAAGGGGCACAGGACACTAGCCGGTGGTGTCTTTACACTTTGAAGTCTTTAAACCATGAGTGGGGACTTCAATGACTCAGTCATAAGTTAGGCGTCTGTTGCAGGACTGGAAGGGAGGTTCTGTAGCTTGCATTGTGCAGAAAATCAACAAGATGATCATATCAATCCATTCTGACCTTAGTAGCCATGAATCTGTGTTGCCAGACATTTGTTCTGGCACCCAGGCACTCTGAAAATGGAAGGTTTAGTTTACTACAGTGATCATGTCCTACCTCCACCTCCATTCTCTGAACTCTTCAAGGTTGTCACCTTAATACTATGGCTTTTCCAAACAGAGACTCAGTTCCCTGACACTCTTAACCGGTGCTGCATGAGCTACCTTTTATAAAACCATGCTGTATTTTGTCCCAGTTTCCATTAATTTCAATATCCTTGACTACTTCAGTAGTAAAGGGCCCTACCATCAACCAAACCCTAACCATGCCCCCTTTCCACCGGAAATCCCTCCCACTGACCAGCCCCCCAACATCCAATCCCACCCCCTGCCCACCTGTCACCGGAAGTCCTGCCTCCCGCTGGTCACCTGACATCCAGTCCTGCCCTGAGGGTGTGACTTCTGCTCAAGACAATGACCTGACCGGAAGCAGGTGGCTTGACCCCTCCCAGAACGCCTCTATGTCAAGTTCATTTGCCAACCTCCCAACTGTTTTACTCTGAATCACATCTGCCCAAATGAGTGCATGGGTGTGTTCACACAGCAGTCTTATTTTGAAACAACAGAGGTTGTTTCAAAATAAGAAATGCCATGTTCACACGATGCACTGTTGTTTCAAAACAACAGGTTCCGTTGTTTCGAAACAAAGGCGTTGTTTCGAAACAACTTAAACCCCATTTGGTGATGAAACAATGTTGTTTTGAAATGATTGTTTTGAAACAATCCCATCTGAATGTGTTATTTTGAAATGATGGTGACTTGTTTCAAAATAACTGTTGTCCAAACATGCTATTTTGCTTTGATCTTTTTTCCTTAATTCGAATTAACTTATTTTGAAATAACGCCTTATTTTGATACAAGTTGTTTCAAAACAACTTGTATCGAAATAACCCCCTGTGTGTGAACATAGCCCATGTTTCCTGAGACAGCAGGAAGGTAGCTGCTCCAGAGATGGCCAGCCCCAGCCCACACACACTGAGTTGCGCAGCTGCTTTGGTTATTGCTGCTAGAGGAAAACAAATTCTGTTCCAGCAATGCTGCTTTTCAGTTTTAAGTCGTACACGTCAGTGGCTACTCTCTGAAACAAAGACCTTATTTCTTCTAAGCTCCTGCCCGACACATCCAAGATAACCAACTGTCTGGATTAATGCTAGCACTTCTGCTCTCTGCGGGTGGGTGATCCATGAGTCACAGCAGATGCTGATGAACGAATACACTGCTGTCACCGTTCTCATCAAGTTAGAATGGGGGAGTCAAATGAAGGAAAGTCACTGATTCAGGGCCATAACTATACATTTGGGCACCCAGGGCAAGCAGCCCCAAAGGCCCCCCACCTGGGCCCCAGTCCAGAACCCATCCATCTTCACAGCAGCCAGAGCTGGGTGGAGGGGTCCCTACCATGCTGCTGACCAGGGAGCACCCTCCCTGGCTCCCAGAGGAATGCACCTTTAACTCACATTCCTCTTCAGGGCCAGGAGGGGTCTGGTGTGGTGCCCTTTCCAATTCATGCCTGGGGCTTTGCTCCATTCACCCTACCGTATTTACGGCCCTGCACTGATCTAAGTTTTGTATCTCAGGCATTGTTGATCAGAAAAATAAATTGAAAGATCTGAACAGAACCAGAGACCTTAGCAGATAGCAAGGTTGAAAGAAATTACTTTCCCTGGCCCTGAGCTTTCAGCTGGATGAGCAATAAATGTTACATCAATTGGTCCTGATCCAGCAGCTCACTTAGGCACATGCTTTAACGCTAGGGACGAGTAGTCACGTAGAATTGTTCTCATGCTTAATGTGCATGTCTTTGCTTTCCTGTTTCCAGGTGAGAAGAACTAAGCCCTAGGGGAACCCAGGATATTTATCACAGAAAAATTTCCAAGATAAGGATTCATTTCAAAAAAAGACAGCACAAAGTGGAAGGCACTGATACCATATTCCTCTAACTTTTCTAACTATGGAGCAAAAACTCCTTGGGGCAATGTTTGTGTCATACTTCTGTTTGGAAGGAACCTAGCACAACTTAAGGGTGACCAGAAGTAAATAATATTAGATCAAGAGAAGAGTAGACAGGAAAGAGAATTTCTCTGTCCCCTTTATGAGCCCATCTTCTGGGAATCTGGGCACAAGTTGTCCATAAAAGAGACCTCCATGACATCAGTGGTCAGCTTGTTTCCAATGCACGACTGAACACACTACTAAGACACCTCTTTTCTGTGAGCTTAGAATCAATGAGCACTTCATGTTTGCCCACGAAAATCTTTACAGGCAGGCAGTGTGTCTAGGACTGACATGAGAGCACCAGCCAATTGTTTTTGAAGTCTATATCATCCTGGGATTAGCCCTTCTGGAATTTTCAGTGCTGCTGTAGTCAGGTTGGGCCTAGGACATTAGACACAAAACTGTGGGTTTGAGGTAATGCTATTGCACTAACTTCTGTTGCTGAAAGAGAAACTTAAGCTTCATAGAGCTCAGTGTAACCTTAGAATATTAGGGTTTCAGGGGAAGCTCAGGAGGTCATCTAGTCCCAACCCCTGCTCAAAGCAGCACCAACCCCAACTAAATCATCCCAGCCAGGGCTTTGTCAAGCCTCACTTTAAAAACCTCTAAGGATGGTGCTTCCACTACCTACCTAGGTAACCCATTCCAGTGCTGCACCACCATCCTAGTGAAAAAGTTTTTCTAATAGCCAACCGAAACCTCCCCTACTGCAACTTGAGACCATTACTCCATGAGTCATCTGCCACCACTGAGAACAGCCTAGCTCCATCCTCCCTGGAATCTCCTATCAGGTTGAAAATCCCTCCTCCTTCTCTTCTGCAGACTTAACAAGCCCATCTCCCTCAGCCTCATCTCATAAATTATATCCTGATCATTTTTGTTGTCCTCCACTGGACTCTCCAATTTGTCCAGAGTCTACCTGCGGTGGGCTTGACATCTTGTCTCTTTCTCTTCAACCAAAGATGGTCCAGTAAGAGATATTACCTCACTCACCTGGTCTCTCAATTTTGGGATGGCATTTTTTATGGTAACACACTAGTCTAGGTAGCAGAATGAGACCTGAAGCAGGATAAAGGCAGTCCACAAAGGAGAAAGCCTAGAACTGTGTCCTTCCTTTCTCTTTGGCATGCATATAGAAGGCTGGAATGTTTTGTTTTAAAAAAGGGAATTTTCCTCTCATTTTACATTGGAAGTCTCAGTCTTGCCTGCCCTACTGATGATTCCTCATACATGGGAGAAGAAGGGATTTTTTCATCACATTGTGCACAATGCTGAGTTTTGTTTGTTTTTCATAGACACATGGAATTGCAATGTCTAAGGAGACTTTTGCGAACAGAAAGTTTTTATTAAAAAAAGGACACCTGCCCCTCCACTTAACATGGGAACTAATATGCACATGCCTAACAAAGTTGGGGAAGAACAGACATGACAAACTTCATGTTTGTAAAGTTAAAAAGCAAACAAGCAACAAAACATTTTAAAAGTCAGGCCTTCTGTACTAAGCTAAAGATTGCACCTGGTTTCTGAGAATCCATTGCAAGACCTCTTCAGGTAAGAGAAGTAAATATCCCTCTTCCTGCTGGGTTTTAGTGACTAAGAGAGACCTTGCTGATGGGGATCAGAGCTAGGGTTCCTGTCCTGGGCACTACTGCACAGGGGGGTATGCCAAGCAGGACTTGGACTCTATCACCTCAATTTCTGCTAGATGAGACTTCTCTCAGCCTGAGCTGTACTAAGATGTCTTACATGGTTGCTGCTCTTTGGAGATGACTCATATCTTCCTTGAAATCACTTCATACATGTGATGAGGTGGGGTGGAGCCCACAAGAGCTTATTCCTGAAGAAATCTATTAGTCTTTTAGGTGCCACAGGACTCATTTTTTCTTGAAATCAGATCCACTCATGCCAGAGTGCAATGATGCCTCTCTAGATGAGAAGCAGCAATTGCAGGAGGGCTGGCATACCCAGAGGCTACCAAGCTTTGCAAAAATTTCAGACACTGTCTCCAGTTCTCATGGGCAAACACCAAATTCTTCCTTATCTTCCCAGAACGGGAACTGATGAAATCCTTCAGTACCTACTTGGGCCACCTAGATCCTCCTCAACCTAGCAACAGTCACTGCTTTGAATGGCTACTCTTTTCCAGGATAGCCTCATACAAAGTGCTTTGTAGCTCACAGTTCATAACAAGGAAACCAGTGCTCTAAAGATTTATCATGGGAGAATCTGTGGACTAGAATTTAAATTTACTTTTTGCAAAGACAAATTGGTGCACTGGAGACAAGTGACCTCTTCATTATTTCCAGAGCAGGCCTAAAGGAATCCCACAACCTTCACCACCTTCCAAAAGCAGCTGCAGAGACCTGGGAGACAATGGTGGGCAACTACTCACCATGGTCCATCTGTTCCTTGGTCCTCTACTGAGGCTACCAGTGAGAGGACTGGGCAGAGTCAGTTGGGAAGCAGCTTGAACCCAGTCAACCCATTTTACACAGACCAACATGCTGCACTCTGGCAAAAGGGAGGCTCTGTGACAGGCTGCTCCCCAGAGTCAGTCCACTGTGACTCCCCCCAATTCCCACTCCTGAATCCCAATTTGCCCCACTTTGACAAGTGGCCGCTTACACCTGAGTCAGTCCACTCCAGCCTCTCATGTGAAATCAGTCCCAAGCAGTGGATGTAGGCCCTCTGGGGACTGTCTCTCAAGTAGCCAAGTGAGCGTCCCTAGCCCCAAATATCACCATGAGAGCCACTGTCTCACAGGGATTGGGACCCACTCCCAACCACTCAAGTCTGTCCATTTAACAAAAAAATGTATCGTACCCAGCCTTCTTCACTCACACCCTCTAAAGATCACACAGCTTTAGATAAAACTACTAGTTTATTGATCAGATTGTTATTCTAAGTGAGAATATGGCCAATCATGGCAGAATCACAGCATAAATGAGTCAGGAGGGACCACAAGGAAATAAAGGTAAAACACACATACTAACCTAATGTCTACCTAAACTGACCTCATAGACCAAGTTTATGCTCAAGATGTTCAGCTGTCAGATGTTTTTACAGACAGTCTCTGCCTGAGATCAGGTAGGGCCCAGATCTTGCTTGAAGTTGTTTCAAGATGAAGATTCCCAGGCAAAAAGGACCAAATCCTTCCAAGCGTCTCTTTGTTTTCACTCCCTCACCCTTGCCTTCTGGGCAGAGGTGATCTCTTTGTCCAGTCTGAGGCACCTCAATTAGCATACATTTGTTAACTCCTCCAGGTACTTGCTTGCTTCAGCTTTGTTTGTTTACATGTTGCTGGGAGAGAGTTTTGTCTGTCCTCCACCCTGAGCCACGGAAAACATGTTACACCTCTACACGTGCATGAAGTTGCAGGAAATGTGATATAATACTAATCATGTAAGCAACACCCACATGGCCAGATTGACTTTGCCTTGCAGGTGGCTCTGACCAGAGAAGGGTGTGTGTGGGAACACAGCAAGGAGAGCCCCTTTGCCCCAGGGGCACCTGTTCCAAACCCCCAGAGTGACCACACACACACTGGGATAGCACAGGAATTATGGGAATGGGGAAGGTTTATTTACAGAGGTGCAAAGGAGAAACCAACAGGGGAGATGGGGCAGCAGTAACACAGAGTAACAGCTAACACAGGACCCTGCAAGGCCCAACAATAGAGCAGGCTGGAGGCAGATGTGAGCTCTGCTTCTGCACCATGAGTTCAGGAGTGCCAGCACAGTTCCAGTCCAGAGTTCAGTCTAGCAACTCCTAGTCTTTGGCGCCAGCACTTTCCCAGCAAAAGAAAACCCCTCTGATGCCTCTTCTGCCACTCTCTGTGAACGCAAAGTGGCCCCCTCCCCACTTAACTAACTACAACCTCCCCCCTGAGTTCCAGGTGCTGTACTCATAGCCCCACAGCTCCAAATGGCCAGTCACTGGATGCTGCTCTGTCCTTGGGCGACTCTCCCCAGCACAGTGTCCTTCTGTGGGGGCTGGCCTGGCATCCCAGGTCAGCCGCTCTGTCTTCCCTCGCTTCAGGCAGGGCGTCTCCCTGTGCTTCCTTCCCAGGCCTCTCGCTGCAGCCCCAGCCCCCCTCCTCAGCTCCCTTAACCCTCTCCCACTGGGCGAAGATTTAAAAGAACCACGCTCCTTAAAACCCCAGGGGGATTACATGTAGAATAGGCTATAAGCATCCATAAAGAAACATTGCATAGTGTAATTGACAACACATCATATAATCACAGTGTACAAGTGAACAGGAAAATCATATAGATCATAACTCAGGGTGCACAGATGTGCATCTCATGACAGGCTCCCTCTCGGAAATAAAGCAAAGAGTACTTGACCTTAAACCATGAATCAGACCACACTCGACTGAGAGGCTTTCACACCAAAGCCACTTCTTGGTTGTCAGTTACCTGACCTGAATGTGAATCTTTGACCTGGAGACTCAGATCTCAGAAACCTATTTGAGTCCCTCCAGCCTTCCTTACCACCAGGAAAGCCCCCAATTCCCACAGGCCTGGATACAGAGACCTTGTTAAGGATGGTGCCAATGCCTCCTCTCTGCTTCTAAAAGTCTTGCTGCTCCTTCAGAGCTGTAGAGGTATTGGCCTTGAACTAGCCCAGGAAAGACTAATCCTCTCACACATCATCTGTCCAGGCCCTTCCTTCAGGGCACAGTATTATACTTCTGTAACAAGGTGCAGACATCTAAACTCGACTAACCCCTGCTAGTGAGCCTATTTTGAGGGAAAAGGGAGCCAGCTGAGCAAACTGGCCGCATGATGGAGTGAGGACGAGCTGTGGGAGCTGGGCAGTTTAATAAAGCTCCCAGAAGGAGAAAGCTGAGCAGAAATGGAGGGGCCTGTAGCCAGAGCAGGGGATATTCCAGTGTGGAGGGGGGACACCCAGCTGCTTCAGGAGAGATCTGTAAGACCTCTGTGACAGTGGGGAATATTGTGTATATATAAAGTGGTGGCCAACCAGCTATAAATACAGCAGACTGCTGAAGCACAAAATGGGGGTCTGAGTGCGGTTTATGGGGCTGATGGCCTGAACAGCAAGGGGGCTGCACCCCCAACACAAATTGCTACAGCTTCAAACACAGAACTCATCCGGCAACATGAATAGAACTAAAACAGGTTGCTGAGGCTTTTCCCCTACTCCACAGCCAGCCATAACAGCCCCCTAGCTTCTCCCAGCCCTATAGGAATTACCCAAACCATTCCCAGTGGGTCACCTAGTCAAGCAGATCCAGGCCCCAGAATCCCTGAGGAACAGAGACTACCCTGATACATAGGGTTTCTCAATCCAGAATAGCAGGTTCTGCTACAAAAAATCAGATGAACATTTCAACCCCCATCCCTGAGTGAGCAGGTCCTGGGCTTGGGCCCAGCTCCACATTGGGTGCTGATTAAGACTATATAAATCAGCAATTTACAACATGTCCTTGGCTCACATGTGGAAGCAGAAGCTGATGAGGAGGAGGAGGAGGAGGAAAACATCCTTTGTGGTTCTTGCCTGACAGCAGCTTCTATGTGCACAGCCTGTGGAAGGATAACTCCACTCAGTCCTCCAAATACGGGCTCAACAGCAATGCTGGCCCACACAGTATCCCTCGCAAAACGCACAGAGTGTTCTGCAGCCTAGAGCCACCAGAATGGGAGCCAGCTGATGAGTCACATGGCTGGCAAGTAATACTATGGAGAAGCCTGTAAGCATCAGCTGGGAATATTTACAGCCCTCCCTGAGCCAGAATCAGAAAGCACTTTACCCAGGTGTACAGGGCCCAAGGTAAGGGGCTGGCTAGTGAGCATCCCAAGTCAGTGGCATTTGGACTAAAGCCCTTGTAACCCATCTGTACTCCTGTGCTCTATCCACTAGTCTACATAACCTTCCTGGTTACATGTGTTCAGCCAAACCTTTCACCAAGTGTCCAAGGCCATGACTTTCCTCTGCCATAAATTGGTGGCAGATTGTTAATATTAAAAGGGATAGCCGTGTTAGTCTAGTCCAGTGAAAAAACAACAAGGAGTTGTGTGGCACTTTAAGACTAACAGATTTATTTTTTGCATGAGTTTAGACACTTCAGTCTAGATCTCAGAAGTATCTAGACATTAAGAACCCAATGAAACAAATAAGAGTTGGAGCCTACATACCTTTGAGATTCTGGGGCTTTATTTAACACTCAGCAGCAAGAAGAGCATCCTCATTAGCTGTTTGGTAGTTTGCTGAAGGTTATACAGTTTTCCCATCTCCCAACCCTTTAGATGAATGTGCCAATGTCTTACAGCCATGGCTTTCATCCATTCCAGACAACTGTCCCTTTATAGACCTCTCAGCCCAGATCCCCTGGTGGGTACCCCAATGATGGTTTTTGGGTAATTAAACTCAAGTGGCACCCCACTCCCCAGAGTCTAGTTCTCACCACAGTTTGAAGACTCCTTACAGTGACCCAGCCCTTTGGGCCCCACTCCACACATTCCCCTACCAGGCAAGTCCCAGTCCCAGTAGACCCCTCTCAGTTGCAGGGGATATGCCTGGTCTTTGGCCACTCTTCTGCAGTCCAGGGGAGGGACCTGGGTCAACCCACTTCTCTGAGCCCCAGCCCATGGACCCTGTACACCTTGCCTCAAGTGTTGCTTCAACCCCCTTGCTATGCAAAGTCCCCCGGGCCACTTGCCTGTGGCACCCATAGTTTCACCTCTTCCTTGACTCCTAATGAGCTCCAGCACTCTTGAATATCTTCAGCCCTTCTCAGGACTTTCCATAGGCCTTTCTTCTCGGGCCCCAGGCCAAGTCCTTCCACAGAGCCCTGAAACCCATAAGTCAATGCCCCTGAGCAGCTAAGTCCTGTTTCCTTCAGCATCCAAGGAAGACTGCCCTTGCACTGGTTTTGCAGCCAGCTTTTCTACTCTGTCCTGTGCCATGACTGGCCCAACTGCCCTCCTGCCTGATTGGTTGCTCTCTATGGGTAAGTCTGCACTGTGTGTTTAAGTCAACTTAAGGGCCCTTAATTCGACTTAAGCAAAGCCCTGTCTACATTGCAGGGCACTAAAGTTGACTTTAGCATCAGGTAAAGTTGACTTTATTACTTGAGCTTATAAAGTTGACTTTACAGTTAAGTCAACTTTATTAAGTCGACTTAAGGCAATGTGGAGCAGAAATTGCCTTAAGTCGACTTAATTGGTCTCCCAACCACAGAAAACGGGGATGGAGGCAGAGACGATGTCCCTAGAGGGGTGCCTACAGGTGCCAGGCCCAGGGCAAATTGCCCTCCGCGGGGCCCCCTCCAACCCCCCTGCAATGGGGGCAGGGCTGGCCAGTTCAGGGGAGGGGCAGACCCCTGCGCCGCCCCCCCATACCAGGGACCAGGTGAGTGGGCAAAAGGCCAGTCTGCCACCACAGTGCTGCCTCCCACCCCTTCCCCGCTGTTGGCACGGAGCCCAAAGCAGCGTGTGGCGGGGTGGTGGTGGACCGGCAGCAGTGCTGTGGTGGCAGACCAGCCTTTTGCCCGCTCACCTGGTCCCCAGCATGGGGGGGGGGCAGTGGGGCGGCCACTCGGGCCTCCCAAAAATGCAGGGCCTAGGGCGGTTGCCCCTTCTGCCCCCCCTTAAGGACTGCCCTGTGGAGGCTGGGTAGAAGGCACAACACAGCTGGGAGTGTTCCCAGCTGTGTGGACCACAGCTGAACTCGCCATGTTCCCTGACTGATCTCCCTCATTCTGAGCCGGACCGGGCATCACAGCCCAACCTGGCATTTCCCCCATTCTCAGCCAGCTCTGCACGTCTCCCCTGTTCTTTTCCTCCTCCACGTCTCCCCTGTTCTTAGCCCAATCCTGCATGTCCCCCCCGTTCTTTGCTCGATCTGCATGTCTCTCCCATTCTTAGCCCCAGCCCACGTCTCCCCTGTTCTTTGCCCGACCCCACATGTCTCCCCTGTTCTTAGCCCAACCCTCATGTCTCCCCTGTTCTTTTCCTGACCCCGCATGTCTCCCTCGTTCTTTGCCCACCCTGCATGTCTCCCCCATTCTCAGGATGATCCTGCCTCACTCCTTCTCTGCCCAAATCCATGTGTCTCCCCCTTCTCTGCCCAAATGTGTGTGTCTCCCCCCCGCCCTTCTCTGCCCAACCCTGGGTGTCTCCCCCTTCTCTGCCCAAACCTGTGTGTCCCCCTGCTTGCCCTTCTCTGCCCAAACCTGTGTCCCCCCTGCTTGCCCTTCTCTGCCCAAACCTGTGTGTCTCCGCTTGCTCTTCTCAGCCCAATCCTCGGTGTCTCCTTTTGCTCTGCCCAAACCCCTGTCTCCCCCTTGCCCTTTTCAGACTGACCCTGCCTGTTTCTCCCCTTCTCTGACCAACGCTGTGTATCTCCCCTCTCAAAGGACCCCCCAATATTGTCATAAAACAAACAAGGAGTCCAGAGGCACTGTTTAAGACTAACAAATTTATTTATTGGATGAGCTTTCATGGGAGAAAAATCCCACTTCATCAGACAGTTTGAAGATAGGGGAATTTACAGAATGGTAGGAAATGGTAGGAGAAGAAGAGAGGCCCTTGGTGACAGAAGGTCAGGTTAGGGACTACTTAAAGAAACTAGATGTGCACAAGTCCATGGGGCCGGATGAACTGCATCAGAGGGTGCTGAGGGAGCTGGCTGATGAGCTAGCAGTACCGTTGGCCATTATCTTTGCAAACTCATGGTGAATGGGGGAGGTGCCAGAGAACTGGAAAAAAGCAAATATAGTGCCGATCTTCAAGAAAGGGAAAAAGGAGGATCCAGAGAATTACAGACCTGTCAGCCTCACCTCAACCCCTGGAAAAATCATGGAGCAGCTTCTCAAAGAATCCATCCTGAAACACTTGGAGGAAAATAGAGTGATCAAGAACAGTCAGCATGGATTCACCAAGGGTAAATCATGCCTGACCAACCTCATCGCTTTCTATGATGAGATGACTGGATTTGTGGATGTGGGAAAAGCCATTGATGTGATATACCTTGACTTTAGCAAGGCTTTTGATACAGTTTCCCACAGCATTCTCATTCGCAAATTAAGGAAGTATGGGTTGGATGCATGGATAGAAAACTGGCTAGATCAACAGTTTCAGCGTGTAGGAATCAATGGCTCCATGTCAAGTTGGCAGCCAGTAACGAGTGGTGTGCCCCAGGGGTTGGTCCTGGGGCCTGTTCTGTTCAACATCTTCATTAATGATCTGGATGATGGGATAGATTGCACACTTAGTAAGTTTGCAGATGATACCAAACTAAGGGGAATGGTAGACACCCTGGAGGGCAGGGACAGGATTCAGGGAGACCTAGACAAATTGGAGCAGTGGGCCAATAGAAATCTCATGAGGTTCAATAAGGACAAGTGCAAAATCCTGCACTTCGGACGAAAAAACCCCATGTACTGCTACAGGCTGGGGACTGATCAGCTAAATAGCAGCACTAGAGAAAAGGACCTGGGAGTTATGGTGGATGGGAAGCTGGATATGAGTCAGCAGTGTGCGCTTGCTTCCAAAAAGGCCAATGGCATACTCAGCTGCATCAAAAGAAGTGTTGCCAGCAGGTCGAGGGATGTGATCATTCCTCTCTATTCTGCACTGCTGAGGCCACATATGGAATATTGTGTCCAGTTTTAGGCTCCCCCCCTACAAAAAGGACATGGACAAATTAGAGAGAGTCCAGCAGAGGGCAACAAAAATGATCAAAGGGCTGGAGCACAAGCCCTATAAAGAAAGACTGAAGGAACTAGGCTTATTTAGTCTGCAGAAGAGAAGACTGAAGGGAGATTTGATAGCAACCTTCAACTACTTGAAGGGTTGCTCCAAGGAGGATGGTGCTCAAGTGTTCTCAGTAGTAACAGAGGACAGAACGAGGAGCAATGGTTTCAAGTTACAGCTGGGGAGGTCCAGGCTAGATATTAGGAAAAACTTTCTTACTAGGTGAGTGGTGAAGCATTGGAATAAGCTACCTAGGGAGGTGGTGGAATCTCCATCTTTGGAGATATTCAAGGCCCAGCTGGACAAAACCCTGACTGGGATAATCTAGTGGCAGTGGTCCTGCTTATTTGGCAGGGGGTTGGACTAGATGACCTTGTGGGCTCCCTTCCAACCCTATGATTCTATGATTCTAAATAAATGCAGGGGAGTGTAAGACATAGGATCAGGTCACAGTCTTAACAGTAAATCAAAGCAGTCATTAAGGTTCAAAAGCTGGGAAATAGCACTTGGAAAGAAAGGAAGAAAATTGCTATTTCTTTTAGATTAAATTGTGTGAAAGCAGGATTAAATCCTGACTATGAATTTTTTCTCCTATTATAACAGATGATTTGACTTCACCTTCCTCTATGTGCTGTTTCCTGGTGCTTTGAGTCTTAACTACTGCTGCGCCCTGCCCCTGCGCTGGCGGTTGCCCTGCAGCACCTCTTGCAGAGCCGGAGGAGTCAGGGCAACACAGGGAGGGTGTGGAGTGCTGCGCTGGCACATCGCTGGGCTGCATCAGGCTCCCCGGCCTCCATGGGCTCCCTGTTGCCACACACAGTATGGAGGGCGGTGTGGTCACTCACTTCCTGTTGTAAAGGAGAGGCCGGAAGAGAGGGGCACCTCTGCTGTGGTGCACTGTGGGCCAGGTACCCACAATGCACCACTCCTAGGGCGACGTAGCAGCTGCCAGTGTGGACGTGGGCAGTCTCCTGGCATTTTGAGTGTGAACGTGCTAAGCCAGCTTAATAAAGTCTACTTTAAGCAGACTTTATTAAGCCAGCTTAACCAAGCCCTGTAGTGTAGACATAGCCTATGGACCCTCCTTAACCCTTATTCTGCCAGTGCAGGGCAGCTGCCCTGTCACCGTTCCCCTTTCAGGTGTCTGATTTGTCTGGACTACCCCCAGGTTTTACCACACTTAAAATCTTGATTACAAAATCAGACAAAGTATTCAAGTGTCAAGCTCACTATCAGGGAAGAATCATTTACATTCTCTTTTTTCCCATGTAATTATAAAACAAATCAATAGGAATACAAACATTATACTTACATTTCTGTGTATAGTATATAGAGCAGTATAAACCACTCGCTGTCCTTTTGAAATTTTAATTTTTCTTGACTTTGCTAGTGATTTTTATTTAGCCTGTTGTAAAGCAAGTCAAATTTCAGATGAGTTGATGTACACCTTAGAGGATCTCTGCATATCCTTGGAGGTATACATAACCCCAGAGGAGAACCAGGCTGTGTTCACACAGCCTCCTTATTTCGAAACAACGGAGGTTGTTTTGAAATAAGGTTTCAGCTGTTCACACGATGCACGGTTGTTTCGGAACAACTGGAAGCTGTTGTTCCGAAACAACTGTGTTGTTTCAAAACAAGTAAAACCTAGTCTGTGGGCAAAACAACGTTGTTTCGCAACGGTTGTTTCGAAACAACACCGTGCAAATGTGTTGTTTTGGAAGAAGATGTTCCGAAACAACAGTTCAAGGGGTGCCCCCTCAGCACCCTGGCCAGGGAACCTTCAGCACCCTGGCCAGGGAACCTTCAGCACCCTGGCGAGGGTGCTGAGGGGTCTCCCCTGGCCAGCGTCTGCAGAGCCGGGCTGCAGGCACCGGCGGGCTTCAGCGCTGCCCAGCGCTGAAGCCCACCGGTGCCTGCAAAAGGCAGCACTGAAGCCCGCCGGTGCCTGCAGCCCCCCGCGGAAGCGAAATAGCATGTTCACAGTGTGAACGTGCTATTTCGTTTCCCGCCTTTTTCCTTATTTTGAATCAACATTTTGTTAATTCGAAATAAGTTGTTTTGAAATAAGCGTTATTTCGATATACGGTTGTTTCGAAACAACCGTATCGAAATAACCCGCTGTGTGTGAACACAGCCCCACTGTCCTACAGTAAATACAACAATGGAGGATCTGTCATATTTTCTTTCAGTGGAGCTGCTATTGTGGTGTATTGAGGACTGGACTGGAATTACGAACTAGCATTTTGAGAATAGGAGGTGAGGGTTCCAGGTCCTGCTTGCAAGCCAGAGAAGGGTTCCCAGGCTTCATGACTCATTTGTAATCCCTGATGGCTGGTTGTAACCCAATATAGGGCTTTAGTGCAAAAACATCTGGCTTACTAAATATGTCTTTGCCACAACATATAATATATACATGAATGTAAAAAGTACTAAATAAGTACACAATGTGTATCATAGTGACAGCTCCTGTCCTGTGGGTTTGGCTGGACCGCTCTGCCCTGCTGGGAAATTGTGACTGTCAGGATCACAGTACTGTTCAGGTTTGGCCCAGGACAGGGGAGACAGCCAGGCTAACTTTGCATGAGTGGTATCCTGACTGGGTACATAGGGTTGAAGGGCCACTTACACAAAATTGGCTCAGCCAAATCTCCCATCATCACAACAAAAGGGCAGCTGAGCTAAATGTGACGCCATGCACCAAGTCTCAGCCTCCAGCGCAGGGAGGCAGGCCTTGGGCATCCTCACAGGAGCAGAGCTGCCACTGCGGAGTGAAGGTGGGGTGGGCTCTGCAACCCCATGTAGAGCAGGATTCAGATCTCCCACACAGCCCTTTGACTCCTGCAGATGACCCAGTTTTGGGTTGTGATCCACTGGTTGAAAAACCCAGGGCAAAAGGGTTTCATCAGGAAGCCTGCGATCAGAGTCAATCAACAGTCAGACAGCCTCGAATAAGGTGGAATGAGCTGTATAGGGAGCAGCCTGTTTCGTTTCTCTCTGTTTCCTGGTGTTAGCATTCTGCAGTCTCAGAAATAAAGTAGCGTGGCTGTACAGTCTTCTGGCAAGAGTATGTTTCTGTCTAATTTCTCTGTGTTCCCAGCAACTGGTGCCCATGCTGGTACTCATAGTTAAAGCTGATATAATGACTTCTTTATGTTCTCCTTGCTGCAGTGGGCGCAGATGTTTAAAAAGTCATTGAGTCAGGACCATAAGAAAGAGTACCTGGGTTGGACCCTGCTCTCAGTTACTACTTTATCTTCCCTTAAATTGTGCATGCTCCAGCCTGCAACTGGTCTCTTCTACACTTGAGCCTGCCATCAGTAGTATGGTCACTTCGGAAATGGAGTCCCAGACAAATGAAAAATACTCCAAAGAGAGCAGGTTAAACACAGAGCATTCTCTGTCTTAACAAGTGATTCTTTCTAACTCTCTTTCTCACTAGATTCCCTCTTGATGATTAAATTAAATTAAATACCTCTGGGTTAAGAGGCACTCCACGGCCAAGCAGACAGGGGGTTCGTCTGGCTTGCAAAGGGACCTGGGTTTCAGGCTCAGGAGAGGTCCTGAGCCCAAAGTGCACCCTTGCCCCTGGCTGTCTTTTTGAGCAGGTTCTTTGCTGCCCTGCCACTTCTCCATACCCTGCATCCAGCCCTCCTGCTGTGCTGTCTGACAGGTCTCAGGTCCTAGCTGTGTTCAAAGCACAACCTAAAGGACTGGCCTCTGCTGCAGCTCCCCCATGTAGCTTGAAAAAAAAAATCTTGCTTTGGGGGCCGCCCAGGCTTTGGCTTGTGCTAGAAGCTCATTAGATGTAGGGAGGTGCCAGGATGGCAGGCACAGCATTCGGGATTCAAGATGTTCCTGTCTCCCAGAGGAAGCGGATGCTTCATGCAGTGCTTTTAGCACATAAATTTCTTCTTTGTAAGTGCGACTTAACAGTGCACAGAACTGCAGGGTGCACACCTTGCCAGTAAAACAGCTACATCCCTTTCCAGGTGGTCCTTCCACACCAGGGTCTGTGAGGAGGGGGAAGGGAAAGCAGGGCTATGCTAACAGCCGCCTCATTGTGCAGGAGGCATCTCAGTTATCAGGACAGATTAGATTCCCCTCCAATTAATGGTTTTTCACTGTTACATCAGCTCTTTGTCCTTCCCCTGTAATTGCTGATTCCTGGCTTCTCCCCTTTCAGCAGGGAGGAGGCGGCTTTAAAAATGACCATGTGCCCCTGTGCACCAAGGGAGGGATGGCTTCCAGAGTGCCCGCCTGGTAAACCTACCAATGTAGGAAGAATAATTTTTTTCCCTTCCCTGCAATAAAATGCCTTGCTTTCAGCAGCAATGCTAGTGTCTCCCTCACTCTCTCCCTCTGAAATACAAACCGGGTGCTGATTCAGCCAGTGGGTTGGAATGCGTTACTCAGTAGGCACTCGAGCATGCCACTTCCCCGTGGACCAGGGAGCTTTTTCTTTCTCTTAATATGCAACCTCATCAGAGCTGCAAGCTACACTGCTGTGGTCTTTGTGTCCTTCCCTCTTGGGCTCAGGCAGGTTCAACTCTTGATCTGATTCTTGTCAAGTCAACATTTCTGTTCAATGCAGCCAGAGAAAAACACAGCCACGGACTCGGCTTAGACTCCCAAGTAGGGGCGGATTAATAACACTGATGCATGGCCAATTAGGAGAAGGAGCCAGGTCCAGCCCTTGTGTCTCTGGCTCTAGTGATTTATCGACAGTAATTATTGAGGCACTTAATGGCCAGTTTGGAGGGGAATTAATTCTGGGCTGGATAAATAATGCATTAAGGTTTATTTAGCCAAATGCAAGGCATCGGTCTCTAGCCAGTGCTGGAAGTACAGAGAAGTGGCTCTTCAGTGCAGATCAAGCTGGGGAGAGGCTGTGGCTGGCAGGACGGGCTGTGCTGAGATGAGCTGCAACAGGGTGCCGAGGACAAGAATGAGGGTGACAGTATGCTGAAGGCTGCAAGGAAGGGGACGCTGGAACCAGGAGCATGTTGAGTCCCAAGATAAGGCAGGCCAGGAGAGGTAAGTACAGGCTCTCTTCTGTCCTTTGGGGTTTGCTTACTGGAAAATACACCCACTTAGGGAGAGGGAGGATTGTTCTGGATGAGCAGAAGATGGAAACTTTTTATTACTCTCCACAGTGACACAGCAACTGACTCTTTGAATTTTACCCTATATGATCACTCGCCTTCTGAATGCTGCTGCTGCTGCATGTTAATTACTGTAGCATCCTCAGGAGCGAGCATCATTTTCTCAAGACACCTTGCAAAGCAAGACTGAACCTGGACAAATTCAGGCTGGAAATAAGCCACATGTTTTTAACAATGAGAGGAATTGACCCCTGGGACAATTTGCAAAGGAGGGGTGGATTCTCCATCACTGTCAGTGTCAAAATCAAGATTGGACATTGTTCTAAAGGAGCTGGGAATTATTCTAGGGAAGGTCTCCGGTCTGTGTTACACACGAGGTCAGACTAGATGATCACAAATGATTTTGTAAGGCCTTGGGATCTGTGACACTATAAAAGCAGCGTCAGCTGAGTTGCTGTCTGTGGTAGACACAATGCTCCATTGCCAAAGGTATACATTAAAATAGCAGGGTGAGTTAGGTATTCTTGCCCAGGGCTTTTAGCCAAATGAGTTTTTCCTTGTCTGCCTGTGACTTATGTGCAGGGGACTTAGTCTTTTGATCACTAGATTTTGTGCATCATTTCAGCTCCAAATTAGAGCTATGTCACTTGTACATCACTTCTATCTGTCCAGAGACTCAGGAAAAGTATTTGTAGTAAGAGGTACAGATTTCACTACATTTGGTTTCTCGGGGACCTTTACACTTAATAATATCAGATGGACAGTTGTGCTTACCTTGCCCAAAGCATCCTGAAGAAATAGTTGTTGGTGAGTTTTCTAGCTCTTACTCCTCCAATTCAACTGGCAGGAAGGGGAAAGTCACTTAGCAATGGCTACTGAGGAAGACGAAGGAGGAGAACTTGTCCTGTTTCTGAAAGAACTATTAAGCCAGGGTGTGGAAGCTCAGATTTGCAAAATACGCAAGTCTGGGTGAGAAGGGGCACCATGCTCCAGAGCAGCGGTACTTTGGTCATTTAGAGAAGAGTAGGGCTAGTGTCTATGCTTCTTCTTTTACAAGGGATTTCTTTTAGTGGAGGTGATGCATTTTGTGATCTTGCACCTCTGTCCAGCTCTGGGCTGGACACTGAATTGGCAAACTGTGCTGCACATATTTGCCATTTGCAACCTCATGGTAATCTCCCAGGTAGCAGAAAACAGAGACTAGATCAGTGTCATCTAGAGTTGAAGCCAAGTGCAGTCAGGAAGCCTGGAAGAAAACCTAAGGTTTAGAGACTATGTTGACAGTAAATAGGCTATGGTGACCCAGCTCAGTGTAAACACATGTGATGGCAGTGGTCAGGGGTTGTCCCAACACTGTAGTTAATCCACCTCCCAAGAGTCAGTGGCTAAGTCAATGGCACAGTTTTGTACTAGACCTAGAGCTGTCTCCCCCAGGAATCAGGTCTGCATAGCTTATCCCTCAGGGGTGTGGATTTTCACATCCTTGAGAGACATAGCTATAGTGAGCTAAGTTTACAGAGTAAAACAGCCCAGAGGTTCCTTCAGGCATCCTGGCTTTGTAAAATAGGAAACTGCCAGCTCTTTACAAAGAAGAGATAATGCTGTAATGGCTTAATAGTTAGGTACAGTAAATTAGAGAGGGATGCTTCTAAGTGAAAGCTGCTGTGGATTATACAGTAAAATACTGGCAGTGTGGTATGGTAGACATACAGTCGTTAAAATTCCCAAAGTCCATTGAGTTCCTGAACAGAAAGGGTGTGTTCACACAACACTCTTATTTCGAAACAACAGAGGTTGTTTTGAAATAAGAATTCTGCTGTTCACATGACGCACAGTTGTTTTGAAACAACGGGAACCCGTTGTTTCGAAACAACAGCATTGTTTTGAAACAAGTTAAACCTAGTTTCTAGGCGAAACAACGTTGTTTCGCAACAAGGCAGTGCGAACATGTTGTTTCGGAACAAAGTGTTCCGAAACAACATTGGAGCCTCAGGACCCTGGCCAGGGAACACTCAGGACCTTGGCCAGGGTGCTGAGGGCTGTCCCTCAGCCCCAGAAAGGGGGTTGCAGCCCCAGAAAGGGGGCTGCAGCCTCTGGCGGGGTGTGGGGGGGTGAACCCCTGCCAGGCGGCTCAGCCCGCAGCCTGGGCTGTCCCCCTGGGACACCGCCAGTGGGTCGAATTAACATTTTGTTAATTCGAAATAAGGTGTTATTTCTATAGAAGTTGTTTCGGAACAACTTTATCGAAATAACCCTCTGTGTATGAACGTAGCCAAAGAGCCAGGCAGCAGGCTGGACGTTGGAGCTCTAGGTTTACAGATGTGTCATCCCTGTTGTAGTGAATACATATGCATTTTATTTTTCATTAGGCTTTTTTTGGATGCATTGAGAAATTTTTGCATTCCCGTTTGTGTTGCTTGTCTGCCTTCAGTGCAGGGCCATGACTCTACTATCGGAGCAGACTGTGCTCTTTACATCCTCACACCACTCCACCTGCAAGACAGGCTGCTGCTCTTAGCCCTCTTATACCAACAGGGAGGCCAAATGACTTGCCCATGTTGACACAGGAAATTTGTGGCAGAGCAGGAAAGGGATCCCATGTTTCCCACTTCAAGGCTAGCATGTCAACACTAGGTCATCCTTCCTCCCTTTCTTTCAGTTCATCTTAAAGTTAATTTGTATTAGCATGGAACTAACTGGGGTGTAGTTAGGGGTGAATAATGCAGAAGATCACAGTGTGTGATAGATGTATGGACCAGACTGTAGTTCTGTGGCTCAGGTGCCCTGGAATTGGTGAGCTTTAAGCCACCTTCTTTTTGCAGCAGATTCTGTTAGTATTTCTTTTTCATATTAAGAGCCTTGCTCCAATAGGATTCATCTTCTGAGTCAGTTTCAGACCTGTGAAAGGGGCTGGCTTACTGGGTCTGGAAATGGAAGGCCCTCTGCCTATGCACAGAGCTAGAACAGCACGTGAAGGCAGAAGGGCCATCCTCATCAGCCTGCTGCTCACCTGGGCCAAAGGGCCAGTGTGGTGCGGATGTGCCCTTTGCTCCTGCTGACCTACCCAGGAATTGAAGAAGCTGAGTGTCTCTTGAGAGGTGATGAACTGCTTGTTGCATTGGGCTGAGAGGGAAATGGTAGTTCATCCTCTCCAGAGATTGCTGACAAGGGCTTATCCAGTAACAGTAGTGTCATAGGCATCAAGATCTACAATGGCTCAAAGGGCTGCCGGGATCTCTGCCAGCAGGGTGGGACAAGAGGCATGAGAACCTTCCTGAGTCAGGGGCAGTGTGTCCAGTCCGCCAGGACCTCAGACTGTAAAAGGGGCTGTTGGTGTCACTTCTGGCTAGAGAAAACCAGAAGAGGCACCAGGCAGATTTGCAGGAAGTGCTGGGAACAACTAGGCCTTGGGACAAACCCTAGGTGGGGCCTATATTCTAGTGCTCCCCAGGAGTCAGTAGTAAAGGGGGATACATTTGACTTTACTGCAGTAGGTATGGACTATATTGGGAGTGGGTTGGGAACAGCACTGGCTCATGGGTGGATTTTACCCCAAGGGCCCCCGTTGGCTAGAAATGGGCTAACAACTACCAACCTATTTCGCAGTTCACTCAAGAACCATCAGGCAGACCCTAACTATAACATGACTCCATGCTTCATTGCATGTTCCCATGACAACTGCTGTTCATTGGTCTAGAATATTTTTTAACTTGTGCTTTGGGTATTACCTAGCCACAGACTGTATCAATAAACTGTAAAGGGGCATTCCAGATCTGCTTATGACAAAGGCCTAATGATTTTGGACCCAATCCTGACATATTCTTAGCACGGGAGTATGCCCACTCTAATAAGTGTCCTTCTCTTGGCATCCTCCCTGACCTCTCAGTAATGAGATGAGAGCCTTTTGTGTTGCCTTCGGCTGGCTGAGTCAGCTTTCTTGCATCTCACAGTTTCAGCACCTCTCCACATATTTTCATTTCTCCTATGAAAGCTAATTCCTCCCTTGCCTATGTCTGGGACTCCCAATGCTAGTGTTGTTCAGCTTTAAGTTAACGCTGAGATGACTTAGTCTAAAATATATTCAGATACAATTTGAGTTAAGGATAGTCCCAGTGAGGCATTCCAGATCTGAACCTGTGTCTGGCATCTTGAGTCTATCTCTTGGTTTCCATGAAAGATGGTACAGGCAACAAGAGCTAAATTATTTCTAGAGAAAGAAGCGAGGAGTCCTGTGGCACTTAAAGACTAACAAATTTATTTATCGCATGAGCTTTTATGGGAGAAAATACTACTTCAGTTGATGCTTTCAAGAAGTGGGATTTTCTCCCACGAAAGCTCATGTGATAAATAAATTTGTTTGTCTTTAAGTGCCACAGGACTCCTTGCTTCTTTTGCTGAATTAGACTAACATGGCTGCCCTTTGGAACTTGGCTTTATTTCTTGAGAGTAATGCCAAAGTGATGTGGTCATTGCCAAGTCATCTGGAATGGCTTGCAACTGTGGGGGCCAACATCAGAGCAGACTGTTGCAAACCAGGGCACTGGTTGTTTGTCCTATAACTAGATTTCACCAACCATGTACCAAGTGTGAATCCTTCAAGTACTGTAATAGCCTTACCATGGTATCACAGACAGACCCCTTGGGCACTCCAGTCTATCTTGCTACTGAGGTGAGCCTGCTTTTCTGACAGATGGTTTCTTACACCAAAAATCACAATATACAGGTTATTCCCAGTCCCAAATGACAAGTCACTTATCCCAGGTCAAGTGTACCCTAGTTGCTTCATCAGAGACAAGACTTTTAGTCAATCCTATAATAAACTAACTAAAGATTTATTAACTAAGGAAAAGAAAGGACAGTTATCTAGCCTGTAAACAAACAAACACAAATGAGTTAGTTTTAAATTCCAAAAGGTGAGAGTAGCTGCTATATATGTAAACTCTATGGCTATGTCTACACCACAGAAAATTAGTATAAACTTGTTAGTTTGAACGAATAAGTTCGAGGTTAGTTTGAACTAATTTTGGGTTAGTTCGAACTAACTTCAAACTTATTAGTTAGAACTAACAACATGGACTAGTTCAAACTAACTGAAAGACTAATGGAGACAGGGACCAATTTAGTTTGAATTAAGCCTCCTTAATTCAAACTAAATTGGCAGTGTAGACATAACCTATATGTCCTTTAGAGCTAAGCCAAGCCAAGCCTAACTGCTTGGGGTACTTTTGCTTATGCTTAGAAATTTTGCTTTCTCCAAATTTCAGGCAGCAAAGTAATACAGTTGCTTCTGATCGATTTCTGAGGCAAACCTTTAATATAACGTTATACCATGGGCTACATGTATGATAAGTGAGATCAACACATGCAGCATCCTACAGGCATGTCTTCAAGTCTAAACCTATTCTTATCAACCTAATGTCTGTTTTAACATGACTAACACACAGGGAACCCATTCTGGCTTCCAGCCATGCATTTGTCAGCATTCAGTGAGGCCTAGGGACCCTGGCATGAGCTGTCACCTGGTCTGCCAGCATCACAATCATTATCACTGCATCTGTTCAATCAAGTCCAAACAACACAGAAATATGCATCTAGATGCACTATATTTTCATAAGATCTTGTATGGCATTATGCAAGGGGTAAAACCTTACAGACTTAAAACCATAAAGGACTTAGATGGGTCTTCTGAAAAACCATTCATATCAGGTAGACCAGGATGTGTTTTGCCTTATTTTTTCCATCTACAGTGTCTTACCTACAGTAATTGGAGAGTCCTAGGTTCTAAAATAAGGAGCTGTTGGGGTGAAATGCCTCCTATTTCCAAATTCTCTTCCTTTCCTTGTGGTGCTGGGTGGGGGATGTATGGCTCTCCAGCCTGGAGACAGGGATTTTTCAATACAGGAAATGAGGGCAGTTCCAAGCAAAACCTTTCAATGCTGAGGAAGGCACCTTGCTTATCACCGGGTTGCTTTTTAAGATGTCAAAAAGCACAGGCAGCATATTGCTAACTGGTGAGGATGGTCATGAGTGTGTTACCTCTTCAGGTGTGGGGAGAACAGAACTGCCTGTGGAAGAAACAAGGCAGGTGGGAGACTCCCAGCATGGACAATACAGCTCCCGCCAAACGTGGGTGTCAATGGGAAGGCTTGAAGCCATGTGAGCATCTGGTTGAGCCCAAATGCTGGCAGTCCTGTTCAATGGTTAAAACTAGGTTGAGGACACCAGAAACTGGAGCCAAGGATCAGAGGCAGAGTCAGGAACCAAGAATGGGGCTGAGAAGGGAGCAGTATAAGGCAGAAGCAAGAACAACCATGAGTGTAGGATGAAACTCTGAGCAGCCAGTGACACCCTGCAGCTGCTGAGCTCAAAACAGGGCTGATGGTCCCCTCAGCTAGTCAGGCAGGCCAGCCGGTTCTACCCCTGATGGGCCTGCAGGACTGGGGGCTTGCTAGCCTCAAGCCTAGTTTAAGAGGCCCAATCCAGCACCTCCTGCTGCTCCTAGTGCAGCACCCTGCTTGAGGCTGTCTCCTTCATCCCAGCAGCCTTTGAAGAGGAAGGAGAGGCTCCTGATGTTTTTAGCAGGTGAAGGGGGGCACACTTCCCCTTCTGCTAATCACTGCTCCCCATCTGTAGCCTGCTGGGCTGATGGCCAGGTGCAAGCCTTTGTGAGCTCACCATTGCCTCTCTGGTTTAGGGGGTTGATGTCACTGCTCAAACAGTGTGAAATTGCTTGGTGGATATAAAGGTCTGGGTGCTCCTCAGGGCCCTTCTGCCAGGGGTCCAAGTGGGTCACTCCCAGCCTCCTTCCACTTTTGCTGAGTGAGGAGAGCATGAGACTGCTACTTGGGCCTGGACTGCAGAAGAGGGAGCTGTTCCCTTCAGCATGGATTGAAGGCAGCTTGAACAGAGAGTGCAGTGTGTTACTCCCATCTTCCACCCACATGGCACAGCAGCCCTGGTGAACAGCTGTGCCAGTGCCCTCGCTTCTCCTCAGCATCTGCTTTCTGCTCCCTCATCCAGCCTAACCCTACTCCCATTCCAGGAGGGAGGAGAGGTGTTTCTTCTGCAGCTAGAGCCTCTCCCTTCCCTTCCCCTCAAGGGGCTAGCTCTTACAGCTTCTCTGTTCAGCAGCTCCACCTACCACTGGCCACAACAGCTGCACTAGGACCTTCCATGACTTGCACTTGCTCAGTCCTTACAGGTGAAACTCCCTGATACAGAGATTTAACCCCATCTTGGCTCAGCCCAGAACAGGGTGCATCCCCCAGGCTTCTGTGAGGACACTGGCTCAGCATCTCTGATTGCTGAGATGATACCACAGCACAGGCTGGGTAGCTGTGGGATTATTGGGCAGGGAGAAAACACAGCATGGAAATCTGGACAACAGGATGGGTCTCCAGCCATCCTCCTTCCTGTGCAGTTGTTCAGGGGAGGGGAAAGTGAATCTGGGTTCAACCCTGTGTGAGCCAGTACCCCTATATCCTGTCTCCATGCCCTGGTGAAGTGACTGGCTCAGTATCTGAGAAAGGGCCAACTAGAGGGAGGGTGGGCTCGCCCAGCACCCAAGGCCTTGGTGTTGATGGCACGGGGGAACAGTCACGTTGCATTTTCCTTGGTGTTGATGGCATGGGGGTACAGTCACATTGCATTTTCTTGGATGAGGGGAAGTGTCACAGACTGGAAACCAGGGGAGAAGGGAAGGAAGATATCTGAGGATGTCCCTAACCCCCAGTCAGCACAGTGAAAGCATCCAAACTCAGGAAGTGGAGTGGGAATGTGACTCCTCTCCTCTTAGTGAAGGAAGAGCAGCTGGACGCCCCAAGGGATCAATGGGGTGTAGGAGGAAGTGATATTTTATCCTTTCCCTCCCCCAGAGTGCTTGCATGCTGCCCTTTCAGCAACCATTGGTGGGTCCTTCAGCAAGTCTCAACCCACTTCCTTGTAGAAAGCCAGTCTGGGAGCTTTGCAATGGGGCCAGTCTGTGTTCTTCATAAAGGAAATGGAGTCAGAGGGGCCTGTAAGTCACAGACTGCTACTCAAAGCAGAGATGGGCTTTTGGGCACAGAACAGAGCGAGCAAGGGACTAAAGGTATCACTGATAGCTGGTAACAGTAGTAGGCTTTTAACTTCTCAATCAAGCAGCCACTAACGAGGGGAGCGTGCGACACTTAGCCAAAGTCTTCAAAGGAGCTGACAAAGGAGGATTTTCTCCCATGAAAACTCATGCAATAAATCAATTTGTTAGTCTTTAAGTGCAATATAACTCCTTGTTTATTTTACTGAACTAGACTAACATGGTTGCTCCTTTGGAACTTAGCCAAGGTGTTGTAAAATGCATTCCAGGTACTGATTCTGCTAACTGCTGGTGTTGCAGGAATCAGGGAGAGGGAACTCGGGATACACAGCACTTGTCTGGACTCTTTACCCCACCGTTTTCCCCTCTCCTTGGTGGTTACTGATGGGCAGCCCCTGCTGTCACAGCAGCATAAGCACCATCATTTTCACTGCTGTTCTCACACCTCCCTGCCACTTTGGCTCAGGATTACCTGCTGAGAGCACAAACAAAAGAGAAAGCAGTTGCCAGTTGTGCCCAAGGCTTTGGGAGGTGGAAATAGATTCAGACCCTTTTCACATAGGCCATTGACACTTGTTCAGTCTGCCACAGGATAAGGCTTTTAAGCTAGTTGCTATTTTCTGTTTCTGTAGAGCATCTAGCTAGTCCAATCTGCTGGACTCTGAATGACACGCATTGGTTCCCTGCTTCCTTAAAAACATCTGCTTAATAATTCCTTTTAGGATGAGACCTTTAGTGCTTTGTGAGTGGAATCTAGGAAAGTAACTGATAACATCCTGCTTCCTAAATGCATGTGGTAAGAATTATTTATGCTTCAGTGAGACAAGGCTGCTTTTAAATTTGATTCCCAGAACAGCACCTACATTTATTTGCACATTCTGGAAGAGGCTAAGTTGAGCAGGCGAGGAGTTTGCAGCCCAGAACTGATGTCATATTAGAATCATTCACCCTTGAGGAGAAAGGTTTGTGTTGTGATCTGTCATTGGTAGGAAATGTTTTGATTAAATGTGCTTTTTTCATGAAAAATGCTGATTTTTCAGAACTGAAACTTCACGGGAAAGGGTCATTTCTGGTGAATTTCCCGACTCGAAGAAACCATAAAACATTTTTTTAGTAGAATGCCGCCTTTTGAGATATTTTAAACAAAAGGCTTTTGGGATTTTGGTTCAAAAATTATTCTTTTATTTCAAAATTTAACATAATTTATACTAACTGAAAATGTAAATCAGAAAAAAAGTCAAAATTAAAATGCAATCATAGAACTGGAAGGGACCTTGAGAGTTCATCTTGTCCAGTCCCCTGCATTCAAGGCAGAGTTAAATATTATCTAGACCAGGGGTCTCAAACTCAAATCACCGCAAGGGCCACATGGGGACTAGTAGATTAGCCAAACAGCTGCACCACTGAAACCTTTTCATACAACAATATTGTAAATATTGGTAACAATAGTGTTGTTGCGGGCCACAGGAAATAGCTTTAGGGGCTGCTTGCGGTCCACAAGCCGCGTGTTTGAGACCCCGATCTAGACCATCCCTGACAGGTGTTTGGCTAACCTTCCATTAAAAATGAAGATTCCACAGCCTCTCTAGGCAATTTATTCCAGTGCTTAACCACCCTGAAAGATAGGAAGCTTTTCCTAATGTCCAGCCTAAACCGCCCTTGCGGCAATTAAAGCCCTTTGCATCTTGTCCTATAACCATAGTTAAGAAGTTAAGGAGAGAAATTTTTCTCTCTCTTCCTTGTTGCAAACTTTTATAGCTTTGAAAACTATTCTCATGTCCCATCTTATTCTTCTCTTCTCTGGACTAAACAAACTTATTTTTTTTCAATCTTCCCTCATAGGTCAGGTTTTCTAGACCTTTAATCATTTTTTCTTGCTCTTCTCTGAACTTTCTACATCATATTAGATCATATCTTTTCTGAAATGTGGTGCCCAGAACTGGACAGGGTACTGCAGTTGGGGCCTAATCAGCACAGAATACAGGTGGAAGAATTACTTTGTGTCTTGCTTACAACACTCCTGTGCCTACATCCCAGAATGAAGTTTGCTCTTTTTTTTTTCTTTTTTTCCAAAAGTGTTACAGTGTTGACTCATATTTAGGTTGTGATTCATGATGACATCCGGCTTCCCTTCCACATACTCCTTCCTAGGCAGTCATTTCCCATTTAATATGTGTCCAACTGACTGTTCCTTCCTTTTGTCCTTATTGAATTTCATCCTATTTATTTCAGAACATTTCTCCAGTTTGTCCAGATCACTTTGAATTTTAATCCTACCCTCCAAAGCACTTGCAACCCCGCCTACCTTTGTATAGTCCATAAACTTTGAATGTATACTCTCTATGCCATTATAATAATCATTGATGAAGATATTGAACAAAAGCAGACCCAGAACTTGTCCTGTGGGATCTTAGTTAACATGTCCTTCCAGCTTCAAGAATTGTTTCAAAATTATCTAAACAAAATAATTTTGATTGAGCCAAACCAATTATTTATTTATTTAACTTATCTTTTTCAATCTGAAACCAATTCTTTTCTGGTTTGTTGGTTTGCAAAAGTTTTTGAGATTTTGACTTTTTGTCCCAGTCTGGGCTGGGGAAAATGTTTGAAATCTCAGAAGTTTCTGACAGGATGGGAAAAACATTTGCTACCTCATTCTATGCTTGACTGTTGTCTGTCAGTCTGGGACGCTGAAAATCTTTGATCAGCACTGAACTCTTTATTCAGGCAAAACTCCCACTGATGTCAATGGTAACGTGCTAGGGCTGAGAAACGGGAGTAAAGACAGATGTGTTTGTCTTCCTGGCTCTGCTGCCCCATTCGCTCCATAGCCTTAGGCAAGTCATTTAACTTCTCTGTCCATCAGTTCCCTCCCTCACCCTCAGTGTGCAAATGGAATGATTATATTATACACACACACATGCCTATAGACAGACAGATAGATAGCAAGGAGTCCTGTGGTGCTTAAAGACTAACAGATTTATTTATCGCATGAGCTTTCATGGGAGAAATTTCTCCCACGAAAGCTCATGCGATAAATAAATCTGTTAGTCTTTAAGCACCACAAGACTCTTTGCTTTTTTTGCTTTACTAGACTAACATGGCTGCCCCTTTGGAACTTGTCGCATATATATCTATATATAGATATGCAGATATATAGCTATATATATCGGTGTTATGGGGTGTGCTGAGAAGGAAGGAATGTGTACAAAGTACTTGGATGAAAGGGGCTAGGAGAAGGCAAAAGGTGAGTGACCTCAGGGCAGGGAGTCACGACGTATACTATGACACACCACTCCCTTTGTGATATCTGGACTGGTGGCACACTGTTTGCATTGCAGGCTCCGAGGCAGGTGCTGTAGGCATGCCAAGCAACGGGCTCTTTAGGATCCAGTCCTTGTGGGACCCACTAAAGACTCATCATGTCTCCCCAGTGGACAGGGGCATTGCTGCCCCGGGGAAGGACCCAGGGCACGGGCCCAGACCCTGCCCCCTGGCCGCAGGCCCCAGGTCCCCAGCCGGGGACAGCACAGAGAGTGGCAGCCGCTGCTGCCGCCAGCCCGGCCAAGGATGGGGCTGGAAGCTGCAGCTGCCACCATGGGTGGCCAGGCCCCAGATCTCCAGCCGGAGACCAGGAGAGGCAGGGGCTGCTCCAGGACTCGGGACACTGGCACTGGGATTCGGGGCATGAGCCCCATGTGCTAGGCGCCAGAGACCCCTGCCAGTGGATGTGTACAAATACATAGACATCAGCCTTAAAAGCTACCCTAGAAAAAGGTTGCCATTGCAGGCTCCTTGGGCTAGTTCATCCTTTCCCCAGCAGCTTATCTGGGAGACAACTGAATTCACCATGTGGAAATGCTTCATCCTTCATCTGGTCTTTTCTCAGGCCTGAATGTTTTCCCCATTGCTGAGAATTTTACATCTCAGGACCATTGCTGTTTGTGTGCTATCACTTGACCCTTCTGCCTTAGAGAGACATGGCGTGCTGGCATTCTGCCTGTCTTTCTGTGGAGAGCCCTTTCAATGCAGGTTGCATCTGCAGTGGTCAAGGTCTGCCACGCATTTGCCTGGCACTGATATCTCACCAGCACCTGTGATATATGCGGGCCCTGATACATCTGTGCATTGATTTGACCTTGCCTTCATCTCTAGCATAACTACAGAGCAACACGTATGTTCAGAAAACCCAGAGCAAACAACCCTACCAAGCTCAGCACTCCACTGCACATGCGTCACCTCCTGGGCATGGGATGACAGGACCAACACTAGCACTGCTGTGGACGCAGGTTGCTTAAGGTAGTGGTTCTCAATCAGTTTTTACCCAGAGACCCCTAAACTTAGACAGACAAACCTGGGGACCACCCCTAACAAGAGGCAACACATGGAGGGTCACATGGGGTCACATAGCCCCCCCCCCCATTTCTGCCTTCCATTTGGCCTTCTTTCCTGATGTGTTGATGTAGCAGGGGACAGCAGTGGTTTATGTCCTTGGCTAGCTGTTTCCTGCTTGTCAGTGGTTGTGAAGCTACCTATTCTGGTAGCTGGGTAGATCTCCCTTCTGCAGGGATGCTGTGATTTTTGGCTGTACCTCTGCTCCTCCTGAACCCAGGCAGTCTGGGTGTTCCACTGAATGAGTCAGAGAGTAGATGCTGCCTGAAGCAGAAGCCTGGTCCTTGATGGACTCCTGAAACTTGCTCCCAGTCTTCCAGGGAGCCACAAAACCCCTGAGAACCAGTGGCTGAAGGCCAGTGACCAGAAGAGTGATGCTGGTCCTGGGCTAAGAACCTGAGAGTAGGGGTTATGGGTTGAGATCAAACCCCATTGTGATTGATATGAGAGAAGTCATCCTTCAATTAATGTAACTTGTAAGCACAAGCCCCCGCCTAAGAAAAAAGGTGTGTGTGAACCTGTCTGTGAGCTTTTTGTGGAGTATTGTTTTGTGTAGATGAGGAGGAGAGAGATCACCCAGAAACAAAAGAGACAAGACCAGAGGGAGAAGAAGGAACAAAGCCAAGCAGGGTGACTAAAGCTGACACCCTGAGAGTTTGTTGGGAAATCTTCTCCAAAGATGACATAGATAGGAAAGGACCAAAAACCTCTAACTTGGCTGTTTACACAAATTGCCTCCTCAGTAGTACAGCAGTCTCGGTATTCGTGATCTTGCAGGAAGCAAGGACAAAGCGATTAAAGGTGGGCCCTGACCAACGGCATGCAGAATTTACTCCTGCTCAGCATAAAGAAAAAGAGAGAGAGAGAGATGCAAAGATATTCTCAGCTATTGATTTTTTTAAAAAAAATCAATAAAATGTATTGAACCTCTGTCATCTGAAGGCAAAAGATAGCAGAACCAGCTGTCTATTGGAATGGATTACCATAAGTAATCCATAGCAAAGCAACCCAGTAGCTATCACGTCCTCCTTTCTGTACTGAACAAATAAATAAAGCCAACAGATAATAACATTTGAGTGGCTAGAGTGTTTGATTCCTGGTAGGCACCTGCAGTTTTGCCACCTGCCCTGGAGTGAGTGGGGCATTGCCTCATCACTCTCAGCCAGATATGACTAAACTGAAGAGTGGTTAAAATAGGACCCACAGCGGCAGTTACAAATCTCTATTAGCTGTTTCCTTGAGAGAGGGAGGGAGGAGAATTTAGTGCTGGTGAACGGAGTGGGTTCGAATGCATGGCAGACATCCTGGTGTTTGGATGATTATTATTTATTATGGTGTACGGTGGTATTTTGGAGCAAATTTTGGAGCAACACCTGTGGTGTCAGGTGCTGTACAACCACAAACCAAAAAGATGGTCCCTGCTGTACAGGTGTAGGACAGAGATAGCAGATGAACAGAGACAGAGGGAGGAGCACTACAGAATAATGGACAAGGGGTGGGACTCTATGCCAATTCTGCTCTGTCCCAGAGATGCTGACTCTTTCTGCCAACTGATCAATGGCAAAATATGTTGCCAACTGATCAATGGCAAAATATATCAATGGCAAAAAAAATGTTGCCTTTAAATTGCCATACTTAGCTGTGAGTTAAATGACTTTCCATGAAGGAGGTACTTTAAACCTCTTAGAGCTATTGCCCCGCTGAGTGAAACATGCAAACCGTGGTGGCATCAGTTGAGAGAAAGGATGGGCCAGTGGTTAGAGCACTAGTCAGGAAACTTGAGTGGAGTTCCTTGCACTGTCCCAGACTTCCTGTTTCATCTTGAGTGGTCACTAAGCCTCTCTGTACCTCAGCTTTTCATCTGCAAATGATAATAGCTCTTCCCTACTGAAGGGTTTGTCTTCACAGTAGAGTGAACTCTTAGCCCCACTTCCTGTCCACACACAGACCCCTCAGCCCCAAGCATGAGTTTGGCAGTATAGGCTAACTCTGACTGCTGCTTTCACTCTTCCTGGTTACCCACCCACTTTGCAATGAGGACATTGGCTACATCAGTCAGTGCTGGTGAGTTTTCCAGTGCCCAGGGGGACAGGCAAGTTCTCTCATAGGTCACAGGGCAAGAGTCACAGAGCACCTCCACTCCCAGCAGTGCCAAGATCCCTGAGATGTGCCTCCAGATGTCCTAGTGCCATACATAGGGCAGAATGGCCCCAGTGAGGATGTAGTGGCTGCTCATCCCTGGGAGCTGAGCACCCAACTTAACTCTGCAGTGAAGACACACCCAAATATCTGGGTCAGTAGATCTGCAGAACTTAAGGCTGGGCATTTCAAAGGAGTTAGGTGCCAAAATCCCACTGAAATTGAAGGGGAACAGGGTGCTTGACTTGCTAAAATGCCTTTTGAAATCCCATCCCAAGCTTTTATTCATGGGACTTCACCAGAGCCAGCCCAGCATGATCGCCCTGTAACTGAGAGGAGAATCCAGCCCTGTATATTTCTCTTACATTTGTTAGGAAAGCCATGAGTGGGCCCCCACAGCATATGAAAGGCAGTAATTAAGTAGCCAACCCCCTGCTTTGGAGCTGACTCAGCAAATTTTTCCCTTGCTCCAGCACACCGGATTGCTGGAATAGCTTTAAGAAGCCGTCTGGTAAGCAGTCATTCTGTCCTGACTCTTCCATGTTGCCAGAGAGGATAAAAACTTGACCAGGTGGGATTTAGTTTTTAGAGGTATCTCTTTGGCTGTTGTGAGAAGGTCCCCCAGGAAAGAGCATCTACTGCAGCGGTCTCAAATTCAAAAAACCACACGGGCCTCATGAGGACTAGTACAGTAGCCCAAGGGCTGCACCACTGAAACCTTTTCATACAACAATATTGCAAATATTGATAGTGATGGTGTCATTGCAGGCTGCAAGAAATAGCTTTAGGGGCTGTAGATGGCCCTCTGGCTATGAGTTTAAGACCCCTAATCTACTGGATGACTTTACTTCTTATTAGGTCTGGATTCTCAGAGGCAATCATCAGGGTTATGCATCAGCCTTAGCATGCTTACCTGAAGGCTTGTACCTATGATGCAGCTAAGACTAAAGCCCATCTCTACATTCTGATGGATGCTAAAGGTGGCCTTCTGCCTCCCACTGCGACTAATAAACTTGATTTCTCAGTCCTTGTACCTTGTGCACTCTCATTTATACCTGTGCAAAGTGACATATTGTCAAACCAGTCTTTGCCCATTTGATTTGTTTTCCTCTCTTTCCCTGCCTTCAATAGCATTTGTATAAATAACATCATCATCCAACCTCTATGTGTATACTTCAGATCATTCCTCTTGCATTAAACTGGAGGCATTCTCTATTTTCACAAGTAGCTAGTCTTCACAGTCCCACTGGCTGTCTCTTTTTTTACGGCCTTATTGGCAACTCCAGGATTTTTGCTCTCACAAAGAGCAAACAGATCTCTTTGTTTTGGGGAAAGAGGACAAAAATCAAAGTGGAAGGGTTAAAATCTCTGGGAGAGAGCACAGCATGTGACTTCCTGAGTCTTTAATAATCTGTGCTGAATGGAAAATTGCTGCTAATCTCTGCAATCTTCACTCAGTTATATAACTAGCTTGACAAACAATCTGAATAACTGAGTAACTTTGTTACAGCACAATGATCATAGAATCATAGAATCATAGGGTTGGAAGGGACCCCACAAGGTCATCTAGTCCAACCCCCTGCCAAAAAAAGCAGGACCACTCCCATTAGATCATCCCAGTCAGTGTTTTGTCCAGCTGGGACTTGAACACCTCCAGAGATGGAGATTCCACCACCTCCCTAGGCAACTTATTCCAATGCTTCACCACTCGCCTAGTAAGGAAGTTTTTCCTAATATCCAGCCTGGACCGCCCCAGCTGTAACTTGAAACCATTGCTTCTCGTTCTGCCCTCTGTTACTACCGAGAACAGTCGAGCTCCCTCCTCCTTGGAGCAACCCTTCAAGTAGTTGAAGGTTGCTATCAAATCCCCCCTCAGTCTTCTCTTCTGCAGGCTAAATAAGCCTAGTTCCTTCAGTCTTTCTTCATAGGGCTTGTGCTCCAGCCCTTTGATCATTTTGGTTGCCCTCCTCTGATCTTTGCTCACTATAGACTGGTTCCATATTGAAACAGGTGATCTGGATGTATCCCTCTTCCCATCAAATCCAATCCTCCTTTAGTAATTTCTTTGTGTTTATGGTCTTTTAGATGATAAAGTCTCTGTAAATTGCTTTGAGGAATGCATCTTGACTTCATGGAGAGTGGAGATGAAAACAGATGTTTAGCATATCTTAGCAAGCAGATCCAAACACAAATACAGAGGTGTAGATTGGAGTTTCTAGTCCCCTGAAATCTGCCATGAAGGGAATGCATTGGTTTATATGAAGGTTTTAAGAGTTTTCATAATTCCATTTTGTATTTTATGTGAAACCTTTTCTTTAAGCCTTTCAAAAATAGGCTACAACAAAAGAGTTGAAAATATTGCTTATTGATCATTGAATTGTCTCCCCTCAGGGCTCTCACTTTAAATAATGACTGCCTTGCAAATAATACACTAAACCAAATACTACAGTACCACTAGACCAGAGTGCCTGTATTGAAACCAGGCAGTCTCAACCAAAATCAATTGTAATGAGTTTATTGATTCCAGCTAACAGTCCATGAAATTGCAGAGGATGGCACTTTTAATTGATATCAAATGGCATTGATTTGATTGATCCCAAGGTCCCCAGTTCAAATGTGTTCCCACTGATTGCACAAAACCTATATTAGGGATGGGTGCCTTGCCTGGGATGAAGAAAACCAGTGAGCCTTCTTTAAAGCTGTAGAGAATGGATGAGCTAGAGAGGAGTCCTTCTATCAAAGGAGTCACATTGTGCCAATTGCGGCAGGGTTATGTGCACATCAGGCCACTAGGAATGGGAGGGTGAGGTCCAACAATGCATGTTGTTGTGTACTGCCCATAGCTGACTGAGTGACAGCCTTCAGTGACTCCTCACGCTCAGTCTCGCTGGCTTCTTTGATTACACTGAGGAACGGCAAGAAAATATAGAGGGGTAAAAGCCTGATTTGATGAGGTTTGAACTAGCTGGCTTCCTGGCCACTTGCCCACTAGTCACATGGAAGAAGGTGCTCTACAGTTTGCAGGGTCTGGCACAAAGTGGCCCACAAAATTTTGGCCACCTCCACTTCCTCCTTTCTCTGCAGGTGGCCTCCAGCCAGCCTCACCCCATGTGGCATCATGGCAGAAGTACGCAAGCAGACCAGAGAACCACAGATACTCTCTAGTTGGTATGACTTAGATGCGTCAAGAGTAACAGCTTTGATTCTGTGAGTGCTACAGTCTGAATGCCATGTGCCTTCCTACACTGAAGGGACTGAGCTTCCCAACCCCCTGTGAGGGGGCCAAAGCCCTCATCCCTCTTCCCTGAGAAGGGATGTGACCTGCTTTTATAAGAAATAATAGGAGCAATGGAGCTAAAATGGGAGTGTTAGGCGTTGCCTGGAGGGTCTGTAACACGTACAATGTCATGAGAGCTGGAAATAAGAAAGTGTTTGAATAGCATCAGCTTGGCATGAGCCTCTGAAAAGCAGCTGTTCCCTCATGGAGAAGGGGCCACGGGTGAGAAGTAACCCGGCCAAGCGGATGGGGCATGAAGGTGACTATAGGGGAGCATCCCTTCCTGGGAAGCCAGGACCAAGCTGTGGGACAAATAGGCTGAAATTAGAATGTTTTCTTCGTGCTCCCAGTGCCTATTCCTTCTGTGCTTAGCGCTTTGGTCTCATGTAGTGTGTGCTTGTGTTTCAGCCCGGTCGAAGAGCTTGGTGATGGGCGAGCAGACCAGGCCGCCATCCAGGCCATCGTCCCCTAACCCACAGGACCGAGTGCTGAAGTCTGGCTGGCTGAAGAAGCAGAGGAGCATCATGAAGAACTGGCAGCAGCGGTGGTTTGTGCTGCGTGGGGACCAGCTTTTCTACTATAAGGATGAGGAGGAAACCAAGCCTCAGGTAAGGCCACATGCAGTACAGTGCTTCAGCTGTGACCCCAGAGCCAGGGGTGTGGGGCCAATCTTCCTTTCTCAGACTGGTCTCAGAGACGTTTCTGGTTGCTCTCAGTGCTGGGAAGGCTCAATAGCAAGAGAGGCACTGCCAGGGGCTTCAGTGGGTTGTGATGATATATAGGCAGATACAGAGTAATGCGGAGCAGTTCCTCACTGACAGAGCTCTGCTACTGGGATACAGCAAACTACTGAGTAACTTAACTCTTCTGGCATCTAGGTGCCTCTGACCAGACACAAGACAAGGCCTTTTGCATAGGGCTGTCCACACAGGGCAGAACAGAAGGTGGCTCTGAGGGACAGACAAATAGGAGGTGGCTCTGAGGGACAGAGAAATTGCAGTTCTAGTTGGAGAGGGCAACAACCATGTGGGAGGCATCCCAACATGAAGGAACAGGGCATGGAGGAGAGGCAGTAAGCCAAGGGCATGGGGGGCAGGAGAAAGTACATCCACTAAGGGAGGCTGTAGTTGCAGATGGGATGATCCCCAGGGTAGCACTGGGAACCAATAGAGGAGACGTGCACCCTGGGTCTGACTTTGAATATAGGAATAGCCAGAAGCAGTCAGAACAGAGGCCCTTCTAGTCTAGTGTCCTATCACCTACAGTTCCCAGCACCAGCTGTGTCAGAGGAATATGCAAGACACCCTGCAGTAGCAGCCGTGGGATCATCTGCCCTCAAGATGAGTCTCTAACAGTTGACCCATGCCATGAAGTCTGAGGTTTAATAGCTCTTTCAAAATACTTGTGTGCAATGATAACACTAGATGTTCTTGCTGCCCATATAAATGCCCAATTGCTTTTCGGATCTTGCTAAATTCT
The DNA here is from genome assembly GCA_007922195.1 of Podocnemis expansa. Lineage (NCBI taxonomy): Eukaryota > Metazoa > Chordata > Testudines > Podocnemididae > Podocnemis > Podocnemis expansa. The sequence goes on from ML681981.1 coordinate 48,233,903, forward strand.
TGGCCTAAGACCTTCTGGTGGCAGTGAATCTCACAAGCTAATTCCTTGTTGCATGCAAAAGTATTTCCTTCTGCTTCTCCAGACTTTGGGCTGTCAGAAATCTGGATCTAAACTTCAACACCACCCCCAACCCCCAACCTCAAATCTAGGGCAGTGCCCCCTTCAGGATGAAGCTCTTGGATGGACTCTGGAATGTGTGTCTTACTAGCACTGCAAAGTGAAATGGGAGTGAGAGAAATGCTGCTGGTCAGACAGACCTAGTTTAGCACATCTGGCTTTCTTGCCTTGCCCACTAACTCTTCCCAGAGCTGCACAGTTCTGCCCAGCAATGGAGTCCTCCTCTCATTCCTAGCACTTTTCTTTATTTCCCACCCTGTAGCTTTAGTGATGACCATGTCCACTTACATGGAATGATGTGTAATTATTTATTAGGGACTGATCTGAGTCCTCGCTGTAGGTAAAATTAGGCATTGCTCACAGTTCAGAAAACCCAGTAAATGTCAGTGCCATGTGAATTCTCAATAACTGATAGACTCCCAGTGCAAACTGTAATTGTGAATGGGTTCCATTAAAAATCTGGCTCTACTGGGTCTGTTAAACAGCTGCTGATGGCTCATGAAAGTCTTCATTTTGAGATAGTTTCATCAGCACTATACATCTAGTCTGTATTTTTCTGTGCTCATTTTTCATTGCTATCAATTCTTAAACCTTCTCTTATGCTGACCTAACCCTCTAGGTTCTTATAAAGGGGGCCTGTCCTTATAGTGTTTATATACAAAAGCACATATTCTCTCCCATGAAGAGTTTTAAAGGTGTAGCACAAAACATGAAATTTGTCCTGGTGGTAACATTTTGCAGGAGAACAGCCTTTCTTGAAATTCACTGGTTCTTTTTGTTTATTCTCTACCTAGAGCTCTAGACCTAGGGAAGTTGGGCTCCAAGGAACAATATCTATAACAGAAGTTCTTCTTCGAGGGCTGCTTGCATCATTCAATATTAGGTGTCTATGTGCTGAAGCACATGACTGGTCAGAAACATTTTAGCTCTAGCCTGTCAGAGCAGGGTCAGTGGCCAATGCCCCCTCCGGCCACTCCCATGGCAATATATATGACCCCAACCCTGATCCTCCTCAGTTCCTTTTTCTGTCCTCAGTGACAGTTATGGAACAGCCCGCTCCTTGTGATCATGCAAGCACCTGTCTATTATACCACATATGAGTTGCCTGTTCAGCTTCGAAGATCTGTTTGTGGACATTGTTCCACCATGAACCACTGCTCCTACTGGGCTTATGAACCTGGAGCTGGAAGACTGCTCCCAAGTGCCACCAACAATGCCAGGCTTCAAACCCTGTGCTTCTTGTGGCAAGCCCTTCCTGAGGGATGATCCCTACGAGAAATGCCTAAGGTTGCTCCATCTAGTAGTCCTTTAAACCAAGGACCCTGAAAGAGGGAGCAGAGGTGCTGTGCGTTGGCCCAGGTGCAAGTACAGCAGCCTATCCCTGGAGAATCAGAGTCTTCTTTGGAGCTGCTGGCACTGTGTGCCAGATTGGAACCAGGGCCCAGAGGCCATGAAAGTTCCCTCCACCTCTGAAGCTTTTGAGGCAGCAAAAGCTCTCTTGCTTTTGCCTACACCTACACCACTCAAGCCTCAGAAGCAGAGAGGAAAACTGGCTTTCCTCTCAGGGACATGGACCGCTCCAGGGCAGCAGCAGTCCCCATCCTCAGTGACGGTACCGAGTTCCCTGGTACCGGAGTCAGAAGGAGTCTCTCCCTCCTCTGAAGGCCTCACTGGTACGAGTCTGGTCCCTACAGCCAAGTGCCTCAGAAGGCACTCTCCTTCTCCCTGGCACCATAGCGCTGCCTTGTCACCAGTACCAACCGCCCTGGCCCTTTCTCACACTGGTGTTGGGGCAAGTCCAACCCCTTGGTGCCAGGAAACAGCATGCTTCCCAAGCCCAAAGGAGGTAACCCTTTCACACACGGGAAGACAGGCCTGAGAGGGATCGCTGGCACCAGGCCCCTCCCAGTACCAACCATGCAAGTGGTCCCCACCACAGGAAGCCTCCTCAGAGGAAACCTCCCGTGGCACTGAAGGGCTCAGCACCACACCACCATTGCCTGCAACCCCTGACAGGATTTTAAAGCCCAGACTGGGGTCCCACAGGGAGGACACTAGTGCCCACTACAACCTCCTTCACTGGGTGACAGCACAAGTGGACCTGGAGGTCAAACCCATCAGAGGGGATCAAGACCCCCTATTTGATCCAGGGTTCACATCTCCCTCAGAAGTGATTGTGGTCCCCTTGCACCCTAGCATGCACGACCTCACTGGGGTACACTGGCCGACCCCTGCTTCAATTCTCCCAGTCTTGGATATGGCGGGTCATAAATATCAGGTCCCACTGCAGAGCTTCCCCTTTTTATTGGACCACCTGGCACCGAACTCCCCGGGTGATGGAAGCTGCCTTAGGGCATGTGAGCCAACCTTGCCCAGATCCCATGCCAAGATCCAGAGAGGCAAGGGGGCTGGATCTCATGGGCTGGAAGGTGTACTCAACCTCTGCCTTCCAGCTCTGCATCGCAAACCACCAAGCACTGGTGGGATGATATAGCTTAGACATCTGGGAGTCCATGGGGAGATTCTGAGATCTCCTCCCCTAGGAGCATTGGGAGGACTATGACTCCTTCGTGGAGGAGGGCATGCTAGCATCCCAAGATGCCTTTCTGGAAGCGTGGGATGCCTCAGACACATGAGCCATGGCATAGTGTCGGCCGTTATCATGAGATGCGCAGCATGGCTGCAGGAGGCAAACCTGCCTCAAGACATGGAGCACACCATCCAAGACCTCCCTTTTGAGGGACAGTCCCTGTTTCCAGAGGCAATGGACCACCTGCTGTGTGGTACGAGGGACCCAAGAACGGCCTTCAGACACTTGGGTATGTTCCTCCCACAGGTGCCCAGTCACTCTTCTAGTCCTCAGGAGCAGCTTGGGCACCAGTGGCAGAGGCACGAAGCAGAGCCTCCCCTGCCACATGATAGGGAAGATCAGTCCTCCGGAGGCTCAAGATCCACTTCACCATCTGGGGCACCCTGCTAGAGTGCCGTGGCCCCATGCCAAAGGGGCCCCTAGCAGTTCACCCATCAAGCTCCACTCACTCCCCTAACCCTCAGCAGCCCCCCAAAAATCAGTGGCAGAGGCCCTAGGTGGGACCCCCCTCCACTGTTAGAAAGGGAAGAGCAGTATACCTGGGTTTCGAGATCTCCTTCCCTAGTTAGAGTATGGGGTGACCTTGCTCAAAGGCAAATGGAAGACCACCACATTATTCCTCCACGCTCCAAGGCCCCATCACATTTCTCCTAGCTACTGCCAGTCCCTGGCCCACAGGCCTGATTTCCAGCTTCTGTCTTAAAATCGCCCTCCAACTCTATTCTCCAGGAGTCCTATACACCACCCTAGCTGAATTCAAACTGAGTTTTCTCCTCCAGCATTGTTCATGCTAAAGGCGGAGATATGTGGGCACACAAGGGGTTTTTCTTCGGCACCCAAACCAACTACTCTGTAGCCAAACTACCCTTCAGGGGACTTGGCATTCATTCTCTCTTGCCAATAGTCCTTTTCACATGAGCTCCGGCTCCATTCACGCTAGACCCTGAGTCAGCTTGGACACATACAGAAGTACCACATGCACTTGGACATTTAGATGTCTAAACTCACTTCTCCACACAGGATTTAGCATCTACTTTTACTTGCCACAGTCCTGTTTTTCACCCACACCAGAGCTGGGGGAGGATAATCCCACATGGCTGGGTAAGGGGGGAGACTCCTAACCCCTCCCAGCCCCCCAAATGGAGACCCAGGGACATCATCACCCTGACCCCCAGGGCATACAAGGGAAAGGGCAAGAAAACCCCTTAAACCCTTCTAACCACTTGTGGTGCATGATTGGATTGCCTTATTGCCACACTCCTAGATCAGCCTGCCCCAGGATACTCCCATATGTCATATAGCATGGAGAGAACCCTCCTTACACCCGCAAAGGAGATGGGGAATACTCTAATACTCCCCTACACTGTCCTGTTCAAACCCAACTGAGGGAAACAGTGATAGCGTTAGTCCCATCAGGCCCCCTGTAGGGATATCCCCCCATCCAGACCAGTTACAGACCTCTCAGGGTTCCTGGACCCCTTTGTGGACCTGTGCTGGGACGACTCTTCGCTCCTACTAGCACCACTATGCCAAATTGAGCCTTTGTCCCTCCAGACCAGCCTACTTTACTACCTTGGCCCTCTGAGGGATCAACCATCATCACTCAAATGGTATTGGACATAACACCTACCCATCCCCTTCCCACTAAGGTTCCCCCCATTCCACACATGGGGACTGATGGTTACCAGGGCCTTGCAGGAAATCCCTCACCCAGAGATAGCAGAGACATCTGCAGTTGCAGGGACAGCCTATAAAAGGGTCTCATCTTTATCCTGCATGCCCTAACAGCTCATACCGGGTGGGATAAATCCATCATGTGATGGTACGTACCACTGAGGTCCTCAAGCGAAGTGGACAATATAATGCATAGTTGGCCCTTAGACAGAACTCTCTTTAGCGGACAAGGGCCTAGTTCTTTGGGGTAGTAACCTTTCCCTCCTTCTTTGCAAAGGAGGGACTCTCGACTGTTCTCTTGGGTACCCCTCAGCTGCTCTCTGCTATCAGATAAGTGGTGGAACACATTAGTGCTCTCCCACTAGAGGGAAAATAGAAGCATACGCCCCATTTATACGTCCCAAGGGAGATTCCCCATACCAGAGGGCACTGACAAACATGGAGACTACAAGATGTTCCCTGGTTCACTCAAGAGACTGAACCATACTCAGGTGTAGGACAGCTTCTGGATCTCATCTTCCTATGTTACACAGGCAGCCCAAGGTATAATTAAAAGGGTCACTGGAAAACCTACGTACCCTGAGCACCAGTTACAGAGAAAATGAGGGACTCCTACTAACATAGAGGCTGTCCTTCTTCTGCTCCCTATTCTCCTATTCTGCTCGTATCTGGAGAACAAGGCAAGAGAAGGCTAGGAAATGTGGGCAGTCAGTTCCCAGATTGATAGAGACTAACTAGGCCCGAGACAAACATCCCGATCCATTACCCCTTACTATCCTCCTTTCTTAGCTACAGTCACTAAAGTTTTCCTTCCTGGTTGTGATAGTTGGGCTTTCTTAGTCTGTAACCCTCCCGAAGGAGGTCCTTAGATGGGGAACTTTCTGTTCATACCAGAAGCATAGCTGTAGGCCATCCGCTCAGAGCCTTTCCCGTCTCTCTAACTCGTTGGTGACCCCACTGGCTCACTCCCCTGGGGGACACTCTACTTCCTGGGGTGGAGGTGGGGGAGGGACCATACATGGACCCACCTCAACTGTGTCTGAACAGGGACTACATTTAGAGGTTACAGATCCTGAACCAGTGACACCAGTGGGTCTACGTTACGTTACGTTTCTTTTCCCCTCTCACCAAAGGGACTCAGAGGTCATGCTTGCTGCTAGGACCAGCGGGGCACTGTTACTGACTTCCCCTCCACCAGGTTAATCAATATCCATCAAAAGGGGTCTCCTTAATCAAGTGGGGACTGCGCCCACAAAAACATAATTGTGCAGTGAATACCATCCTTGATGTGCTCTCAACGCCTTGGTCTTGTTGAACCAGCCTAGACACTCACACGTAAAAGTGTCAAACCCAACTACTGTGGAGAGGGTGGTTTTATCCTCCCCTTTATCCTCTTGGACGTGACAATCACTTGTCACACAGTGGGTAGACGAAGCATGGCCCTTCTTCCAACTTCCTTGCTTGTCTAACGAGTGGCATGCCCCAGGGGTCGGTCCAGGGGCCAGTTCTGTTCAACATTTTCATTAATGATCTGGATGATGGAATTGATTGCACACTCAGTAAGTTTGCAGATGACACCAAGCTGGGGGGAAGAGTAGACACGCTGGAGGGCAGGGAGACGATTCAGGAAGACCTTGACAAATTGGAGCAGTGGACCAATAGAAATCTCATGAGGTTCAACAAGGACAAGTGCAAAGTCCTGCACTTGGGACAGAAAAAAACCCACGCACTGCTATAGGCTGGGGAGTGATCAACTGAGTAGCAGCACCGTAGAAAAGGACCTGGGGGTCCTGCTGGATGGGAAGCTAGATATGAGTCAACAGTGTGCTCTTGCTGTCCAAAAGGCCAATGACATACTGGGCTGCATCAGAAGAAGCGTTGCCAGCAGATCGAGGGATGTGATCATTCCCCTCTTGTCGGCATTGGTGAGGCCACATCTGGAATACTGTGTCCAGTTTTGGGCTCCCCACTCCAAAAAGGACGTGGACAAATTAGAAAGAGTCCAGCAGAGGGCAACAAAAATGATCAGGGGGTTGGAGCACAAGCCCTATGAAGAAAGACTGAAGGAACTAGGCTTATTTAGCCTGCAGAAGAGAAGACAGGGGGGATTTGATAGCAACATTCAACTACCTGAAGATATGCTCCAAGGAGGATGGAGCTCAGTTGTTCTCAGTAGTAACAGAGGATAGAACAAGGAGCAATGGTTTCAAGTTGCAGGTGGGGAGGTTGAGGCTGGATATTAGGAAAAACTTTCTTACTAGGAGGATGGTAAAGCATTGAAATGGGCTGCCTAGGGAGGTGGTGGAATCACCGTCTTTGGAAATGTTTAAGGCCCAGCTGGATAAAACTCTGGCTGGGATAATTTCATGGGAGTGGTCCTGCTTTTTTTGGCAGGGGGTTGGACTAGATGACCTCATGAGGTCCCTTCCAACCCTATGGTTCTATGATTCTATGATTCTAACTATACTCAACATTGAGGGCATCCAAAACAAGTTAGGATGGCTCCATATTAATACTTCAAGCCTCCCAGGAAGGGTGACACATAACATCTCACTGTTTTCCCTTGCATGGTGTTTTCTCAGATAAAATCAAGGGTTAACAGTACATTCCGCTATATAGGATGGAGGGCCAACCATTCAGGGTTCCTTCCATGCATTGCTTTTCCTTTATAGGGGTAGCTGTGCTGAAGGCAGGAAACCTCAACTCTGCCCAACATCCAATGTATGGCTAGTAATCACCTAATACTGAATGACAGAAGCAGCGCTTGAAGAAGAATGGTGGGTTACTTGCCAGTAACTGTCTTTCTTTGAGATGGGCTGTTTGCATACATTCAGGACCCTCCCACCATCCCTGCTACTCAGATTTGGCAAGTAAAGGGGACTGAGGAGGATCAGGGTCGGGGTCATATATATAGCCATGGGAGTGGCTAGAGGGGGTGTTGGCCACCGACTCTGCTCTGACAGGCTAGGGCTAAAAAGCTTCCAACCAATCGTGTGCTGCGGCACGTAGACACCTAATACTGAATGTATGCGAGCAACTGATCTTGAAGGACAGTTACTGGTAAGTAACTCACCGATCTCTCTCCTGCAGAGGCCGGCTCCTTTGGGGAACCACTTCTCCACATTCCAGAGTAGCCATGTTAGTACAGTTCAGCAAAACAAACAAGGAGTCCTGTGGCACTTTTAAAGACTAGCAAATTTATTTATTGCATGAGCTTTCATGGGAGAAAATCCCACTTCATCAGATGCTTGAAGATGTGGAATTTGCAGAATGGGAGTAAAATAAATGCAGGGAAGTGTAAGTCATAAGATCAGAGACACCAAATGGACTGTTTTGCCTTTCATCCCGTGTACTCTCACACTTAACACACTAGTCTTCAGCAGCTGGTTGCCTGTAGACTACATTTGTATGCATGGTAGAGACTAAGGGAGAGCTTGGGGAGGTGATGTTGGAGGAGCTGATTAAAGCTGGGACTGTGAGAAGCTATGATTTCATGTATACAGCTTAAATTAATAAGCTAGGTGGGAGGTGAAGAATAAATCTTGTGATAGGACTGGAGGGCCAAAATGAATTGGTCTGTCAGGGACAGTGGATGTTCTTGAACTGACCCTTTTGGTCTTTAATAGAGAGGGAGTGACATCTAGTGGCTGAAGAGGAGTCTAGGAATCAGGAGTCCTGGTTCCAGCTCCAGGCTTAGCCACTGATTTACTTATAGACTAATTACTATGAGCCTCGTTTAGTATTCTGTGCAAAAGAGTATATCCCACTGCAATCTGGGAGCATTTCCTGCATAGACGCTGCTGAGCTGAGTCTTATGTTTGTGCCTCTTTTGGTTTTGTTCTACCTCAGTGGACTGACTAGATTGACATTTGCCTACCTGCCAGGGGACTATGAGACTTCATGTGTCTGGAAAGCAGTTTGAGATCATGGGACAAAAGGAGCTAGAGAAATTCTGAGCTTTGCTAAAGACAGTTCTGGTCCCCAAGTAAGATTTAGGAGCATCAGCATCTCAGACTGATTTCTTTCTGTAGTATCCATGCTAGCTAAGTGATATGTGTGTGTCAGTAAATGAGGTGTTTTCTTCCTCTGGAGGCATCCTTTGCTCCTGAAAAGTAAAAGCATAAAGTGAACTTGAAGTGCGAGTGATTAACAGAGAAGGGAACCTCGCCAAACAATCCAAGCTAATTAAAAGTTACCCTGAAATGAATGTTGGGGGAGTGCAGGCCTAAGACAGCAGAGGTGGCCTATGGGAGTATGTGTGTGTTGCAGAAGGCAGCCAGAGGCAAGCAATAAGCAGATAAGGGAGGGGACAGTGAGAGAAGAATGTTGAACAAGAGAAGAGAACCAGCTGGTGATTATTTGGGGGAGAGGGAAGGAGTGAGAGAGAATGATTTAAAAAAAAAATAACTGAAGCAGATCTACTTAATTAAACAGGAAAGTTAAGATCAGAGGATTCAGCTCCTTTGTAGGTCAACAGATGTGTGCCGGAGATGGCTTTCCAAGGCGTGTCAGTACTGCAAACTAGCACTCAGGAAGTTTGCATTTTATATTTGCTGAACAGCTCCAGGCCAGACTTGCCAGAAATGCTGATTAGTAGGTAATTAGCCACTGTGGAGATTTCCAAAGGACATACAGAAAAGGTGCTCGACTTCAAAACTGTATCCTGCTAGAAGAGTGCAGTGGCTACTTGTATGATGGATGATATATACTCAACAGTTTTCTTTACAAATCTCTCTTGTATTTCAATATCTATGTCACTGTGTGTATTGCTGGATCAGCACCTCTTACTGATGGTGATGGGGTGTACCAGGCCCTTAAAGGTCTACTGCTGGAGGCCTTGTAGGCCTGCCATATCCTAACCCTAGAAAAGGAGCGGTGAAGGTGGGTCCTTCAGGCCTCTCTAAAAAGGTTGCAGGGATGAAGCCAATCAGACCACAGCAGGCTCAGTTAAAAGAGGCTGCAGGGCCAGAGCAGGCCAGTTGTTGGCTACAACCAGAAGGGTCCTTTAAAAGACTGGAAGGCTGTGAGACCTTCCAGATAAGGAGGCCTGGGAGAGACCCTGCTCAAACAAGGAACTGACAGAGAATGCTGAGATACAGGTAAAGAGGAACGGCTATATCTGAAGCATCCCAGGGAATAGCAGCAGCAACGGAGTTAGAAGAAACAGCATTTGACTGTTATTTGCAGGGCCTGTAGGCTGGGATCTGGAGCAGTGGGAAGTCCCAGGTCCCTCTACTGGGCACATGGCCTAAGCACCAAAGAAGGGATATGACAGTTAGTTCAAAGCCCAAGTAAGGGACTGGGAGTTTAAACAGGCTGAGGGACGGGGCTGAAGACCCTGAAGAAGGACAACCATTTATTGAACACTGTTACCCTAGAAGGGGTATTTTCATTCACAAGTTGCATATGACTTGGCTGGAGGGCTGAGTCACTGAAGACCTGCCTGATGACAGCAAGAGTCAGCAGAGTGTGCCAGAAAAGGAAAAAGTTTGGGTTCGCACCTGGTCAATAGGAAGTGCTCACATGAGGTGATTGCACTCTGTCACACTGATGTTTCCTGGCAGGAAGTCCATTCTGACAATCTGAGACATAGGAAATGTATCTCATCTTACTTCTAGGTCATTGGTGCAAGTCCATCCTTGATGAGAAGCTCTGTAGAAAGCCGCTGCAATATCAACATCCTTCAGTGACCATTATGGAAAGATTGGAATGATTTCAACCCAATGAGTGTCCACATCAGAGTCCATAGTTGCTGCAGGCACTAAGGCCGGAATCCACAAAAGGAGTCAGGCATTATGACACTGAGAGCTAGTCTACATGAGAACTGCTACAACAGCATAGCTGTATTGATGTAGCTGTGCTTCTCTAGTGTTGCTAATGTGGATGCTCTATGCCGATAGGACTGAGCTGTCTTATTAGCATAATTCCTTCACCTCCCTGAGCAGCAATAGCTCGGCCCACACCAGCACTTAGGTCAGTGTAACTTACATCACTCAGTGGTGGTTTAAGTCATATCAAAGTACATGTTAGTATGTACAAGAAGCCTTGGTGAATGAGAAGTGGAAGGAAGGGGAACACAATTAACATTAGTAACCAGAGGGAAAAAGCACAAGCCAAAACAGGAAAATAACAGATTAAAGATATTTAGATAAATTAGATTTAAGTGAGCAGGGGCTTATGAAATTCATCCCAGGGTTCTTATGGAACTAGCTGAAGGAATCTCAAAACCATTAGCAATGATCTGTGAGAACTCATGGAAGACATGCGAGAGCCTAGAAGACAGAAGAAGGGCAAACATTTAGTACCTGCCTTTATAAAGGAAATACAGACAACTTGTGAAGTTATAGACCAGTCAGCCTACCTTTGATACCTGGAGAACCACTTATTAAACAATCAGTTTGTGAGGTTATAGAGGACACCAGGGTTACAAGGATTAGCCACCACAGATTTGTCAAGAACAAATCATGCCAAACCAGCTTAATTTCTTTCTTTGACAAGGTTACAGGCCTAGTGGATAAGGAGAAAGCAGCAGGTATGATATATGTTGATTATAGTAAGATTTTGACACAATCCCACCTGGAATTCTCGTAAGCAAACTAGGGAAATGTGGTCTACATGAAATTACAGTGAGGCACTCAAAGAGTAGGTATCTGTGGTTTGCTGCCAAACTGGGAGGGTGAAGGTGGTAAGGTCTCTAAGCTCTTAGAATTGCTCTGGGGTCTGGCAGGAGCTAGGAACTGGGTGGCCTAGAGGGAGGCAGCAAAGGGCAGGCCCAAGACAGAAGCATGGCGCCTGGGAAACTGTTACTGCACAAACATAGAAGCTCAATGAGTTTAGTTGCCTACTGGGTTTGCGCCTTGAATTGCTCCCCAACTGGCATCTAAAACAGGGATTTTGGTGCCTGGCACCCTTTGTGCATTCAGGCCTAATGGGCAGTCTGCCAAGAGGTCACCAGTCAAACCGACTTAGAGACCAAGCTCTTCTTTCAACCCTAGAGAGGATGCCTCCAGAAGAGTGGTGTGACATGCTATGGAGGTGGGCTGACATAGGCTCTAGACCTGTTCTCTAGGGACAAATCTTCAGTCCTAACAATTGTCCAGCTGGACCCCGCACTAAATTTATTCTTCTTTGTTTAATGTCCAACCACTGATGGATCTCATCCATTTCTGTGACTGACTGCAGAGCTAAGGCTGCATATGTGTTTCTGTATTACAGTCTGGAGTGAAGTCTATGAATGAGAAATGTGGAATTCACATTTAAATGATCTGATTAATTATTGAACAGGTGTAGTATCTCGATAATGGCAGTGAGCTAAATGCTTTCCTGGGTGCTACAATACATTAGAGTATATTTCAGTTTAGCTACATTTTGCCTGGACATCATAAAACCAAAGTTACTGAATAAGGGAAGAGATAATTGAATGAGGCAGACGTCATGTTCCTGACTTGCTACCTTCTGACGAGTCAGCAAATGTGACAGCTTGAGATCCCAAGTGGTGCCACAGCCAGCCACGCATTGATGAGGGATGGCTATTAAAATGTTAGTTATGGCTGAAGAACAAAATAAATCCCGACGAGTGAATAGATTAACAGGTTCAGGATGCTCCTCTAGTCCAATCCTGAAAGACTAGCAGAGGGTGTTTGCATAATGTATAGGAGGAAGCTGGTAAGATCTTATATCTTGCATTGAAGACGAGATTACTTAGTGTCTTCTTAGGTAGGAGATTTGATCTTCATGGGCATCACCTGAACATCTTTCCCGATAAAAATATGCGGATCCGCAGTCGATCTGCATCTGCAAGAAATGGTCTGCAGAGATCCACATCGCATCCATGGATACAGACATTTGTGGATTTGCAGCACTCTATGCATCTGTAGTTTTAGTCCAGAGGCTTTGTTTTTCCACAAGAAGTGATCCCCAGATATCCACATGGCATCTCAAGGTCCACAGATATAATGTAGATATCTGCGAATTTGGAGGGCTCTAGAGTGAGAATGTCTGAATGGCTCTGTGGATTTGTAACTGCCTATGTAGCACCTTGCCTCTAGTTAGTGTGATTAGGTCTCCCAATTTTATAGGGACCATCCAATATTCAGGGCTTTGTCTTATACAGGTATCTATTATAGCCCACACCTGTCCTGATTTTTCACACTTGCTATCTGGTCGCCTTACTATAGCTGAGAAGTTCAAACCCAGTGGTCACTTGTGGATTATGTATCCCTTTAGGAATGTCAAGGTATTAGTAAACCATAATCAGCAGGTACCATCTCTAAGGGCATGTCTACATGGACGGCAGCAAAATCGCTGCCATCAGCCCAGCATCCTGGGCATGATTAGCAGCGAGCTTGAACTCACTGCTGCATTCCAGAAGTTGGTGCTGGAAGTCCTACCTCCTAGAAGACATAGGTGAAAGCCAACTGTGAGCCATTTAAGGTCAGCTTTCAGCAGTGTGTCCCAGCAGCTTAGAAAGTCTCCAGCAGATACAGAAGGCATTTTACATGCCTTGCATATCTGCTGGTTGCCTGCTGCCAAAAAACCCTTCAAGTGTAGACTAGGGCTAAGTAAGTATTCCATTTGCTTAATAGAGTCCAGTTGTTCTCTGTGAAAAACAGCATCATGGAGCCCCAGACTTGTTATCTTTCTGTGCCTTTCGGGCAAGTCTGGGCTGTGTTTAGGGAAAATCTCTTTGTTACTTGCAGCCCTGCAAGCTCCTCCTGTGATCAGAAAGTCAAGGTGCATTCTTTACTTGTCACCACTCCAGACTTTTCAGACCCTCTGTCTTCCTCCCTCACCTTTTCCCTTGTCCCTCCATTTAGCTACTCCCCTCTTTGCTAATCACCATCTACTGGGAGCAGTCAAATTCCATTTTCTACCATCCTGTTGATCAAGCTGCTGCAATTCCTGCCACTCTGGGTCTCTCTGATCTACAGAGATTGGTCCCCAGGAGCCACCATAATAAACATAATAAATAATAACAATAAGGGTTCTGCCAGATTAGACCCTCAGAGGCAACCTTCTCATACACACACAGTCCCTCTGTCTTGCCCTCTGTCTTCAGTAGGTTCGCAGAGGTGAGAGGGATTTAGTGAACAACTGTACTGATGATGTATATATAGGGAAGAATCCAGTTTCCCCATCTCCCACAGGTGGGCCAGCTCTGCAAGGGCCACAGGGGCAGACCCCAGGTTCCTGTTCCCTGGTTGGGCTAGCTTTGTAGGGCTAATGCGAATAAATAGCAGGAAACCCCTATTTGTCAGTGAAGTGTTAGATCTGACTTTAAGTACTGGGAGGAAATAGAGTTTTTGAGTCTTCTGGCAGAGGAGAAAGGGATTGTATCAGCCATCAGCATTGGTGGGAGAAAGAGCTGACATCTAGACCTGTTAAAGAGCAGGTTTTTAAAAAGAAGGGCCATGGAGGAGCTCTGCACCGCATAGCAGGGACTTGAGAGAGAGACTATGACTGTGGGCTCTGCCAGTTGTTGGACTTCGCCAGAGAACCAAGTCTGCATTTGTAATTTCCAAAGCAGTTAAACAGAGCTGCAGGTACAATCTGCAGCCACAGTGGATTGTGTGAAGCTGGAAGAACACCAGGAACCCCACAATTTATTGGATGAGAAGACTCTCCTTTTGCCTGTACAGAACAGATAATTTTGCAGCTAGAAAGTACTCAGGCTTCAGCTCTTTAACTACCATCCGTTGCCAATAACTTTTCTTCAAAACCCTGATAGGTGACTATGTGATGCTCCCACCCAGAAAAGCAACACGTCTATACTAATGCTAACGCTTCTGTCCATATGTTGTCTATTTAGGCCAACAATTTATTAGTCAAGATACTAAATCAAAACTGTCCGTTTTCCCAAATCTACTGCCATTCATGACGAGAGGCAGGGGAAAGAATAGTATGTCAAAAGGTTCCTGGATGTCAGAGGCGTATCTGCACAGATCTCTTTTATGTTTATACCTTATATTACCAGAGTATCTGTGCTCCTCCTGAAAGATGCAAGCAATCTCCTTCTTTTTGTTTCCATGTCTGTAGAAGAGAAAGTTTGGTTAATTTCTAGGTGTGTTTTTATTTAGGTTTGTTTTCATGCATGCATTTTTACCGAGAGGGAAAAGTTCCACCTTGTTTTATGGGGTCTCATCAGTGCATCATCTGAGCATTTTCCAGCAGTTCATTAAGTAGCATGATTAACATGTGTCACATGTGGTTTGTTCTTTGTCTCCAGTCCTCTCCCCTTGGTGAGAATTATGAGTTCAGTGGAATGTTCTGTTTTGGTAGCATTGTTTTTCAGCTGTATTTTTAAGGTATCTGCCCTCCTTTGGGTTTGTACCAGAGAAGGCAAATAGAAAATGCGCATCTGGCCCTTGAAGAGGAGGGTGGGGAAGCCTGGGCTGGTCCTTAGTTCTTGTACGAGTTTGTGGGAGCTGAGAAGGCTCAAGAAAGCTATGTCTGCTTCACATTGAGCTTTACTCTTAGCGTAGAAAGTTTTATTGTGCAAGGGGAGCAGAGTTGGTGACCATCGTCCCCATCTCCAAGCTTTATATTCTTTTAGCTCTGCTGGTCTGCCTTCCTGACCATCTTGGCTAATAGCCATTGATGGGTCTACCCTCCATCAGCTTAGCTCCTTCTTTTATGAACCCCAGGGATTTATTGCCTTCCTCTGTCTGTAGCATGGACCACTTGATGGTCGATTTGCCATTCCCTTAAATCTTTAAATCATTGAGGATTTCAGTGACTCAGTCTTAGGTTAGGTTTGGGATCTACTACAAGAGTGGGTGCGTGAGGCTCTGTGGCCTGCACTATCCAGGAGGTTGGACTCGATGATCATATTTGTCCCTTCTGACCTTCTAGTCTATGGCTATGTCTACACTGGCAATTTAGTTCAAATTAAGGAGGTTTAATTCAAGCTAAATTAGTCCCTGTCTACGCTTGGACTTTCATTAAATCGAATTAAGAAATTTCTTAATTCGACTTAATGAAAACTTAGTTCAGATTAAGAAGAACAGCCTGTTAGTTCAAACTAAGCTTTAATTCAACTCCTTATTTCAAACTAAGGACAGTGTAGACCTGTATTAACCCTTAATTCAACTTTATTAAATTCAAATTAGGGGCAGTTAGATCAAATTAACAAAGTGGACTAAGTCAACTTTATTAATTCGACTTAATAAGGTTGAGTTTAGTTTGAATTAAAGTCCAACTTACTGGTTTGAATTAACAAGTTTAACCTAACTTTTTCTAGTGTAGACATAGCCTGTGAGTCTCTATTTTGGCCTTCACATTCCCTAGCAATAAGCTCCATGGGTTGATTATGCATTGTATAAAGAAATACTTCCCTGTGGTTGTTTTTAAACCTACTATCTATTCATTTAACTGGTTTCTGTGATATGTGAAGGAATAAATAACACTTCCTTATACACTTTCTCAATTCCATTCCTGCTTTTATAGGCATCTGTTATAACCCCATCCCCTTAGTTGTTTCTTTTCCAGCTGAAAAGTCCCCGTCTTTTTAACCTCTTCTCATACGAAGTTGTTCCATACCCCTTGATAATTTTTGTTGCCCTTCTCTGTACATTTTCTGGTTCTAATATATTTTTTTTGAGAATGGAAGACCAGAACTTTATGCATTATTAAGTTGGGGGTGTAATATAGATTTATACAGACATCATGGTATTTTATGTCTTCTTATCTATCCGTTTCCTAATGGTTCCTAACATTCTGTTAGCTTTTTTGATAGCAACTGAAAAATGTTTTTGGAGAATTATCCACACTGATTCCAATATCTCTTTCTTGAGTGGTAATAGCTAAATTAGATCTCATCATTTTGGATGTTTACTTGAGACTCTGTTTTCCAATGTTCACTGCTTTACATTTAGCAACATTGAATTTCATCTGCCTTTTTTTTTGGTCTCTCCTTTCTGCTGAAGGCATGCCACCTCACTGGTAGTGATGCAGTCCCTGCCAGACTGTGCAGTGGCAGTGTGAAGGGAAGTTTCAAGGTCCCTCTGATGACCTCGCTAGACTGAATGAATTCAGAATCAATTTTATATACATGGCTTGAGTGTAACCATAGTGGGGCACAGTAAGCAAAGAGTATCTGCATAAATGAATCTTAATATGTTGGGTAATTCCAGTTGGTCATTTGTATAGACATTAAACAGTCAGGGTCTAGCATTGAACTTTTAGGCAGTCCTTTCAGCTGAGGTCACTATCACCTTTTCTGACCATTACCTCAACAAAATCAAGTTAGTTCTTGAGCAAAGAGGAGCTGACTTGGACTATCTTATTATTACTCAAAATTCTTCCCAATTTCTGTAAAAGTGCACGATGGTTCCCAGTGTTGTAAGCAGCTGACAGATCAGTGGACACTGCCCCTGTAATTATACAGGGTTCAAACCATCTTCAATGCATCGAGTTGGGTTTGCATTTTGGCCACAGCCTGAATATCTCGGGAAGGAACTGACTCGGCCATCAGTCAGCTGCTCTTCCTCTATTGGTGATATTCCAACCAGTATCATTTGCTCATATAGCTTGTAGGTTGCACAAAGCATAGATACAACGTTGCAGCACTTTGTGAAGTTGAGATTGTGCAACCGCTGTGGCTGGCCTCTGCACGTAAGAGTTGAAAAACTCACTTCAGTGCTTTTGTTCCAACATATAGGATGACATCAGTATGTTATGTCATACAGTCCAGCTACCTTTCCACAGGGTTTTCATGGCTATTGTCAGCTTCTTGATGTTCTGCTACTCACTGTGGATGTTAATTCTCTGACAAATGAGTGAACTCTTGCTTGATGTGTTGCATTCTGCTATTTTCTTTAGGGTCCGGCATTGAGGATGAGCTGATGTGCGACTTAGGTAGCAGAAGCTGTGGTTATGTGCTATGGTGGTTGTCCATCAGGATCTAGCTTGTGAATGGTGGCCCACACTTTTTTGCTGTGACAGCAAAGTTTCAATCAACTCACTCCTGTTCCTTTCTGATTTCTGTCACAAGCATTTTCCTGAGCCCAATGACTTCTTCACCAACGGGATCTGAGGGTATGTCTACACAGCAACAAAACACTCTCGGCTGGCCTGTTTCAGTTGGCTCAGGCTTGTGAGACTTGGGCTCTGGGGCTGTAAAATTGCCATGAAAATATTTGGACTTTGGCTGTAAGCTGGGCTCTGTGACTCTGCACAGATGTTTTATTGTAGTGTAGACATAACCAAAATCGAACAATTCTGAATACCTCTTATACTGTTGACTGACTTGTTCTGAAAATCCAGGTACATATAATGTCTGACATCCACTGGGGATGTACTTTTGGGCAGTCTTACAGGGGAGACAAATTCTTCATAGTGCTCATATGTCAGAGTAATATTGCAGATGGTTTCATCCAATTCAGATGTAAAACCATCCCACTGAGCCTTGCTGAAGTTAAATCTCAAAGGTGCTTTATGTTCCTGGGTTGTACTCCTGCCTCTATTGTCACTTACATTGTCTTGTGCTGAGTTCCAAAGGGGCAGCCGTGTTAGTCTAGTTCAGTAAAACAAGCAAGGAGTCCTGTGACACTTAAAGACTAACAAATTTATTTATCACCTGAGCTTTCATGGAAGAAAACCCCACTTCATCTAATGGGATTTTCTCCCATGAAAGCTCATGCAATAAATAAATTTGTTAGTCTTTAAGTGCCGCAGGATTCCTTGCTTATTGTCTATTCTGCAATCTTAGGACTGCTGCTGTGACCTCCCTGCTGAAGTTGCCTGCATGTTCTGAGGTGAAGGCATGATCAGGGGTATACCCCACGTTCTGTTTTGTGCTTTGAAAGCTACCTTTGTGCTGGCAAACCTAGAGCAGGATCAGGATGTTTCTTGTCACCCACTTCTCAACTCCTTACCCCAACAATGAAAACAATGGGAATCCCTACGCAATGTGATCCTTGGAGTCATCTACAGCAGAGAGAAGTCAGTTGGCCATGCAAACTGTTCAGCTGGTGGTTTGCAAACAAACTACTGCTCTTTGGTCAAGTTCAGTCAGGGTAAGTTCCATTGTACCATGCTGACTCCTAGCCATGCGCTTTTTTTTTTTCTTTTTCTTCTCACAAGTCTTTTGTTGCAGACAAGAATCCTGGTGCCACAGGTGTTGCTTTCAGTGTTCACAGCAATGTGCATGTCAGGAGTGTTTGGTGCTGCTGTCTATCTGTGTGTCTCTTGCAGCCATATGTCTGTTGTCATGCCAGAGAAAATGTCAGAGTTCTCTGCAGAGAATCTCTCCTCTTTGGAATTGACCATTCTAAGTGTTGTCTTTGGCTGAGGGCTGTTTATATCAATGTCCATCTCCACGTGTTGTTGTATTTGGTCTCCCCTGTGGTTATTTGCAACAGGAGATGAATGAGTCCCATGAATGTATCTCACTCGACCTCTCCCATCCAAGAAACCAAATGAAACTTGCATTTACTTCAGAGAACGACCGAGGAGGTCCATGGCAACACTTGTCTCTTGTAGGAGTGAGTTGTTCTGAGTTTTAGGTCCAATTCAGTGAAGGTTCTACCTCCTGCTCTCACCAGCCTTTTACTATTAGTTAAAAGTTTCACAATGAGTAGGGGCTGATAACCCAAAAGATAAGAAGAGCCGTTTTAAAAAATTCTTTCAATAGCCAAGAGTATTAAGAGCCACTATGCGTGTAACCTCCTGGTAGGGGGTGGAGGGAGTTGAGTCAGCATTCCTGCTGCAGGGTCCCCTGATGGGGTGGCAGTGTGAGCCCAGAACCATGAGTGCCCTCCCAAGGTCTCCTGAAGAGCCGGGCATGGGCCACCTGGAGGTTCTCCTAGTGGTGCAGCGACCACATGCAGGGTACCCCCCCCCGTGGGGGTGGGGGTGGAGCCAGGACCAAGCTGCCTGTAGGGTTCCCCAGGTGCTGTAGCCAGGAGCCCAGAGCCAGAGGTTGCAGACCCTTGACATGCTTACAACAGTTTATATTGCTAGATAGAGGTTCTCCTGGATTTTGCCTCGTACATAGCACATGTTCACTGCTGAATTGTTTTTTAGTGAGCCGTGATATCTATTAGCATTCGCCCACTGACATGCTGGCATTAATTAGATGTTGCGTTGACCTGGTCTGTGACTACAGTAATACAAATAATTATAACCACAGCCAAGTGCACAGTCTGTCCGTGTGCTTGCTGAATTACAGAGTTGCAGTATGTGGTGGCACAGACACAGCAGGCTGGGTTGGCTGAACTATGCACGACACCAGGCTGGGCCCATCCTAACCTGGCTTGCATCAACCAAAACAAACAGCTGGCAGGCACCAATGGACTGGGCAATGTGCAGCTGCTCCCTTTTCTCTGGCAGTGTGCATGCAGCAATAAGGCTCAGAATGTCACTGCTGTCAGCCGGCAGGCTGTGAGCAGAGCCAGAGTTGAGCTGGTTATTTAGCCTGTAAGCTACTGCCCTCCTCACCCATTAGCAAGCTGTGGGTTTCATGCCACACTGTGGTCCCCATGGCAAGTCAAAGCTGTCTCTGGATCCACAAGGAGGCACCACCACCACAGTGCTGACTCAGGAGCCCAGCTCTGCAGAACCTGCCTTAATCTACATAGGAACTGCCAGACAGAATCAACCAATAATTTGTCTCATCACATTACCTGAGTCTGAGAGTGACTGGTACCATCTGCTTCAGAGGGGAATGTAAAAGTCCTCAGAAGGGAAGATTTCTCAGCAATATGGCTTCAGGAGCAATTTCTTCTTAGCCCCCATCAGCCATTGACTAGCTGGTGTCCCAAAACAGGAAGCCTTATTGCCTTTGTACAGTTTTATTTTCGCGAGTGTAATGGTGGGTGATATTCTTGTTGTTCATATAAATGCCTAATAACATGGATGGCGTCAAGAAAGAATTCAAAGCCTCCACTGTGAAAGCAGCCACAGTAATGGTGCATTTCACCAGCAATTTCCTTCATAAATCAAACTCCCTGAGAAGCAGAGAGAGGAAGCTGAGGAGATAAGATGACTTTGATTGTCAGCATCCTGCTCTATGGTTGTGCAACATGACCCTGAACACTGACAAGAAGTTGGACACCATCAGATGAAGCATCTCCAAATGGTCAAAAATAACAAATGGTTGAATTCAAGTCTAATGAAGAGCTCTGTCTTCTACCTAATAAGTCCCACTCTCTCTAATGGTCACCCAATGCTTTCTAAGGCAATGTGGGCATTTGTGCTGAATGCCAACCAACATCCCTGTAAGACTAATCTTCAACATTGACTTAATGAAAACAGGATGGGAAAGACCTCTTCAGAAGACCTAACAAACGGTGGCTGGAGGTCATCCAACCAACCTCTGTCTCTCACAGGCATCCTAGTAACATGCCAGATTGGGCTCAGGGCAGAACTTCAAACAAATGCATAACACATTTGGTGGCCTCTATGCTGTCTATCACAGAATGAGAATTAACTACCAGTAACTTTTTTAAAGATCTGGCTCCACTCTTGACTTATTCATAGATTCTAAAGTCAAAGGAACCATTGTGATCATCTAATGTGACTTTCTGTGTAGCACAGGCCACAGAACTCCCCCCAAATGATTACTAGAGAAGATCTTTTAGAAAAACATCCAGTGTTGATTTAAAACTTGTCAGTGAAGGAAAAACAATCATGGTGTTTGGTAAATTGTTTCAGCATTTGATTTACCCAGACTGCCAAGCATTTATTTCTTATTTCCACACTGAATTTACCTACCTTCAACTTCCAAACATTGTATCATGTTATACTTTTCTCTGTTAGATAGAAGAGTCCATTATTAAATGTATTTCCCTGTACTTATAGAAAATCATTAAGTTATCTTTTAACCAGGGGCATCGCTGGTGTTGGGCACGCCGGGGGGACGTGTCCTGGCTCCCAACACCAGTGCCCCGGATCTCCGGCCCAATTGAGCTGGGGATCCGGGGCCCAATCCCAGGCCAGCCACGGCCGCGGTGACCCCATCCCCGGCCAAGGATCCGGGCCCCAGCTGATTGCCCGGCAGGCCCCACCCCTGGCCAGGGATACGGCCAAGGGGAGGCCGCACCACTGCGGGCGGCTAGGCCGCGGTGAGGCTGGGCCAGAAGTGACCGCTGGAGGCCAGGCCCCCGATCCCCAGCTGGGGACAGGGCCGCCCCGGCTGCTGGTGGCCAGGGCCTGGAGCCCCAGCCGGGGATGGGGCTGCTGTGGGCAGCCGGCTGGGGATCCAGGGCCTGGCCATGGGTGGCCGCGGCAGCCCCGTCCCCAGCCAGGGATTGGGGGCCTGGCCTCCAGCGGCCGCTTCACCGCAGCCTAGCTGCCTGTGGCAGTACGCCCCCCCCGCTCCATCCCTGGCCAGGGGGCAGGGCCTTCCAACTGGGGGTGGGGGCTGGGCCCGTGCCCCGGGTCCCTCCCCACCCCAGCACCGCCTCTGCCTTTAACCTTCTCTTTGTTAAGCTAAATAGCTTGAGGTCTTTGAGTCCATCACTATAAGGCATGGTTTTTAATCTTCTAGTCATTCTCATGGCACTCCTCTGAACCAATTTATCAACAACCTTCTTGAATTGTGGTCACCAGAACTGGACCCAAACCTCCAGCAGCAGCCAAACCAGTGCCAAAACAGAGATAAAATAACCATTCTACTCTGACTTGAGATTCTACTTTTTATATATCCCAGGATTGCATGAGGTTTTTTGGCCACCACATCAGTGGGAGCTCATGTAAAGTTGATTACCCACCAGGCCCCCTAAATCTTTTTCTGCACTGGTATCTTGTGGCAATGAGTTCTGTAGGTTAATTGACAAAATGGACTGAACATTAATTAAAAAGGTGTTTCCCTTCAATATTGAATATGTTGCCCAGTCATTGGGTGGACTGCCATCCTATGAGACAATAGGTAAGGGTGCCTGACTATAGTTATTTTTCTTCCATTTATGCCATTAAGAGATGAACCTGCTTATTTTGTCTTTGGACATGTATGACTTCTCAGAGCCCCATAGACAACTGGGACTTTAAAGGAGCAGGGGTAGGAAATGAACCATGAAAAATTAGGTGACCTGGGAACAGACAACTATCACCCTGGAAAATCTTCCTTGATGAAGACCTCATGGAGTTAGGTCAATCAATTTTTCATCCCTAATTATCTCCAGCTCTTAGATTACTCTTCCTGCTTTTTAAACTGTGTATGTCAGTATTGAGCATGGACTGCAAATCTGCAAATCCACCATGCATATTAGAAAATTCACTTAGCAGAACTTCCCACCATCCCATTGATCTTTCCTGCAGGTTATTTTTCTGAACTCTTGTAGAGGATCAGATGTTGATTACTTATCTGCTGAAGCCTAATGAGATTTATCAGATGCCACCATAACTCTACAAGGATCAAATCAAATCAAATCATAGGGCTGGAAGGGACCTCATGAGATCATCGAGTCCAACCCCCTGGGAATTGAACCCAGGACATAATGAACCTTGAATGACACCATTTATGACATAGCTTATGGAAACTGCATTGTTTGTTTAAAGGAAATCTTGTGTCCCAACTCTCTACAGGGAATTCTGTTTTATGCTTTCCTCAGAGAAATGACTCTGGGTTCTGGTGCTTATAGCTATATGCTAGCTAAAGCCCATAATGAAAAGTGTGAGGAGCAATTTCAGAAGGTTTGGTTTTTATACACACACGTTTGCATGTTCTTCCAAACCACCCTGCTTTCCTGAGTTTGGGAAGCCATGTCAGGAAAAACTCAAGAAAAACACTGCACTCCTCAAAACAACACAACCTGGAACAAGCTGAAGGACCAACTGGGCTGAGATTTCTAAACATGTCTTGGGGATTTGGTTACCAAATTCACATTAATTTTAATACAGCTTTACACTGAAATCTGTTAAATGACTGGTTTTGAAAATCTCAAAAATCATAATTTCTGCTGCTGGTTCCAGCTTATGAAGCGGAAAAGCAGTCGGTGTGGGGAAGAGTACTTAGCCAAATGCTTCAGAAGAACATTTAGTTGGTTCCAGAAATGTGCCAACTTTCAGGAGAGAGCAAAGAGGTTTCTACAGTTTCCAGGCCACCTTTAGCTGATAAACTAATAATGAAAGTAAAGCATACAGTTGAAATTGTTAAGGGCTTGCCTGTGCACTGCAAAGTTTGTATTTTCTAAGAGTCTGTTCTCAACTGCCTTTGTGTGTTGAGTTCAGAAAAGCAAGCTGTAGGACAGTCACACTTGCAGACTGTGCTCTCCTTCATGGAGATTAATTCTTGTTTGGTTGTCTTCTTGATTGAAAATATTTAATTCAAGCTGACAATATCACTTAGCTCCTTGTGTTAGGAGACATAAATATGGGGTTTTTAGTAAATCCATCTGTCCAGCTCTGGCAGCAGACTTCCTGGAAATAAAAGGACCTAGCCTCTCTCAGCATTCATTATATGCACAGAAGACTTGCATGCAGAAGTAGTTGGGCACTGTCTGTGATCTGAGGCCTTTCTCTAACTTACAGATGGCTGCTTTCCAGAAGAAGGGCTAGGTTTTAAAGCAAACAAACAAAACTCCCCTTTCTAAGTTACAGAGCAAACTTTTATTAGCACTGCCCTTCTTGAGCATGCCCAATCAGGTATCATGCACTCCCTTGTGTTAAAAGGGTTTCTTAGCTGCAAGGTTTCTGGATGGTCTAGGTCAGTGGTTCCCAACCTTTCTGAGTGTGAGGACCTCTTTTTAATGTCAAAAAATTTCATGGACCCCTGAATGATAATAGTTGTTATCAAGGACTGACTGCAGTCAGCAGTTCTGTAGAAGGGCAGTGGAGGACCTGGCCCTTGCCTGCTCCCAAGGGTTGGGGACATATCAAGACTGTGGCTGCTCACAGCAGGCAAATACAATTCATTTAGAGCAGAGTTGTCGAACTCGTTCAGTGTGGGGGGCCACACTGGAGAAGCAGGACACCTGTCGCAGGCCATGTGGTTACATGGGCTGCCCAACCCTTTCCCCCTCCATGTTCAGAGAGGCATGGGCTCCTCTCCCCACTCCACAATCCTGCAGGCTCTCCCACACCTTCCTTTTTCCCAGCCCTCTCTGTGGGCCCCACTTCCCCACACTGGCTCCTAGACCCTCCCCCTTTCCTTTCCACTTCCTGGTGGCAGGCAAAAAAAAACAACAACAAAAAAAACCCAGTCTCAGTCACAGGCAACCAGGCTGGGCTCCTGCCTCTGCCCTGCTGAGCCCACTCATTTCAGCCATTCAGAATGCTGGCCTTTGGTTGGCTTAGTCCTGGCTAGTCTTTGATTGGCTTGTTCCCATGTGGGCCCTAGCCACCTTTTCCTTTTTTATTTTTGATTTATGCAATGTGCTGTCAATCAAATTAGCATGCTGACTGACTGACAGTGAACAGTTGGGATGGGAGGGCAGTGCAGTGGTTTTCAGGAGCTGGCCTAGCCTGCTGTGACTGAGACTCTGATTGGTTGGCAGACCACAGCAGAGCTGTTCCAGGATTGGCTGGAGCACTTTCTTTGTTCCCCTGTGCTATGACTTGGGTGACGTGAGTGAGTCAGAAGAATGCCCTGCTCTTCCAGGAGTCTGTCTTTTCAGTTTGCTGCTGCAGACAGCTTCTAAGCACAGCTTGGTAGCAGCAACGTGGGCTGGATCAGTGCCCTTGCTGGGCCAGATCCAGCCACGCGCGCCATTAGTTTGACACCCCTGATTTAGGGCCCTCTCCAACATGGATCGCTGGGGCCAGATTTTTTCACAGACCCCTTGTAAGAACTCCATGAACCCCCATGGGTCCCCAAACAACAGGTTGGGAACTACTGGTGTAGGTAAAGAGGTGGCTGGGTGTGTATTTTAGTATATTTTAAAGAAGCGGTGGGTCTGCCAGCTAGAAGCACACCTCCCATTGATTCAACAGAAGCAAGAACAATTACTGAACTAATCTGTTGTTCTCTATACATTGGACATTTATATTGAAAATGACTGAAGATCTTGAGTATCCAAAATGTGCCAGTCAATTGTACTGAGAGGCAATGTTCAGTGTTTAATTTTCTTGTTTTTTTTCCCATTCTTTGCCTTCGAATTGGTTTTATTGCATCTGGTTTTTGGCTCTGATTGTGCTTTGCTTCCACAGTTTCTAGAATACAGATATTTTCAGTGTGTCTTCCAGCTTCAGAGAATCTCATTCACAGTGTGCTTACAATCTTTGAGTGGGCAGTGGTTACTACTTCTTGTTGTTGTTCTAATTTCCTGAATTATATTTTAATTTTTTTTTCACTAAGCCTCCTTCCTTTTAAAAAATGAAAACAAAAACAATGTTTGGGTTGGATTTAGATAGAGTTCTGTTTTCTCCCTAGCACCTTTCACCTGCGTTTTGACACATAACCTAGGCCTTCATTCTGATCATAATTATTTACCTTGCAGCATCACCTGGAGACACAATCAGGGATCAAAGCCCATAATGCTAGGCACTGTGCTCACCTATAACAAAATAGAGCCAGCACAAAAGGGTTTTCAACCTGAGATGGGACATAATAATGTCGATGCAACAATGAGCAGATGGGAGGACAGAAGAACAGTCAGGCCATTGTAATGAGTATAAAAAAGCAATGATCACCACACGCTGTGTATATAAATATATAAACATTTGTAAAGGGCTTTTATTGATTTACTTATCATCAGAATTCTAGATTCATCTGGAGCTACCCCACTGAGATAATGGTGATTAGTTAGCTGCCAGATGACGCCTGGCAATACTCTGACATTTTAGCATGGTCCATAAGGAGCTGACACACTTCTCTGCCTGGCTCCTTCTCTGAGACCCGAAGAGTATTTGAACACTTCCATTTTCCAGCCTCTGTTTTGGGAGAAGCAGCCACACAACATGGTCCCACTGGCCCCTAACAGACCGCATGGCACTTAGCAGCGGCATGGTAGCAGTTTCAAAGAGAGCAAAATCATACATTATGTAGAGCATGGTGGAGTTTTATCCTGCCACAAACCACTGTGGGGACAGCCAGCCGCTTCTGGGAATCTTCTCTTCTTGTCTCTGCTTCCGCAAGCAGCAGGCAACTCTCTAAAAATAACCAGAGCCCATCCACGCAATGTATTGATTAAGCAGGCTGAGGACACTATCAATGCCATGCTGTTTCTACCGTTGAAGTTCTTATAATCCACTGGTCCATGTGTCTCATGGGTTCTCCACTGTGCCTGGTTAGCAGAGTATATGGGTCTCAAACAGTCCTAGGTAATGGGCCTTGGTTTTTGAGCTGCCACAAATTAAGCTATGCATTTAGCTCTGGGGATCCCTGTTTGGTTGATGTCTCAGGTTAAAATATGGCTGTTGTAGATACTGACATCCACAAATTTTTACAGCCATGCAAGCACTCCCCTCACTTCCAAAAAAAGTTTGTGATAAACATGGGGGAAAGGCCCACTTTCCTTTCTTCCCCCTAAAAGACACTCAAGGTGATTGCCCGAGATTCACCATGAACAGCTGACTGTCTTTCCTAGATCAGAGCAGAACACAAGTTGTGGCGCATAGATTTGTCTCTGCAGTAGTGTCACTGCTTCCAAGCCGCGGGAAGACATTTGGGCTCCAGGAGTGAGGTGTTTCCTTGCTGAGAGAGAAATGAGGGGTGTAGGTTCATGAGATTCTTCCCTCAGCTGCATTGCTTTCAGAAATAAGCCTGGCATCCTTATTGCTCTGAGGACAGAAGTATATCAACTAGCCCGAGCAGCGATAGTGGAGGCCAGACTGGAACGATCACAGTGGTGCTGTTTGGCCTTGGAATCAATGCTGGAAGCTCACAAAGCTAGGCCTTCACGTAGCAAGATCCGGGCATGTCTACAGTGTGGAATATTACAAAAAATTCCTACCAGAAGGCCAACAGAGTAAAATCCTGCCTCGCCACAGGAGACTTGTCTATACTAGGGCCCATACAGGTACAGTGGAACCAACAGTTGTCCCTGGTTGGAAAGGTTATCCAACATTCCCTGATGAAGACAAGGCACATTAACCAGCCTAAACCCTTTAGGAACATCTACCTGAGCTGTCACTTGGCCATCACTACCCTGCCACCTGATGATGGTGTTAATCAAATACAATGCAGAGAGGGACTGAAGTTCACAATCCTATGAGGAAAACAAACAAAAAGTCCTGTGGCTCTTTTAAAGACTAACAGATTTATTTATCACATGATATCATATGAGCTCTCATGGAAGAAGACATTACTTTGTCAGATGCTTGAAGAAGGAGAATTTACAGAAATGGGATCCTATGAGGGGGTCTCTCTCTACCTTCACTTTCTTTTATTTCACCAAAAGGAAACTCTTCAGAATTCAGCACTCCTTTTTAATCACAGGAGCCTGACAGTCTGCTGCTAATGTCCCATCTGCCTCAAAGCCAACTGTTGCTTTGATTTAAGTACCTTTTAAGCAACATATTAGCCCAGCTTATTATGATCTTATCAGGGTCTCCTGTAATGTTTCAAATGTACCAGTCTTCCCAACTCTGCCTTTCAAGTTTAATTGATGGCAAAAAGCCTGCTTGCACACAACAGCTTTTACTACTATCTTAACGAAAATGCATTATCATTTCTGCTGGATTCAGGGGAGGCTCTTGAATCTGCCTCTCCCACAGCCTAGCTGCACATCCTAACAAGGCTATTGAGGGATCTGTTTATTTGCGCTCAAAGATTTTCCAAAATAGATGCATTTTCCTGGGAAAAAAAATGGTAAATTGGCATTTTCTGATAAAAGGCTGCAGTGGAAAATTTCCTACCCAGCTCTAGCTTTCTGTCTTCTGTAATGTGAGTCATTGGCAGATCCTTCTGTGACATCAGACCATACCAGCCAGAAGAATGACTGCAGTCTAAATATAAGCAGGAAGGGCATTATTCCCTAGCAAGAGAGCAAAAACCTGAACCAAAAAAACTGACATTTTCCCTCACACCAACTCTTTGAAAATGCAATCTGGAATTCCCAATTTTTATCAATGCAAAAGTTTTTCAAGTACTTTTTCTGCAACTGATGGGGCAAAAATCAAACCTCATTCAGCTTGACAACTGCTTCCTAAATGTGGGCACAACTGCCTCTCCACCTGTGCAAAAGGTAGAGGTTACAGCAGCTGTTTCTATGTCATTCTGTCCTCTTCCCAGCTCAACTCAGAGGCCAACCCAACTCTGCTAATGCGAGTGGTCTGCAGGTGCCAGAATCAGATGGGTCTAGGTGGGAGAAAATATGTGGGTAGAGATAAGGGCATGTTGTCTGCTGTTATGTACACCATAATTAAACAGTGGTGACTACTGACTCATGTCAATTAACCTGGGCTTGTGCTGCAAGCCCCTAAAACTGTCATGTAGCTAGTCAGGCTCCAGAACAAGCCTGAACTTCTACAGTGCCATTTTACAGACCCCATGTGTATCAGCTGACATGGGACAGCCCCAGGTATTTAATTACAGTGTAGGCATGCCCCATGTGGCCTCAGGACACAGGCTGATCCATCCATTGAAGGATGTCGCAGAAACTCTATTGGCATGTTTGCTAAGTTCAAGAACATTTCAGTCCCAATCTTGCCTTGCACAGCATCATTAACTTGTTTTGGGATTCAGAAACATGGAAGCTATTTAATTTTTAAATTGTAACCATGAGCCAAATGCTGTGAACAATGATGGATTGAGAGCTCAGGAGACCAAGCATCTTGATGTAGCCACATAATGAGGACAATCTGAAAAGCTTATCTCCTGTTGCCCTTTCTTCCTTGACCTCTTAGAGCATTGAAAGGATTGAGGATGGTTTACACACTGGGACTTATTTAGTACTTCTTCTCTGCTGAAACCATCCAGATGACGTTTTCTGCAATGTGCAGACTTGTCCTCTGAGAATTGCCCTCAAGATTCTCTCACAGGGGGCCACTAAATGAGATGGTGGTAACTCCAGGGATTAGTGACATAGGCTAGATTTGAACCCTTAACCCCCATTTGTACTCTAGCTAGCCACCTATGCTCTGGCATGGGTTCTGATGCTCAGGGAGGCATGTTTTTGTTTCTGGATGTGCAAGAGTTTACTCTGCATCAGTACACCACGTTAGAACCTGTAATGTTGAAACTGATTTCAACCCTTGTTAATTTAGCTCCAGAGCAAGGTTGCTAATGAATCTTGACTAACTGGTAGACAGACTCCATCAATCTGTTTATATGTAGTAATGTTTCACTACTAGTGAGAACAACTGTCGGAATCTACATGCCCTGCCAGCTTGTATAGATTTTTCATGCTATTCCTACTTTCTATTAGTTTATTTACACAGTGTTTTATGGAATGCCAAAAAGATTCAACGGTAGCCAGCTTGATTTTCCTATCCACCAGAAAAGTCTCTTATCAGCTGATGGGAACATTTGTGAGAGAGAGCAACTCCAGAGAGCTCATTCTGACAATAAGGAGGTAGGGAAGACCAAGTCAGAGGGTGCTGTGGACAATCTATCTCTTCGCTATGAACCCATTGAAAGTACTTTCCTGAGAGAGGCCTGAGTAGCAAACTTCAACCAACCTTTATTTAAATTCAAGCGTGTCCAAAATCTGAGTTCAGCTTTCAAGCTTCTGTCTTGTACATTCTGGGCTGGGGTACAAACTGAAGATGAAATGTCACCCTCAATCCGCAGCTGATCTCCCTGTTGATATCAGAGGGAAGCTGGGACAAAGATCAAAGGTACAACACAGTCTTTTGGTAATTTGGTAGAATATGGTCACATTCAGCATCACTGTGTTGTTCCATTTTCTCTCCATCCTTTATTTCTTTCTCCTCCATCGTCCTTTTCTCTTTGTTTTCTCCTCCCTCTTGCCTTTTTGTCTCTCCTCTGTTCTTCTGTCTGCAGGAAAGCTGATTGGCAAACGGGCTTTTTGCCAGGAAAAATATTTAAAAAATTATATGAGAAAACTCATTTTAAACAAAAATTTTCACAGAAAAGTTGGAATTTTCAGTGAAAAAAATGAAAACAAAAATATTGTGTTATAGAAGCTCTTTATGGGAGATAGGGCTCAGGTGTCTCAAGCCACATTGTCTCCTATAGGCTAGGCTCCCAAGTTAGACTGCATTTCGCATGATGCATCAGGGTTTCTCATCACAGTGAGGGAAGGCAGTGGCATCACGAAAATCCATGGTGATGATGTTTTATGGGAGTTGGAATCTAATGGCTAAGCGCAGCCCATGGAGGAGAACAAGGAGAGGAGGAAACTACATTCTGACTCACACGAAGCACCACAGCAAACTATATCCAGATTTTGTCCAAAATATTCTAATTTTTGGGCACTAGGTTTGTCAAGGAAAAGTCTGTAGAAAGACTTTTTTATGAAAAACTTCAAGTAGACCAGTGGTTCCCAACCTTTTTGAGTATGAGGACCCCTTTTTAAAGTGAAAATAATTTTGTGGCTCCCCAAATGGTAATAGTTGTTATCAGGGATTGACTGCAGGCAGCGGCACTGCAGAGGGGCAGTGGAGGTCATGGCCCCCACCTGCTCCCAAGGGGTTTGGACACACCCAGGGTGTGACTGTTTAAAGCAGAGAAACACAGTTCATTTAGAGCACTCTCCAACATAGATTTGGCTGGCAGTGGCTGGGGCCGGACATATTCATGGACCCCTTGCAATAACTCTGCGGACCCCCAGGGGTCCTCAGACCACAGGTTCGGAGCCATGGGAGTAGAAAAAAACCTCCCCCCCCCCCCCCCCCCCAATCAATGTTGATGGAAAATTTTCAACCAGCCCTGCTTTACATGTCTACCTCTTGCCACCTCTCCCATTCCATTCTCTAAAATGATCAGCAGTTAGGCAGCTAAAGCTGACAGATCAGTGGTGATATTGGACTTTGCCTGGAATAGATTTGCATTGGCCAAGCTGATTTCTGAAAGTGCCTTTGGAAAGTGAGGCTGAGCAAAAGACAAGCTCCCTTGACTCCCTACTAAAATGTCCTTGTAGACTAGCTTCTCACCTTCATGTGTGGTGATGTGGGGGCCTTTCAGGTTCTGCACCTCATCTTCCAGCCAGATCATTGTTTGATGCATTCTCCTTCTGGTGCAAAGAAAAAGAATCTGAAAATAGGAAACTCTAATGGTCTTTCTGCTGAGTAAATGTTTGGCTGAATTAGAAGTGGCCACAGAAACAATTCTGAATCTAATTCAGGAGTGGCCCCAAAAGCAATTCTGAATTCTAATAATTAGCTAATCATTATTTAATAATTCCTTTCCCTCACTCTTTTGCTTCCCTCTGTGATTTCCTTACGCTTTCTCCCATCATTGCCCACAGCTTTGGAAGTCCTCACAACTTACACAAGGCAAGAATTAGATGTAATGTGACAGTCACAGATGTTATGGTAAAATGAGCAAAAAATAAAATGTAACATCAGGATAAAATCCGAGCTTCCCCTGGATCCAAATACACCTAAGGTTTGGGAAATTTTTGAATCTGGGTCCAAACTTTGAGCCTTGTGTACATCTTTAAAAATAACTGATTGATCAGCTCCTACTGGTACTATATTATATTGTGTCTGCCCATGGTGTGTGTGTATATAAATCCTAACAAACTGCTGATGAGCACGTGGCCTTCAGCTGCATGGAAAAATGTATTAGCTAAATTGTCCTCACTTCAAAGGCCATAGCTTGGACACCTTTCCTTGCAATAGAGAATTGAATTGTTGCATCTTCTCAAAATGTTTGCATTAATCTTATTTCAGTGCTCATTGCCATAGTCCTCAGCAGCATCCTGCAGACAAACGTAGAGTTACGTGGACAAAGCCGACTGTTGAAGCTATGGAATTTAGTTTCATGAATGATAGAGTGCTAGATAGTCTGGATAGCTCCCTGGGTAATACTAGTTGAGCTCAAGTTGTCATGTGCTTTTTTCATGAGGTTGGAGTGAAGATCTTGTTAGCAGTATATTCATTATTTTGTAATTTCATTCCAGTA
This sequence comes from Podocnemis expansa, assembly GCA_007922195.1. Classification (NCBI taxonomy): domain Eukaryota; kingdom Metazoa; phylum Chordata; order Testudines; family Podocnemididae; genus Podocnemis; species Podocnemis expansa. The sequence continues at coordinate 48,266,194 of ML681981.1, forward strand.
TTCCCTCCTGGGCTAGACCTGGCATACAGGAAATAATTTGCAGACCCTAGAAGAGTATGGGTTCTCTGTCTTGGACAGCCAAAATACTAGCCCAAATTTAGTGGACCTCTCACAGAAAATATTTCATTTCCCCATGAAAAGTTTCAAGATTTTGATGCTAAAGCAAAAAAAAAAATTGTTTTTGGTTTAAAACTAAAACTCTTTGGAGGTTTTCCCTTCAAAATTATTCTTTTGACAAGACCCCACTTTTTTCCATGGAAAAACCTTTTGTCTAAGATGTTTTGACCAGCTCTAAAAACCAGTCCTAGTGTAAGCAGGTGAAACTCAGCTGAAGCCAAGAGAGTTGTTGCAACCTATCTGTATCATCCCATTTTTTTTCAACTAGCTCCCTTGATCCAAGCCAAAAATGAGAAGCCAGAGAGCAAGTGGGCCATGGAAACTGAACTCTGTTTTCACCCTTAAACCTGGTCTCTCATTGACAGGACAGCACTGGGGAAGATTAGCTTTTTCACTGGAAGTGGATAAGCAGAGGGCCACAGTCTTCAGCACCATCAGCCTGCCATCATGTCCCAAATCATCCTGAGATCTCCTCATCTACCCCTTGCAGTCCAGGAGGAGGAAGCTTGACAGGGAAGGTCTCTGTGATTATGTTGCCTGATCTACCGATTGTATTGACTATATTGATTATTTGTAATCCCTAATTAGCAAGACAATTAAATCTCTGAGGCTCAATAGATTCTAGTACTAGATTGAGGCCCAAGGAAGTGAAAATTACTGCTTGGTTGGGAACTCTAATGTGCACAGCAGTTTTCAATATTTTTATTATAACTGTTAGTAAAAACACAAATATTCCAATTTAGACAAGAATGTAGGAGTAGGGCAATATTAATTTGACATCTCTCATCTTGCACATGCTCCCAAAGAAATAGAAGACCACTGGGGTCCTATCCTGTCTCTGGCATGCCATGCAAACCCAATGGTTGAGGTCTCCTTTCCCTATGTCATATTTGGGCTATCATAGGATCTTGGAGCTGGGAGGAATTTTTGTAAGAATGTGCTGCATCCTTTGGCCATAACTAATTTCTTCAACCGAATAATGTGAGGCTCTCCTTATCTTATAGGTTGCTATATTAATTACCTCAGACTTATCAGCATATACAGTGGTTATTGTTGCAATCTTGTGATTATGTTTCTGCTGAGGTCCCTGTACCTAAATAACCCAAAATGGGAATCAAATGATAGCTTGCAGTTACCTGTCAGCATTTTATGCAAGAGCTCAGAAAAACAGAATATTGTAAAATAAGCAAAATACTTCATGCCATTGAGTGAAGTAGAGTCACTTATAGTCCTGACTACCTCATAGTTAACAGCTTGAGTTAATACCTTACAGGTTTGGGTTTCTGGGTTCCTTGCATTAATGCTAAATAGAATATCTTAAGCTAACTTAGCCAGTCCAGTACTTGCTACAAGGGCCTGTTTTCATTTCCTTGATGTCTGCTTCAAGGCAGAGTTCCTCTGGGTACTGTCACCCAGTGCTATTTTTGTGATGGTATGCAGGGGTATGGAGTATTGGCACCTTTTTTGCTGGCCCCACTGACCAGCTGGGCCAAAGCGGGGTCAGCAGGGGAAAGAAGAGTACCAGTACTTTTTTTTTTTCTTACAAAAAAACTACTGGTATCACTTGACTTTTTTGCAGAATAGTGGGGTTTGCCTGGAGTTCTCTGCTCCCTCACATCTAGTTCTCTTGCTTTAACCCTCACTCCCATCTCTATTTTCTTCTCTTTCTTGTTCCACGTGATCAGTTGATTCCAGGCCCTGTAGCCAAGTCTGGCTTGTGGGGATGGGTCTTTAGTTTTAATGGGCCCTGCCAATCTCCCCAGGATTTCAGATGTGCTGATACCATGTTCCATAAAGTCTTGAGGCCTCCTTGTCAATCTCCCCCCTGGCATCTATTTTGGCTAAGGAGCTGTGTGTGGGCCACCGAGCAGTACATGGCCTAAGTTACTCATAGAGCTTGGCCAGATATCTTTGCACTTTGTTTTCAAGCTCCGTGTGCCAGCAGATCACCTTCTGTGACGTAGCTTCATCCTTCCTCTTGCTTTTCAAATGCAAATTTTTCAGAGCCACATAACATTTTATCATAAAGAATTTAAGAATTTTTTTTAAACCCTGGGCAAACCCATCTGTTCTCATTATATTAAGTACAGGGGGGAAATTCTTTGAAAATACAAGGAAATTAAATTGAGGAAATGAATGCATTGTTAAGAATGCACACTTTATATAACAGAAAGGTAGAGATTACAAAAGTGAGGGTTGCGAAAAGACCCTTCAATGGGCCAGCTGGTATTATTGCTTTCCCTCTTCTGGTACCATATTCCTCTTACTTTCTGCAAACAAATAGCAATGGCATGTTCCATTAAATGTGTACCACAGATGAGGCAATGTTGCCTAATGGATATGAGATGGGGGCTCAAAAGATCTGGGATCAGTTCTTGGCTGTACTGCTGGCCTGCTGGATGAGGTTGGGCAAGTTGCATTTGGGCTTTGTTCCTCAGTTTCCCCCATCTGTAAAATGGGGCTTTGAGATCTATGAATGAAAAAGTACTATATGACTATGTCTACACTCCAAAAGCTAAGTCAACCTTTTTAGGTTGAATTAATAAAGTCTCCTTAAAGTTGACTTTATTAAGTCAACTTAGTGAGTTCACCCTTCTCTTAAGTCGACTTAACAAAGTTGGTTAAGTTGACTTAAGAAAGTGTCCCAATAAAAACCATGTTTGCTTAAGTTGACTTTACTAAGTCGACTTAAGCAGGCACATATTATTACATGGGCCTTCTTAAGTCGACTTAGATGGCCACATTGCATTAAGTTGAATTAAAAAGTACGAGTTATTAAGTCGACTTAAGGAAGCCCTTAAGTCAACTTAATGAACTCCAAATGTGACCAGGGCTTTGCTTAAGTCGACTAACCCCCTTTAAGTCAACTTAAGCCCATAGTGTAGACATACCCTATAAGAGCTAGGTATGGTTTGGCCAAGGCAATTTTGCCGTGGAAACTGCTATTTGCATTTCCTGACTGAGCAGCAATGTAGGGTTGGTGTCTTTTTAGCATTTCTGTTCCTTGGATGAAGAGTCTCATATACTCCGGAAAGCGTTATTAGTTCATGGGACTTACAAACTGTATAGTGACTGTAACATATAACGCTGGAGTGGAATCCCACATTGTAGAGTGGATTCCTTCCCACGTGACCTGAGAGTCACCACTCTGGATTGACATGGATCTCCCTTGCAAAGGTGGGCTGAAGTATCTCCCTCTAAAGCAGTGGTTGTCAAACTTTCTTCCTCGGGACCCCGCTCAGGATCCCTCTGTCATGCAGCGACCCTCCACTAAAAAGAAAAAGCTCTCACTGCCCAAAAACTGAACAGTGACCATGGCTGTGGGAGTGGGGAGGATGGGCCCCCCCCCCCGGGAGCAGTGCAGGCCAGCTGTGGAGTTAGAGGCAGCTACATGCTTACTTCCCCCAGGATCTAGGATGGCTGTGCAAAGAAGAAAAGCTATTTCTCCTTTGCAGCAGACTGTTACATGGCAGGAACTTCATATTCGTTAATTAGATACTCCTGGGCTGGAAAATAATACATAAAAATGAGTTTCCATGCAAGCCCCATTACTTTTTCCCTCTGTAACAGCACCTGGAAATGGGGAGTGATATCTCTAACCAGAGACACCAGCCTCTGGGCCTTGCTGAAAGACATTTACACTTTCCTCCTATCTCTCCACCAACAAGCTTAGTCCTTCAGCTAAAAGGTCATTTTTCAACTGCTCTATATTACCTGTAGTGTAGTTTTGGGCCATGTTCCCAACACTTCCATATCCAACTTAAGCATATCACCCCTAGCTCTGCATCAGTGCTACTCCTCTAAGGTTTTTAGACTTTATTCTACACAACAAGATTATTGCGTTATAAAATCCAAATTGTGGCGGCCACAGGCTCTAGCCACCTATCATCCCTATGACTATGGGGCAACAGAAACCTGAACGCTTACAAACTGGCAGAGCCATAACTATGGCAGGACCAACAGGGCAAAGCCCCAGGCAGCGTGGAGCGGCTTAATGGAGCCACACTATTAAAGGGGCAGCTTTGCAGGGCCTGTTTTAAGTGCCACTAATGGGAAGGGGCGTGTTCTGATCGGAACGTGACCCAGGTGCCAAAAACTGGTGTTATGACTCTGCAAACCGGCAAAAGAAGCAAGGAGTCCTGTGATGCTTAAAGACTAGCCTAGCACTCACATAGGGGAAGAGGAAGCAAAGGCACATGTGCACTCATGGCATGCTGGGAAATGAAGGCTTTCTACCCTTCCATGCCCTATGCCCCTCAGGCAGTGTGAACCACGACTCCCAGCTAGACCCTTGCACGCCTGCTGTGCAGTGGCTGGCTGTGGCTCCTCCCCCTCCCCCAGGCCCCCCACAAGCTAGAAGGGAGTGAGAGACAGCTGCCCCCCTCCCTGCATGCCGCGCACCTGTGCCGCAACCCAGTGCCTGCTGGTCTGCAACCCAGTACTGGGTCACAACCCGCAGTTTGACGAACACCGCTCTAGAGTCTGCTGATGCCACCACAAAAATCAGCCAGACAACTTCACTGTGACAAGAGGGGCTGCCTCCCCCATCACTTTGTTAGGAAAGGACCCAACTCTCCATTCCCAAGCATGTTTTAGCAAGAAGCCTGTTTGACCCAGCCATGATGATAGCTGACTGGATCTGCAAGTAACTTCAATGAAGTGGGTTGTATGAAAGTGAATCCTGACTCACTGCATCATGAGGCTTGATGAATCTGAATTATTTACCAGCCAACAATATTTTCCAGCTCAAGAATTGCTGCTTTGGTAATTTATGTCATGGTAATTTCAACATTATATAGTCAAAGAAAAGAGTAAAAGCTTAATTCATTTACACTGCATACCAGCTGGCTCCTTAGTTTATTACAGTAATTTCTCCAAAGAAAGCAACTGTGCAGAAAACATTATTTCAAGCAGCAGTGCTAGAAAAAATTATATAATAATATAAATGAAAAAATTAATTTACTACCTCCCAGCTAGCCAAGGAAGAAGGCAAAGGTCACATGGCAGGTTTTAGTCCTTTAGTCAAAATACTGGGTTCTCTCCTCCCCATCAAATACCAGAACTGTGTTACTTGACTAACACAAACTTGGAAGCAGATGGAGAATCTAATTGGGATTGATTTTGATTACCAGCATTATATATTATACACGCTACATTGTCTCTTGGGTCGCTCTATTGTTAAAATTATTTGAAAGACAATAACAACTGCAGGCATGAATATAAATGATGGATTCGTGGTGAACACTGTGCTGCTCAGCATTTTGATTTGGATTCTGGGTTTCATGGATGTTGTAGTAAAATAACTGTCACCAGGCCACAGCTTCCTGCCAGAGATTGGTTCACTGGGGGCAGGGTGTCCATATGGCCCATATGTGGCTCATGACTTTCCATCTGCCAGCTCCTCTTCCCAGCCAGGGGCGTTGCTGGTGCTGGGCACCTGGGGCACATGCCCCGAATCCCAGCACTGGTGCCCTGGGTCTGGCGCCCCCCCCCCCGGCCTCCAGCCCAATTGGGCCGGAGATCCGTGGCCCAGCCGCCCGTGGCCGCAGTAGCCCCGTCCCCAGCGGCGGATCTGGGGCTCAGCCACCCATGGCTGCAGAGGCTGCTCCTGGCCCTGGCCCTATTCCCAGCTGGGGATCCGGGGCTCGGCAGCTCCGTCCCCATCCCCAGCTCAGCATGCGGGGCCCAGCCACCCGCAGCAGCATGCAGCAGCTTCTGGCTCTGTCCCCAGCCAGGGGGAAAGGCCTGCGGCCAGGGGGCAGGGCCTGGGACATGGCCCCAGGTTCCTCCCTGGGGCAGCGACGCCTCTGTTCCCAGCCACTCCCCCTCTCAGGTCACATAGATACCTAAGAACCTGAAATTTTTAGCCAGCATCAAAAGGAGGTATTGCTTTGTCTTCCGACCCCTAATAAGTCATTCTCAGCTTCAGACAACCAACTCTGGGAACATTTGAATGCAGAAGAAAATTGAAAGGCTCAGCCTTCTTCCCAGAGGCAGCTGGAGATTTGGGGACTAAAGAGAGATCCTTGTGGAATTTGGACTGGGATTCAAAATCCTCCAAGGTCCAATGGAATTTGGATCAACCATTCTGCCTAAAATGCCTTCCTTTTGGGAATCTGTGGGAGCTTGAAATCAGGCCACTTGTTGGGTGTTTAGATATGGACATAGGTATTTAACCTGAGCCAGCTGAGAATGAGAAGTTTGGCTTTCAGACCACAATGAGCATGAGAGAAAAATTGAGAAACGATGTTTTTCAGCTACACTAATAAGAGCTGGCAGGAGCAGGTGGGGAGAAACACACAGACTGTTCCCAAAGGCAGAAGCAGCGCTGATGTTTGAAGCAGAGATCTTTGGGGCAGCAGCTGTGTCTCCTTACCTGACCATACACCACGGAGGGTGCTGAGGCTCAGTAAGAAGTAATGGTTGATCCGTCCTTTCGAAATAAGAAAACGTCGTGTAGACCTAATTTCTTTTATTTTGAAATAACTAGTGTTATTTTGAAATAAAAGTGCCATGTAGACATGCCCAAGGAGAAGGCTCTTGCACCAGCAGTGGCCATACTATGGAGAGGACAGAGGAGGCAGTGTTAAACAAAGGGAGTCAGAGAAGTGGGGAGAAACCTGAAAGAAAAGGGTGGGGCGGAAAAGAAAGATAAGATAATCAGTGGCAGAAAGGGCTTTAAATCTGCAAAACGCTGTTCTGTGTTATCATCCTTTCCCTCTCCTCCTCACAGCCCTTCCCCCTTCACTGCTATTTCTGTGTCCATTACAGGGTTTCATTCCACTACAAGGCAATCAGGTGAGCGAGCTGACCCCTCATCCCGAGGAACCAGGGAAACACCTCTTTGAAATTGCCCCAGGTAGGCCAGCATTTCCTTTTCCTTCATGCCTGACCTGGTCCTGTTCACGACCACCAGTTATCTCAGTAACTGACCAGCAGGGCTCTGGTTCTATTCAGAGAGGTCTGATGTCCTGTGCGCAGCACCCTGCCACTCGGTTCTGGCTTATAGTAGGTCAGACACACTCTTGTCTTCCATATAATCATTCTCCATGGACTGATTTGGCAACTCTAGGCATATTTAAAGATAAATTTTGCTCTGTTGCATCTGCCTCAGTGTAGAGCTCCTCCACTGACTTCAGCAGATTTACCTGGATATTGGGGGGAGGATCTTGGCTTTTCAAAGTGTGCACTGATCCGGAGAATAAATAATTTTTTCTGATTCCATTCCATGGTATTTTTTCCACATGTAGGTGACTTGGAAAGAAGGAGCCCTAGAAGTGGTCAATGGTCATTTGGACTGGGATGTTCAAAGGGACCGTTTGAAAGTCATAGACTTCAGACTCCATTAAGGGTTATTGTCAGTCCCTTTGTTATCTGACTTGAGTGCTTGTTACATTATCTCATGGGTATCTCCAGGGGCAGTATGTCACAGACATTTGTCCCCCATATCCTGTAGCTGGAAATCAAGTGCCTTTTTGTATCTTCTCAAAGAGAGATGCTTCACTTTTACAGTTTCATTTTGTCTCACATCTATGCTGTGGGCTCTGTCCCAAAAGGCTTTCCAGAGGTCAGCAATGCAGTTGCAGAGCAAGATGGAAGAAAAGAAGAGGGGAGAGCAGTTTAGGGGCAGGAGAAGTAGGGAAGAAGGATGTCTTCTGCTGGAATTTGAAATGAGCTGGAGAGATTTTTGGAGGCTGTTGTGGATGGCAGATGCAGAAAAGGAGAAAGCTGTTGCACCAATAGCAGTGCTACTGAGGTCAGTGCAAGAGGAGAGAGAAGGATGATAGATGAGGCTAGCAAGGTTGGCTGAAGCTAGCTGGTGGAAGGATTTGTGAATGAGTGCCTGGAAGGAATGGGGAGCCCAGGAAGGTGGCTGAGGATGTCAGAGTGCTCTCTAGCAATGGTTCACATGTTCAGGTGCTTTGCCATTCACCTTTTCCATTTCTCCTGCACATATTAGCTGTCTCTGTCTGTTTCTCCCCAGTGTTGCTGCTGCTACTTTATCTCAACAAACTGCACCCTAACGCAAATACAGCTAACTGAAGTGGCTCTCCAAAGGCAGGGTATGTTTGTCTGGGCAAGTGCTCCATAGCACTGGAGACAAGTGTGCTTTTAACAGTGTGTTGGGGACTTGCTTGTGCTGTCTAAGCCAACAGGACTTCCACTGCCCGTGTTCTGCTGGGAGACAGACTGTGCTGAAAGCCTTTCAATTACTCCAACAGTCAGGCTATCGGAACAAGTCTCCTTGGCTGCGTTCTAGTTGAATTCCTGAAAGTTTCCTGAGAAATAAGTACGCTTTCTCATCACTGAATGTCCTAAATAGTCATATGAGTGCCCCATCAGGCAGGCCGCACTGCATCTCTGGTATTCCCAGAAGCAAAGGTGGGCTGAGGGGGCTGTGTCATTGTTTGCACGGGAGACCTCCAGGAAGTGGGATGGTATTGAGTATTTGGCACCCCTTCCTCTGAGCCAGTTCCCCAGCATGGTGCCCTCATAGGCTCCAGGAAACCAGTGCTGGATTTCCCATTAGGCACTCTAGGCACAGTGCCTAGGGCCTACAACATTTTTAGGGCCTACGAAGGAAGGAAAAAAATAAAAAAGCAGAAAAAATAAGGAAAATCACATGGTTTAGTATTAGAATATTTTAAGGTGCATCATGTCAATCAATGTAATTCAATTGGCATTTACCCCTCCTTTTGCATATTTCTGAGTGAAAGTGCCTAGGGCCTACGAACACCAAAATCTGGCCCTGTGGGAAACATAGAGCTGGAAGGGGTCTCATGAAGTGATCTAGTGCAGTCCTGCTGTGCTGAGGCAGGACCAGTAAAGCAAGACCATCCCTGACAGGTGTTTGTCCAAACTGTTCTCAGACACCTCCAGTGATGGGGCTTCCACAAGCTCCCTTGGAAGTCTGGTCCAGACCTTATCTACCCTTAGAGTAAGAAAGATTTTTCTGATATCTTACCTAAATTTCCCTTGTAGTACATTATGCCTATTATCTCACAAAGTGGGATTTTCTCCCACGAAAGCTCATGTGAAAAATCAGTCTGTTAGTCTTAAAGTGCCACACGACTCCTTTTCTTTTCTGCCTTCAGTGGACATGGAGAGCCTCTTTATGACAGCCTTTAACATATTTGAGGACTGTTCTCAGGTTTCCCCTCAGTCTTCTTTTCTCAAGGCTAAACATGCTCAGTTTTGTTAGCCTTTCCTCACAAGATTTTCTAAACCTTTTATCATCTGTCAGTGGCTACTGGCCAGACGCCAGGGATTGCTGTTTGTCAGAAGCTGGGAGTGGGCGATGGGATGGATCACTTGATGGCTACCCTGTGGTGTTCATTCCCTCTGAAGCACCTGGGATTGGCCACTGTTGGAAGATTGGATTCTGGGCTAGGTGGACCATTTGTCTGACCTAGGGTGGCCATTCTTATATATGTTCTTATCATTGTACTGTCTGGGAAGTGTCTTTCACATGAGCCATAAAAGCAAAGCTTGATTATTAAAGATTTCACAGCATCTTTATTAGAGATGCAGTCAGTCTTAACTGTGTTGTCCCAGCTGAATTTCAGCTTTTGGCAGCTTTCCATTTGTCCTGCAGATTCAGCTGAAGCAAGAGGTTATTTTTCATTTCCAGCTTTTAACTCTTAAATGGAGTTACTGTGCCCTATGAAACAGCTGTGTCATTTTACCCTAGAAATGGCAGCATTCCCTAGGCTGGATGTGGCAATCCCTGGAACTAGCTTGCAAAGTGACTTGGAAGCCATTGGAATAAAGGCTGCTATCAGACCAAAAAAAAAACAAACAAAAAACAAACAAACAAACAAACCAAACAAACCAAGGAGTCGTGTGGCACTTAAAGACTAACAGATTTATTTTTTGCATGAGCTTTTGTGGGAGAAAATCCCACTTCATCAGATGCTTCAAAGATGGGTGAACTTACAGAATGGAATGAAAATAAATGCAAGGGGGCATAAAACATAGGATCAGGTCATACAGTAACAGCAAATCAGAGCAGTTGTTAGGTTCAAACCCTGGGAAGCTTGAAGTCAAATTACCTTTTGTAATAGGAAAAGAACCCATAGTCTCAATTCAATCCTGCTTTCATAGAATTTAATTTGCATATTAATTCAAGTTCAGCTGTTTCTCTTTGAAGTCTTCATGTCCCAGTCACTTTTGCTGTCTAAGACTCAAAGAATATTTCCATAACACCACTGATCAACACACTGACACACAGATACCTTCCTCCAAACACTGCAAGAAGAAATATTCTTCATGGACTCCTCTAAATGGTTGAAACAAGAGACTAGACTTCTACATTGATTGTTTCCTGCCACCATGCCAAGGCTGAAATTGTGGACAAACAACATCCTTTACATCATAACCTCAGCCCTGCAGAACGCAATGCCATCCACAGCCTCAGAAACAACTCTGATATTATCGTTAAGGAGACTGACAAAGAAGGTGCAGTTGTCATCATGAATAAATTGGATTATGATCAGGAGGCTTATAAACAACTCTCCAACACAACCTTCTACAGACCACTTTCCTCTGACCCCACTGAGGAATACCAAAAGGAATTACGACGTCTAGTCAAGAAACTCCCTAAGACAGCACAGGAACACATAAAGACAGAAACACCACCAGAACCCTGGCCAGGGATGTTCTAGCTACTACCTAAAATCCATAGAAAAGGAAACCCTGGACGCCCCATCACCTCAGGCATTGCCACTCTTACCGCAGGCCTATCTGGCTATGTGAACTCCCTCCTCAGACCCTATGTTATCAACATCCCTAGCTATCTTGGAGATACCACGGACTTCCTGAGGAAAACCCAGTCCATTGGTGAGCTTCCAGAAAACACCATTCTGGCCACTATGGATGTAAAAGCTCTTTACACCAACATCCCGCACAAGGATGGATTATAAGATATCAGAAGAACCATCCCAGATTATGCCACAGCACAGCTTGTGACTGAACTTTGTGACTTTGTGCTCACCCACAACAACTTCAGATTTGTGGATAATTTATACCTCCAAGTCACTGGCACTGCTGTGGGCACCTGCATGGCCCCACAATATGCCAACCTCTTTATAGGTGACTTAAAACAACATTTCCTCAAGTCTCATCCCAAAACACCTCTTCTTTACCTACGCTACATTGATGACATCTTCATCATCTGGACCCATGGAAGGGATGCTCTTGAAGATTTTCACAGAGATTTCAACGATTTCCACTCAGCAATCAAATTGAGCCTGGAACACTCCACACAGGAGATCCACTTTCTCGACACTACAGTACAAATCAGGGATAGACACATCAGCACCACCTTGTACTGAAAACCTACTGATCAGTATAGTTACCTATATCCCTCGAGCTTCCATCCTAAATACACCACATGATTCATTGTCTACAGCCAAGCCCTAAGATATAACTGCATTTGCTCTGATCCCTCGGACAGAGACAGACATCTTGAGGATCTCTGTCAAGCATTCTTGAAACTACAGTACTCAGCTGGGGAAGTAAGAAAACAAATTGACAGAGCTAGATGGGTACCCCGAAGTCATCTACTACAGGAGAGGCCCAAGAAAGAAAACAACAGACCACCACTAGTCACCACATACAACCCTCAAGTCAGACCTCTGCAACAGATCATTAAGGACCTACAGCCTATTCTAAAAGATGACCCCTCACTCTCTCATGCCTTGGGAGACAGACCTCTCCTTGCCTACAGACAGCCACCCAATCTTAAACAGATACTCACCAGCAACTACAGATCTAACAACAGAAACATTAAAGCAGGCACACACCCCTGCAACAAACGATACTGCCAAGCCTGTCCACATATCTGTACAATAGATACCATTATAGGTCCTAATCAAGCCTGCTACTTCATCAAAGGCTCATTTACCTGCTCATCTACTAATGTGATCTATGCCATCATATGCCAGAAATGCCCCAACACCTTATACATTGGACAAACAGGACGATCCCTGTGCAAAAGAATAAATGAACATAGAACTGATATCAGAAATCACAAAACAAAAAAACCAGTTGCTAAGCACTTCCATCTTTCTAATCACTCGATAAATGCTTTGTTAATGACCGTCATCAGAGATATGACTGGGACATCAAGAGTTCAAAGAGAAACAGCTGAACTTGAATTAATATGCAAATTAAATTCTGTGAAAGCAGGATTGAATTGAGACTATGGGTTCTTTTCCCATTACAAAAGGTAATTTGACTTCAGGCTTCCCAGGGTTTGAACCTAACAACTGCTCTGATTTGCTGTTACTGTATGACAGCAAGGAGTCGTGTGGCACTTAAAGACTAACAGATTTATTTTTCGCATGAGCTTTCACAGTGAATTCACCCATCTTTCAAAGCATTTGACAAAGTGGGATTTTCTCCCGCGAAAGCTCATTTGAAAAATAAATCTGTTAGTCTTTAAGTGCCACATGACTCCTTGGGGTTTTTTTTTTTTTGTTTTGTTTTGCTGGACTAGACTAATACGACTATCCCTTTGGAAATTGTTACTGTATGACCTGATCCTATGTTTTACACCCCCTTGCATTTATTTTCATTCCATTCTGTAAGTTCACCCATCTTCAAAGCATCTGATGAAGTGGGATTTTCTCCCACGAAAACTCATGTGAAAAATAAATCTGTCAGTCTTAAGTGCCACATGACTCCTTGGGTTTTTTTGCTGGACTAGACTAACATGGCTATCCCTTTGGAAGTTGCTATCAGACAGAAGCTCATTAGCCTGGTCAAAGGGGAAGGATGCCTTGTGTTTAAAGTACTTAGTACAACTGAGGAGGTCTGGGTTTAATACCTGGTGCTGCTAAAGACTTCATGAGTGACCTTGGGCCAGTCACTTAACCTTTTTATACCTCAGCTCAGCTCTAAAATGTGGATAAAACTTCCTGACCTAGTGGGGTGCTGTGAGGCTATGTACATTAATGTTTGTGAGCTGCTCAGATAACACAGTAAGGAGACTATTGAAAAGTATATTTAGCTAATAAATGCACATCCACCAAGTGTGACTTGGCACTTATGTCCCCTTTTGATGTGGCCTGAGATGCCCGTGTCCTTTCCTTCCACACCTGTGCCAAGCTGTGTAGGGCCCAAGATATCATTGTTTTGTGCATGCTATTTGAAATGGCTTTGATTCTGTGCAGTTATCTGTTATCAGTGCACAGCTCTTCAGTGGAGGCTGTACAGGAGTGGAAGGGTGGATGGTTGCATGGCTAAACTCTAGGTGTTGCTATCAGGAGAATTTGGGTTCAGTCATCCGCTCTGACTGAGGCAAGCTGCGTGACCGGGAGAAACATTATCATGTTGGTGCACCTTCTTTTGAGTATGGGGTTATGCACTTGCCAGGATAACCATACTGACTGCTCTTCATAACGGAGATTGGGATCTTGGGACAACAAGCACAATCTGTATTTGTTAATGGTTTTACTGGGCATGGCTGCAGCCAGCAAAGAGAATATTTTAAAGAAAGATATCTAAAGGCAAACATTATCCTCACTGATAACACTGATACCACCAGGCATCTGCACAAACCCAGCATCTGGCTGGAAGTTTCAATTTACCTAGCCAGCAAGAAAACGCTGAGGCTCCATGAAGTCTTTTTTGCACGAGCTACCGGGGAGGAACTGTGTGATTAATAGCCAGGGCTGCAGAAATCTAGTTCCCAGAACTGGTGCTTGGCCTTCATTAGCTTCTCTATGCCGCAGGCTGCCCTGAGGTTGGCTCCTACAGCATGTCCTGTGTTGAACTGATTTTCTGCTGAGTTACAAGAGGAAATGATAGACACTTAATATTATTCATGTTTCATTGAGTCGCTTTCCAAGCTGTTTAACACAGCTGGGGGCAGAGTTACAAGAGAGGCTGCAAAGTGACCCTCCATCCAAAGGAGTGTTGGAGAGCTGGTGGTGCTGATCAGTGACCTTCTCCCTGGCAGGCAGAAGACAGGCTATGGGAGGTAATGAGAAGCCCCTGTCATAAACCCTGATTACATGTGGTGATGAGTCATGCCTGTGCTAGGCTCTGCCAGTCTACAAGCCAGGAGCTGGTCTGGTGACTCTCAGGGCAGGTATATAAACCTCACAGGAGTTTGCCATGGCAGTTGTTCAGATGTATCACTTCATGATTTGGGAACCTCTCCTGTCCTATGGTGGTGACAGATGCTGCTGGCCTCAGCCTGCTTCACTTGCCTTGTTCTGCTTCCTGTCCTGACTGGTACTGCACTGACCATAGACCCCATTGCCTTTGTGGCCTGCCTATCCATGTCTTGTTTTCTGATAGGCTGGGTGGGGAAGGTCCTTCTGCTCTGGGTGAAAATAAGGACATAAGCCTTCACCCACAGGCCATAGCATCGTTAAGAATGGCATTTTTATAGGATTGTAACAATTCAGACTTCCCTATAAGGCTTGAGGCCATTTGGGCAGGGAGAGAGGATCTTCACTAGGGTAGTTTTGAGCTAGGAAGCAGAGGAACAAGACCCACAGTGGGTTACAAGAGCACCCAAGGATAGTAAAATACTGGGAGCCTACAGCACAGTAATATGCCAAGAAACATAAGCTCTGGTCTTTCTAAGACCTGCGGGAGCTTTGCTGGAATAATGACGGCTTCTACTCTCTGGCCCAGTGTCTCTTTGGTCATGGATTGCCCCAATAAAGTCAACGAAATTTAAGCTGCCCCAGATGTTCCATTCTCAGAGGGGCAGACAACTCTATGTTGGCAACACCCTGAAGGTTACCATAAGGAAGCTGGAGGTTAAGGGACTGTTGGAGCCAAAGAAGGCATGAGAGCATGGGCTGAGGATGCAGTTAAGATGCTTGGCTGTGGAGAAGATGAACAAAAGTACAGACCTTCCCAAATGCCTGAACAGCCCATGACGGTAACAAGCCACTACGTTGCCTCCCTCCCCAATATACCCATTGCATCCAACCAGGATGGACAAACACACCAATCAGTTCCTTCTAATAACACTGCTATTTACATTGACATTCATGGCTGGTAGAGTTAACTCCCCCTTGAGCTGAATGGGGCCGTCCAATCCGCTCCTTTGAACTGTTGTTTCAGGCCATCTCCAGATTCAAACAGACAAGTGTGTCAGTTAACCTTCTAAATGGGAGGCAAGCAGGGCAGAGACAACCATATAGGTGAACTAGGTGGCCGCCTAGAATGTCGGCTTTGAGGGGCAGCAGATTAAACAGAACTGAACTTTTTAATCTATTTGAAAAAATACATTAGTATATTATCTCTTACAAAATGTGGAGCGGGCACCAAAGTTATAGTTTGACTATAGTGCCAAAAGTCCTTGTGCTGGCCCTGGAGCCAAGTGGATCTTCAAAACCAGAAGGGCTTTGGGAACCCTTTTAGAAAGAAAACACAGCTGTGGAATTACTGCGATTTTACCATGTGGTCTTCTTTGGCCCACAATGTGGTATCTATTCAGCTACCTACACTCCCACAAGCTCCAGGCGGATCCTGAACACTAAACAGGGCTGCTCCTGGCTTCTATACCATTAGTTTTCGCTTTCAGTTATATTTTATTACATACTCAGAATTCTTCAGTGTTGTCCTTTAAATGAAAAGTTATTATTAACCACAGTCATTACCTGATAGCTAGGCAAAAATAAATCAAGATGCTACAGCTCTTCCATAGCACTGATCAACAGCCTGTGGAGGACAGTTGTTGCATTTCTTAGAATCATAGGCTTGGAAGGGACCTCATGAGGTCATCTAATCCAACCCCCTGTTAAAAACAGGACCACTCCCACTAAAACATCACAGCAAGGGTTTTGTCTAATCAGGCGTTAAATGTTTCCAAAGACAGAGATTCCACCACCTCCCTAGGTAATTCAGTCCAGTGCTTCACCACCCTCCTAGTGAGAAAGTTTTTTCCTAATATCTATCCTCAAATGCCCCAGCTGCAGCTTGAAAACCATTGTTCCTTGTTCTGTCCTCTGCTACTACCGAGAACAGCCTAGCTCCCTCCTTTTTGGCACACCCCCTGAAGTATTTGAAGGTTGCTATCAAATCCCCCCTCAGTCTTCTCCTCTACAGCCTAGTTCCTTCAGTCTCTCATTATAAGTCACATGCTCCAAACTCCTATTCATTTTCGTTGCCCTCCACTGGACTCTTTCTAATTTGTCAACATCCTTTTGGTAGTGTGGAGCCCAAAACTGGACACAGTATTCCAGATGTGGCCTCACCAGTGCTGAATAGAGGGGAATAATTGCATCCCTCAGTCTGCTGGTAACACTCCTACTGATACAGCCCAATATGCCATTAACTTTTTTGGCAACAAAAGCACATTGTTGACTCATATTCAGTTTCCGATCCACCATAATGCCTACATCCTTTTCTACAGTACTGCTGCTTAGTTGATCAGTCCCCAGCCTGTAGCAGTACATGGGATTTTTCTGCCTCAAGTGTGGGACTTTGCACTTTTCCTTGTTGAACCTCACAAGATTTTGTTTGGCCCAATGGTCCAATTTGTCTAGGTCTCCCTGAATCCTATCCCTCCTCTCCAGGGTGTTTACCATTCCCCTCAGCTTGGTGTCATACGCAAATTTACTCAGCATGCAATCTATCCCATCATCCAGATCATTAATGAGGATGTTGAGCAGAACCATCCCCAGGACCAACCACTGGAGCACTCCACTAGTTACTGGTTGTTGACTAGACATTGACCCCCTTGATCCCTACTTGCTGAGCCCAATGATCTAGCCAGCTTTCTATCCGCATTACAATCCATTAATCCAAACTATACTTCCTTAACCTGCTGACAAGAATGCTGTAAGAAACCGTATCAAAAGCTTTGTTAAAGCTGAGGTATATCAGATTGATGGCTATTCCCACATCCACATGCTTTGCCATCTCATCATAGAGGGGAAGCAGGTTGGGCAAGCACTATTCACCCTTCTTGAACCTGTGCTGATTGTTTCTGATCACTCTATTTTCCTCCAAGTGGTTTTGAATGGATTCTTTGAGGACCTGCTCCAGGATTTTTCCCGGGATTGATGTGAGGCTGATTGGTCTGTAGTTCCCCGGGTCTTCCTTTGAGAGCCGTAATGCTCTGCTTCAGCAACCGGGGCACATTCTGATCAGCACACACCCATTGCAATGAGCGGCACTGGGGGCTGGCGCTGTGAAACTCACCTTTTAATAGAGCGGCTCTCTTGAGCCGCTCTGGCTTGCCCTGGGCAAAGCTCTATGGCTGTATTCACACAGCACTTTTGTTTTGGAACAACCTCATTGTTTCGAAACAAAAAAAAACATGTTCACACGATGCACCGTTGTTTCGAAACAACGGGAACCCCTTGTTTTGAAACAAGTTAAACCCCATTTGGGGGCGAAACAACCTTGTTTCGAAACCCTTGTTTCGAAACAACTCGTGTGAACATGTTGTTTCGGAACAAGGTGTTCCGAAACAACAGGTCAAGAGCTGCCCTCTCAGCACCCTGGCCAGGGAACACTCAGCACCCTGGCCAGGGTGCTGAGGGGTGTCCCCTGGCCAGCGCCTGCAAAGGGGGGCTGCAGGCA
>ML681981.1:48284266-48366856 GCA_007922195.1 Podocnemis expansa
GGGCTGCGCTGAACCCCGTGGGTGCCCGCAGCCCAGCTCTGCAGGCACCGGCGGGGTTCAGCGCTGGGCTGTGCTGAACCCCCCCGGTGCCTGCAGCCCCCTGAGGAAGTGAAATAGCAGGTTCACACTGTGAACCTGCTATTTCATTTCCCGCCTTTTTCCTTATTTCGAAATAACTATTTGTTAATGCGAAATAAGTTATTTCAAAATAAGGCATTATTTCGAAACAAGTTGTTTCGACACAACTTGTTTCGAAATAACCATCTGTGTGAGAATACAGCCTATTTGTCCTGCCATAGTTATGGGTCTGCATCCTTTTTCTCTTTCTTGAAGATAGGCACTATATTTTCCTTTTTCCAGTCATCCAGGACCTCCCCCATTTGCCATGAGTTTTCAAAGATAATGACTAATTGCTCTGTAATCACATCAGCCAACTCCCTCAGCACCCTTGGATACAGTATGTCCAGCCCCATAGACTTATGCACATCCAACTTCACTAAGTAGTCCCTAACCTGACTTTGCCTCACTGAGAGCCACTCTCCATCTCTCCATTCTGTGTTACCCAGTGTAGTAGCCTGGGAGCTGACCCTGCTTGTGAAGACTGAGGTAAAAAAAGCATTAAGTACTTCAGCCTTTTCCACATCATCCGCCACGAGATACCTGCTCGATTCAGTAAGGGACCTATACCATCCTGATCCTCTTCTTGTCACTGATATATGGGTATGTCCACATGTCTCTTTTATTTCGAAATAACACTGGTTATTTCGAAATAAAAGAGATTAGGTCCACATGACGTATTCTTATTTTGAAATTATGGGCTCCGTCATTTCAAAATAAGAGCCGTCATTTCTAAATAGCTTAAACCTACTTTAATTCAAAATGGCTGTTATTTTGAAATGGTTATTTCAAAATAACGCTGTTTGGACATGTTATTTCAAAATAACCATTATTTTGAAATAACACTGTTGCCCTTCTCCTTCCCAGGGTGCCTTCCTTTTAGCCTATATTGGGTGGGGGCATGGACCAGGGAGGGGGCCATGTTGCCACACCTCCCACGGTGTCCCTCTCCAAAAGCGAAATAGCAAGTCCTGTGTTTGGACATGCTATTTCGCTTTAAGCTTTTCCCTTAATTCAAATTAACATTTTCTTAATTTGAATTAACTTATGTTGAAATAAGGCTGTTATTTTGAAATAACTTATGTCAAAATAATGATGTACGTGTGGACATAGCCTACGTGTAGAACCCCTTCCTGTTATGCTTCGCATCCTTTGCTAGCTGCAACTCCAATTCCCCTTTGGCCTTTCTGATTTTATCCCTGTAGGCCCTGCATCTTCATATTTCTTTTTCCTTGAGAAAAATTCAAAAGATTTTGATTTAGTATCAATAAGAGTGACTTAGCACAGACAAGATGAGCTGTCTTCCCAGGGCAACTTGGTCTGTATAAATTGCTGGGTGCATTTAGATCTGTAGTACACTGGATTTTAAAAACAGAAGCCAGGAGCCCTGAGCACTTCTACTGTCTTCAAAGCAAATCCACCTGACACACTTCCCTGCCAATCCTATATGTAAGTCCTGACCTCTTAGCTCCTGGGACTCTCTGTGGTTGCAGGCCTCTAATGGTCTAGTGAAATGAATGGAAATGTTATGACTGAGGGTGTAGGGTTTGGGTCGGGGATATGGAGCCTTTCCTCACTAAATCACAGCCTGAGAGAAAATGCCGTGTATCTTCCAGAGCATGCAGCCCCCTCTCTGTGGTTAATGGCATCTCATGCCGGCACATTTACCCTTTAGCTAACGGCAGGCTGTCTCAGGGGCATTCCTTTTCATGGCTGTCTTTCAGTGCACACACCAGCTTTCAGGAAGAAGGTCTGCTTTAACAACTTCAAACAAATCAACACATGGCCCATTGGGAGTGCAGCATTAAGCCTAAATAGCTTCATAAATAATTTCCTGCTAGCAGAATGCTGTTAAACCATCTTCGCCAGCTGTTCCCGGATGATTTTCCTTAACGCTTTATATTCCTTAAGCCCAGTGTCTACCAATGGGAAATATTTACAGCCCAGTGTAGCGCGCTTTGTAACTTGCACCCTGCTGCTTGGCTGATGGAATATATAAGGATTAGATTAGGGACGGCCAGTTAAGGCTTCATGTTATCAACCTGACTTCCCGTTCCACTACTAAGGGCCCTCCTTCAAGAAGAGAGAAAAGTCCAAAGCTCTTATGACCACTCGAGACCCTCTAGCACTTTTCATGAGAGCAGTTTTGTTGGGCACTGGCACCTTGGCCAAATTACAGTTTAGAGGAATTAAATTCTGCCAGGGGCATCGCTGTTGCTGAGCTTATGGGTCTCAAGCCCCAAGTCCTGTCGCCTGAGCCCTGAGTCCACCACCAGGCCACCCACGGCGGTGGCTGCAGCAGGGACACGAGCTCCAAGTCTCAGCGCGCTGAGCCCCAGCTCTTTTCTGGGGGCAGCATCACTCCTGAATTCTGCCTTTCTAAAGTTTCCTGCCAATTTCAGTCAGAAGCAGTGTTGTTCTTCTCTTCCTGCCCTGTTACTTCATGTTGCATGGTGGAATTACACTGTGTTTCTCACTAGAGACAGCTGTATTTCACTGCTGAGTGAATGAGTTTATTGTATGTCTTTTTTCTACGTTGCTTTGGGATTCTTCAGGATTATCATAGAATCATAGAATCACAGGCTTGGAAGGGACCTCATGAGGTCATCTTGTCCAACCCCCTGCCAAAAAAGCAGGACCACTCCCACTAAATTCTTTCAGCTAGAGTTTTATCCAGCTGGGCCATAAACATCTCCAAAGATGGAGATTCCACCACCTCCCTAGGTACCCCATTCCAATGCTTTACCACCCTCCTAGTAAGAAAGTTTTTCCTAATATCCAGCCTCGACGTCCCCAGCTGCAAATTGAAACCATTGTTCCTTGTTCTATTCTCTGTTACTTCTGAGAATAGCCAAGCTCCATCCTCCTTGGAGCATCCCTTCAGGTAGCTGAAGGTTGCTATCAAATCCCCCCTCAGTCTTCTCTTCTGCAGGCTAAATAAGCCTAATTCCTTCAGTCTTTCTTCATAGGGCTTGTGCTCCAGCCCCTTGATCATTTTTGTTGCCTTCCACTGGACTCTCTCTAATTTGTCCATGTCCTTTTTGTAGTGGGGAGCCTAAAACTGGACACAATATTCCAGATGTAGCCTCACCAGTGCAGAATAGAGGGGAATGATCACATCCCTTGATCTGCTGGCAACATTTCTTTTGATGCAGCCGAGTATGCCATTGGCCTTTTTGGCAGCAAGCACACACTGCTGACTCATATCCAGCTTCCCATCCACCATGACTCCCAGGTCCTTTTCTCTAGTGCTGTTATTTAGCTGATCAGTCCCCAGCCTGTAGCAGTACATGGGGTTTTTTCGTCCCAAGTGCAGGATTTTGCACTTGTCCTTGCTGAACCTCATGAGATTTCTACTGGCCTACTGCTCCAATTTGTCAAGGTCTTCCTGAATCTTCTCCCTGCCCTCCAGCATGTCTACCATTCCCCCAAGCTTGGTGTCATCTGCAAACTTAGTGAGTGTGCAATCAATCCCATGATCCAGATCATTAATGAAAATATTGAACAGACCTGGCCCCAGGACCGACCCCTGGGGCACACCACTCGTTACTGGTTGCCAGCTAGACACGGAGCCATTGATTCCTACACGCTAAAACTGTTGATCTAGACAATTCTCTATCCACCTTAAAGTCCACACATCCAACTCATACTTTCTTAACTTGCTGACAAGAATGTTGTGGGAAACCGTATCAAAAGCCTTGCTAAAGTCGAGGTATATCACCTTAATGGCTCTTCCCGCATCCACAAATCCAGTCATCTCATCATAGAAGGCAATGAGGTTGGTCAGGCACAATTTACCCTTGGTCAATCCATGCTGACTATTCCTGATCATTCTGTTTTCCTTCAAGTGTTTCAGGATGGATTCTTTCAGAATCTGCTCCATGAGTTTTCCAGGGATTGAGGTGAGGCTGACAAGTCTGTAATTTCCTGGATCCTCCTTTTTCCCTTTCTTGAAGATCGGCACTATATTTGCTTTTTTCCAGTCCTCTGGCACCTCTCCCGTTTGCTACGAGTTTTCAAAGATAATGGCCAGCGGTACTGCTACCTCATCAGCCAACTCCCTCAGCACCCTCGGATTCAGGTCATCTGGCCCCATGGACTTGTGGACATCCAGCTTCTTTAGGTAGTCCCTAGCCTGACCTTCTGTCACCAAGGGCCTCGCTTCTTCTCTCCAATGTGCCATGCTAAGTGTAGTGGTCTGGGAGCTGGCCCTCCCTGTGAAAACTGCAGTAAAAAAAGCATTGAACTTTAAATGTACAGAAATGGCCCTAATGGATAGAGCTCTGGAGTGGACCTAAGGAGACCTGACTTCTGTTTCTGACTCTGCCACTGATCTACTGGATGATCTTGGGCAAGTCACTTTGGCTCACTGTGACTCAGTTTCCCCACAAGGGGATAATAATGCAGACTTCTATAAAATGCTTTGAAAGCTAAAGATGAAAAGAGGTAGGTGTTATTATACAATATAATACAATAAAAAGAACAATATGCAGCCATTTAAACTACAAGCTCACGCTATTCTGTAGGGGCCACTAAAAGGGAATTTCAGGGTTGGCACTTAATAAGTGAGTAGAAAGAACCCAAAATCCCTGAACAATCTATGTGAGGGTTCTCTGCTTAGGTTCCAGTTCTTCAAAGTCTGCCATATGGAGTCTCAACTCCCCTTATATGTGGCCTCCCAGCCTTAAATGCATTGAGCACAAGGCTGAGTTCTGGTGTGGTGTTACTCGTACTCTGATATGGCTGGAATGAAGTTGGGGCTTGTTGGCCTGTGCCAGCCAGACTATTGAGATGCAGGGCCATAACTATGGCTGGGCAAAAGGGGCAAGGCCCCAGGTGAAATATTTTACAGCCCGCCAAAACCATGTTCACACAGATCAGTCCTGGCAGCAAGGAAGTGGAGCATACTGTGCTCTGTTCATTTTCAGACAGGAGCTTGTGCTAGGCTGACAGGTTAGGTATTCCCCTGCCAGGACCTGGCTGAGGGAAGGGAGAATGAAGGAATTCTGCCTGCAACGAATTATGTAACCCTTTTGCCAGGGCAGGCTGGCAGGACAAGGGCTGGGTTCTATATGTAGGGGTTTCCCAATGACGCAACACCACCAACTGACTCCAGCCCCCACCCAGATTTCTGGGAATCCTGCACTATTCCCTGGGCACTCCAAAGAGGTAAGGCTTCTCCACATGCAAGCACAAAAGTGAGTGTAGTAAACAGAACTTTTAATAGCAGTAAAACAGAATGCAAAAGGCCAAATACAGAGACCGGCACTAATCTAGAAAAATCAGCATAGAGTGAAGTTCCCAACAACCCACACCACACAGCAGAACACACAAACTTAATGGCAAAACTGGCACTGATCTGGAGAATCAGTGCTAACTAGGCTCCCAACCGACCATAGGGTACGTAGGGAATGTCCTTCACACTAGCTGTCCGCCGACACCATCTACTGGTCACTCACTCCATCCTCTAGAACTGTTTCTTGGCTCCGCCCACTGTCCACCGGCTCCACCCTCTGGTCACTCGCACCGCCCAGCTTGCCCCTGGCCGCTCTCACCATCTGCTGGCTCCACCCACTGTCCACCAGCTCCACTCATTGGTCACTCGTGTCACCCAGCTCGCCGCTGGCCACTCTCACCATCCGCTGGCTCTGACCGCTGTCCACCAGCTCCACTCTCGAGTGACTTGTGTCACCCAGCTTGCCGGTCTCACCATCTGCTGGCTCTACCCACTGTCCACCAGCTCCAATCACTCATGTCACCAACCTCACTGCTGGGTGCTCTCACCATCCGCCAGCTGGTCACCCTATTGCTGTTCCTCTTCAGCTCAGAGAAAGAAGGACTCTCCCTCTAGTGAGCTCAGTGATTTCAGCTTTCTTAGTCTTTAAGTTGCTTCTAATAGCTACTTCCATAACAAGGAACAGAAGAAGCAATAGAGGAGAAGACAAACTACCTCAAGCACTGAAACAAATGCAAACCCTCCACTGCTGTTTTTCAACTTTTCCAGGCTGAAACATGCAGTCACCTTTCCTAGAAGCCTTTTTTTATCTAAGGGTAGTTTTTACCCCTTAGCTAACCCAGATAGATTTGAAACAAACAGAGAGTAGCAGTTCATACAAGGACAGTATTTTATATTTCCCCTTAGTAGAATTACAGATATTGATAGATTTGCGAGCAGACTAACCCCAAATACCATTATCCACTATGCCCTGCACCCTGTATGCTAATCATCTAATTGTACCCTTTTGGGTTCATGCTAATACAAAACCCATGCAGATTAGAAGCCGCCCTCAGAAGCTGTTAGGCACAGTTTCTAAGCTTGCCTTACATCTATCTTAGTGATTTGCACCTCTCCAACTCTCTTGCCTGCCTGTCTGCTGTCAGCTCAGCACCCCCCCTCCCCGGGCTTGCTAAGACACAGAGTGAGAACTCCTGGCCCCACCTGGCTGCAGCAGAAGAAAGGAGGGCAATTTGAATCCCCCTACAGGCAGGCAGCCTGTACACATGGCATGGCTCTGACTCAGTTTTGCTCCCTTGCCCACCTGAACAGGGGTAGGGGCACCAGGGCTCAGGGGAGGGAAAGGAAAGCTAAGAGGTGATGGGTGTGGCCTGGCATGGTTCTCCAGAGGACAAATCAGGTCCAGCAGAAGGGGGAAGGGGCTGGAAGTGAGACAGTTTGGGGTGAAAATCTGAGCAATGCTGGGAGGGTGAATGAATGAGTGAGAGACCCAGATGGGACAATAGCTGCCCAGCTGCATTGCTGTGGGCCACAGGGTCGGGAAGTGGGTGGCTTTGGGGAAGTAGGGAGTGGGGAAAACAGGTGATTTGGAAGAAGAGTGTGGTGGACAGTTTTGGGCTGGGCTGGGGGGCGGCTAGGAGAGCCTACGTAGGGCAATAGTCATTCATGGTGGTTTTGAGCCAAGTAGGGCACTGAATTGTGGGGTGGTTTGGGGGGCAATAGGAGGGGGCTGTTTTGGGCCAGGTGGGGCAACAGCAGGGAGGGGAAGAAGTAACTCCAGGCTCCCTGTAATAGCTGGGAGAAGAGGTTGGTAGTGGGGTTTTTTGAGGCAGAGAGGCTGGAGCTGTTTTGGTTATGTGAAGCTCGGTGGAAGAGACTGGGCTGCAGGTTGCTGGCTGTACCATGATTGTGCTGGGAAGATGAGACGAAGGTGCCAGACTCCCTATGGTGGGTCTCTGGAGTGTTTGAAATAATGCAGGTTTCCAGCAGAACTTTCATAAGATTAATAAAAAAAAATGTTTAAAAAAATTACCTGTTCATAAAAATAAATACTGTGAAATATAAGCTCTCCTGGAACATGATACTACGAGAAAAGAGACTGGGCCAGGGGACAATGCTATAGAGAGGATTGGGGGAGGAGGATGAAGAAGGCAAGTACAGTGGGGGGCGTGTGTGTAGGAGATGAATGATGGGTTGCAGGTGGGTGGGGTGGTTGGTGAAGTGAGTGATGGATGGAGAAATGGGATGGAGCCATGGCAGGTGGTACCTGGGGAAGACATGGAGGGATGGCATGGCATGGCATGGCTGGCTATAAAGTCTTTCAAAAGGCATCAATTTCTTGAAGTAACTGATCTTCCTCTGTGGCTGGCCTATGGATTTGAGCAATGGGGACACAGCCTGCCATTGATAGCTAGCAAGGTAGATTCTTCTGTTCTTGCTACCAACAGGCCCTGGAACCTAATGCTCACAGCCTGCTGTAATCCAAAGGAGTAGCTGCATTAGTCTGTTGCAGAGAAACAAACAGAGTCCTGTGGCACATTTAATGACTATCAAATTTATTTATTGCATGAGCTTTTGTGAGAGAAAATCCCACTTTGTCAGACATACTGAAGATGAAGCGTCTGACAAAAATGGGATTTTCTCCCCAAAAAGCTTGTGCAATAAATAAATCTGTTAGTCTTTAAAAGTGCCACAGGACTCTGTTTGTTTCTCTAAAGTTTGAAAGTTTGCCTATCTGTGTTTTCCTGCAAGCAATAAATGTAGTTTTGTGGTTTTGTTTGTCTCAATTGTTTCTGCTTATGCATTGTGTTCAATTACATATCACATAGCACTGTGTTGCATTGTGCTTAATTGTATATCACATTTTATTTAATTATCACATTGTTAATCACAATACTTATTGTGTTATGCAGTGTTTGCTAGTTTGTGACAATAATTAATACAGACATAAATGAGATATAAAATTATAAATATTTCTGTGGAGTGATAACCAATACATATGGTACTGAGAAGTGGTTGCAAATGCCTACCTGCTCTGGGGCCCACACACACATAAAGGGGACCTGGACAATACAGGAAGGTGGCCCAGAGATTAGGTGGGTTCTGGGGCCCGTCAAATTATACTTTAACCACTGGGCATGCTCCAATCCTTTTCCGTGATCTCAGCACGGGCCCAATAGCCCGGGGGGAGGCCCAGCAGTTGGGGAGGATCACCAGTGGGGAGGTACCCCATGGCAGCAGGGGACAGATCTGGCTCTGTGCTGACAGTCAGCAGTGACTGGGGACAGATTCCAGCTCCGTACCACCATTTGGCAGCACTGCAGTGTTGGGTCAGGTCCTGGGCTGAACTGGGCCCAGAGGGAGGGGCACCTTTGGGACTTCTCGTCCTGGGTGACAAAAAGTCTAGTTACAGCCTGTTGAGCTGTGATTTTAGGTTGGATTGTTTGTGCTGTCTCCATCAGTACTCACAGTGACATCCTCCCACTTGACCTTGTGTGCTTGACTTTTCCAGGAGTCAGAGTGTCTGCTGAGGCTGCACATTTTATTTCACTCTCATAACAGGAGGAGTAAATTGATGGTTCTCCAGGGGGGCAGATAGCATCTCAGGTGCAGCATAGCCAGGCTCATCTTGTTTGTCTTGCCTCTTGCTTTTTTAATACTCATTTTATGAGATACTCCAGCCAGCAGACGAAGAAATCTGCTCATGCAGTTCGCTCATCCAGCTTCTCCTAAGCTGGATAGTTTATTAAGGTCTGATTGGGCTGCTGTAGACTCTGAGGGCAGAAGGGATCATTATGAACATCCACTTAAGTGGTTCCCAAACTTTTTAGCTCAAGGATCACAGATATCATTTTTACAACCCTAATAGGCCATGGAGTCTCTGCCAGCATCCACTCCCCCACCCCCAGCACCCCTACAGCCAGATGGAAGGAGTTGAGTGAGGAGGCTGCCTCCTCCCTAATCTTCAATCTCCCTGGCTGCAGAAAGAAAATCACATGTGTCCTGTGGCCCTGTGTGCTCCGCCTGGGTCCCTAGGCAGTGGCTCCCTGCTGCAGCCAAAGGGACAGGAGATCAGTGCTCCCCTCCCTGTGGCTCCAGTAGGGACCCCAGTGGGGAAGTAGAGAGCCTTTCTGTCTGATGGGGATGATGTAAAGCAGATCAGACCTGAAATATTAGCTTTGTGGGGGAAAAAATGGTTTTTACCAAACCTCCAGTGGAAATCTTTTGTGTCTCTTGTCCTCACTGCTCTGAGCCACTGGATTCCCTGCTATTCCTAGACAGGCTGGGCTCAGCCCATGTTCCCCTGCTCTGCATGGAAATCCCACTTCCTCAAGTGAGGAAGAATACCTGAGGTGAGGCAAATAGAGATGTTTTCAATATGTGCTTGGTTTGCATAGAATTCTCAGTGAGACATCATGAAAGAGTTAATTTTTCTGAAGCCATCCATAGGAGCTGAGTCCTGCCCTTTTGGTAAATCAGCCATTGACAATTGGCTCCACCCTGTGATGTGATTTTCCAGTTCCCACCCTGGAGGTTGAGAGGCTCTGGATGGATGTTTTAGGTGTGCTTCGCATTGGCCTAACTCTACTCCTATGGGTAAAACTCACAGGCTTCAGCAGGAGCAGTGGTAGGCCAACACTGAGCGCTTTTGGAGCCCCAGCCGGGAGGGAAGAATAGTCCAATGGCTAGGGCCCTAACCTACAAGTTTGGAGACCTAGGTAAAATCCCCTTCTCCACCACAGACTTTCTGAGGGGCCTTGGATAAATCTCCTAAACCCAGATTTTAAAAGATGCTTCAGCATGTCCGTCTTGCAACACCTTATTGATCCAGGAACCAGAATTATTTTTCAAAAGGGATTAAGGCCCGTAAGAGTCTGGACATTAGGGCTTGTCTTCTGACATCACTATAATGATATAACTACAGGAGCACACACTTATTCTGGAATTTTATGGCTGTAATCATGATGGTCAATTTCCCCATGTAGACAAGCTTGTAATCTGTATATCTGAGTTGCCTGTCTCTGAAATGAGGATAATGTGCTGACTCATAGGGAGGCTGTGACAATAGTCCCATTAGACACTGAGCTTGTCAGTTACTTTGAAACAAACAAGGAGTCTGGTGGAATATTTAAAGACTTACAAATTTATTTATCGCATGAGCTTTCATGGGAGAAAGCCCACAGGGATCATAGACACACCCAGAGTTTCTGTGGCATATTTCCACCCTGGCAACTCAGTGAGATCCAGATGAGCTCAAATGAATTAATCTCTTCCACTGAACTCTAGTTTTTCTCAGTGACCTCTAGCATGCTGTTCCTGCAAGTCTTCAGCCATTACTGTAGATGCAGGAGGATGTTTAGAAGGGAAAACCAAACTTAAGCAAGGATGGGAGCATCACAGCTGCCTTCTCCGGATGAAACAAACATTTGATTTATTTCAGCATTGTAAATAGTTCACCCGTCAGACTTCCCAGTGTGTCAGTGGAAACAGACCATCAATTGGCTAACCATGGGCATTAATTACCCACTGCCATTTGTCCGGTGCACTGATGAAGGTAGAGACAGTACAGAAGCTGAGCACAGGTTTGGGAGGGAATCACTAGCTACTGTGGCAGTGGCTAGAGTGGCAGGGAGAGACTGCTGCAAAATGTAAAAGGGTTTCAGGGGGTGGAGCAGCCAGTGCAAGGGTGTGGCAGGAGAGGAGATCCTGGCCTCTCGCCTGGCCCAGCCCCCCTCTGCAGCATGGAGGGTTCCCATAGGCTGATTGGCCCCGGGCCCCATTCTCCCCCTCCCCCTGCAGTGATGGTGCTGAGTATATAGGCTGCACAGCTATCCACACACCCATGCTGTGCCACCATGACTACACCGTTATTTATACTGCCTCACCACTGCTGGAGCCTTTCCACACTGCCTCCATCCCCACCAGAGCCTTTCACTGCTTTGGAACTTTTCACCACTTTGTGTAGCTCCACATCATAGAAACTGGAGGGGACCATGAGAGGTCATCAAGTCCAGTCCCCTGCACTCATGGCAGGCCCAAGTACCCTCTTTAATTATCGCTGACAGGTGTTTGTCTAACCTGCTCTTAAACACTTCCAGTGATAGAGATTCCACAACCTGCCTCAGCAACTTATTCCAGTTGTTAATCACCTGACAATTAGGAATTTTTCCTAATGTCCAACCTAAGCCTCCCTTGCTGTAATTTAAGCCCATTGCTTCTTGTCCTACATGGATGCAGTCTCCTTTTCACTGTGGCATGTCACTACACGCCAATACCTATGTGTGTCTCAGCAGAATCCTGCTCCAATTCCATCACAGTCTCAGGAACTGGGTTATCTGAGGGGAAGGATTTGTCTGTGCTTTAGGGCATGCAGATCAAGCAGAGAGCAGACAGTTTGCTTCCCATGATGCTTGTGAAGGAAACAATGCCAACAAGTTAAATGCTTCAAGGTATTTATTTAAGAAAAAAAAAATCCAGAAAGCTACAGCAGTGTTTTTTATATAGTTGGCTTGCTTGTTACTGATGGTGGCTTAACTGCTCAGTAAAATATCCCAACTTGAAATACCAGCTTGTGATTGTTCTTCAGTGTCAAGATGGGAGAAGGAACCTATCAGTCCTCTCCCATGGTGGGAGAGGCAGAGCTGATAATGTACATCTCTAACTTCTAAAAGGAATGCTAATTGCTCAGCTCCTATCTGGCATGCTTCTGAACCCAAGTCTTTCTGCATGATACATTAATGCCAGTTTTAAGTGGCAGCTGGCCCACTGTCAAACAGCTGCAGGAATCTCCCACGCAATGCTCTCCTTGTGTTTACATCTGAAATTCTCCAAAACCGCCACTGTGTTATCAGGAAATTTAGGTTTGAAATTAGAAGCAGATTTCTAAGTATCAGAGGAATAAAGTTCTGGAATTGTCCTCTAAGGTGAGCTGTGGGGGCAAAAGTCATAATTGTCTTCAAAACTAAGCTTGATAAATTTACAGAGGGGATGATATGATGAGACAGCCTAGCAGAGCCGTAACACTGTGTTTGAGCACCTGGGGCGTGTTCTGATCAGAACGTGCCCCTTGCAATTAGTGGTGCTTGGGGCTGGCGCCACAAAATGCTCCTTTTAATAGAGCAACTCTTGAGCTGCTCTGGCAAGCCCCAGACAAAGCCCCATTCCCCCCACTGTAGTTATGGCTCTGCTGCCTACTTGGCAATTGATTAATTTTTAACTAATGGAGGTGGATAGGCCAGTGGCCTAAGAAGGGAGGGTAGATGGGGTGAGTTCTGAGTTGTTACAGAGAACTCTTTCTTTGGTGACTGGCTGATGAGATTTGCCCACATGCTTAAGATTTAACTGATCACCATATTTGGGATTGGGGAGAGAATTTTCCATGGGGGTAAATTGATTAGGGCTCTAGGGGTTTTTCCATTTCTTCTGTAGCATTGGGCATGGCTCACATGCTTGTGGATTCTCTGTATCTTAAAGTCTTTAAATCATGACTTGAGGACTTTAATAATTCAGCCATAGTTTAGAGGTTTATTCCAGGAGTGGATGGGTGAGGTTCTGTGGCCTGCATTGTGCAGGAGGTCAGACTAGATGATCATATTGGTCCCTTCTGACTTTAGAGACTATGAGTCTATGAGAACCTTTAGATGTGACATGAACCTGCCTTTTTCCAGACAGAAAATAGAGTTCAGGTCATGTGGATTAGACTTGTATTTTTAACCAGCTGTAAACATTTACTTTCCCCAAAGCTTCCTTCCCCCATCTCCATTTTCTTGGCAGGTGCAGAGACCCCATGTACGTGCATTCTTTCAAAGGCTGACTTGAATCCCAGCAAGCGTAGGCAGATTACTTTGTAAATGCAGGATTATAATGTGCTTGACATCCATAAACTATTCCTGCTCTAATTGCAAACCACTTAAAATGTTGATATCTGCACCCCCACCTGGTACCAGCAAAGCGCTGTATCGTGCTGAACTCAAGATCCATTTGTAAGCTCTGGTTTTGCTTTTAAAGCACCAGGTGCCTGATGTTAAACAGGTCTGGAGAAAGAATAAGTGGGGGGCTAATGGGGATAAGAACTTTGAAAGTGGGAGAATCCTACATTACAGGGGAAAGTCTGGGAGGGTACACTAATAGGGTTGGTTGACAGAGAACCTGTCTTGCACTGACAGATAATTTTACAACCCTTTTTGGCCACCACAGACTCTGATCTGTGCTTTTAACATGGCCAACCTGTGGCTGCCTCAGCACTGGTGGACTGTTTATGGGCTGTTCGCACTAGGGACCCCTGCTCCAGTGTAGCTACACTGCTGCAAAGTTCCTGTGAAGATACAAGCCTCCTGTAGTCAGGCATTGATGTATGCATGACAGTAATGCAAGGCTTTTACATGAGATTGCACCAGTCTAGTTACACTGGTGTAGTTACATCTACCAGTCAAGTTACATCAGTGAGAACATCTCTCAAGGAGACAGTCCCTGAGAGCTAATGGTAGAGACTTTGGGTTTGCATCACTGTGTCTTTGTCATTTGGAGATAGGGTGATCAGATGCCCCAGTTTTATAGGGGCACTCCCAATATTCTGGGCTTTATCTTCTGTTGGTGTCTGCTCCCCCCACTCCACCCACCACCATCCTAATTTTTCATACCTGCTGTCTTGTCACAGTATGGGACCTCCAAAGCCTAGCAGAAAATATAATGACAACAAACATTCTCCTGCAGATTCTGTGGCTTCTTTTTTCTAGTGAAGAAACCCAGAGTTCAATGGGGTTTGCATAGACCTCATTTTGATTCCTGTGCATTCAGTGACCCTGACTCCTCACTGGTTTTTGTCAACAGTGTCACTCAGTGTTGGCACAGTCACCTCTTCCACCCACCCCTCCCCACACACCTTTTTGGCAGTTGGGCGACCCAAACACATCACAGCTGTGAAGGGACAGAGCCTCTGACAGTGGGAGATGACACCACTTTCAAGATATTTCTTTGGCATGAGAAATCCTCCCCTGTGAATATTATTAACATGAGCTTGTTTGAGACCTGTGGAGGTATCACAGGGGCCTTTATAACTATGAATGTGTGGAGATGCAAAGTCACCTTCCTACTCAAGGTGGGTTTAATGGTGGTGGGTGGGGGAACAGAGGGGATGAGGGAGTAACAGGCAACACAGTAGTTGCAAGCCTAGGTGGGGGTGGGTGGGCATGAGGGGATCATTGCAGCAGGAACTGAGATTAATGAATTTTGTTTTCCCTCACAGCCTCTTGGTTCAGGGGGCTGGTGAATTTCATCAGATTTTTCCAGCACTTTGAGATCCTCAGAAGGACAGTGCTGTCCTCTCACCCCGTTGTTAGATCTGCTACCTCTGAGTTGGGAACCTGCCAATTAAAAAATAAGAACAGCCAAACACCAATGGTCCACCTACCCCAATGCCCTATCTTCTGACAGTGGCCAATGCCAGGTTCTTCAGAATGAAAGAGCAGAAGATGGCAATTACCAAGTGATCCATCCCATCACGCAGTCCTAGTTCCTGGAAGTCAGAGCTGCAAGAACTCCCAGCCATGGGGTTGTCTCCCAGATCACCATGGCTAAGAGCCAAGGCATGGACAGGGTGCAAACTACTCTGTTTGTTTATTCAGCTGCTGTATTGCTTCTTGTTCTGAGCCCTCCGCTACTTCTCCACTGCTAGGGATCTTGATATGTACAGATGTCCTCCGGTGATCAGGCAGGGAACATACACGATTACATGCGTACATTACAGTCTGCCCTACTTATGGAGTTGTTCCCCCAGCCAGCACACCCCCAGGTATGTCTAGCATGTTTAAATTGTATTAGAAATTGCAACTGTAATTAATGAGGTCAGAACAGAGCACGAAAGCACTCCGGACAGAGTCAAAGTGTTGGCCTTAACTGTCAACTATTTCAAGTAAAGATTGAGTCTCTCAGGTAGATTCCTTTGATGTCCAGGGTAGCATCTCTCAGGTTCTAGAGAAGACACTGAAGCCGATGCTCCAGATGACAATTCAGGTTCTGGTTCTACCATGCTCGGAGTCGGGGGAACTACAGTGTCCTGACCTTCAGAATGTGGATCAGCCAGAGCAGGTACAGACAGCGTCTTTGTTTGGGGAGTAAATCCAAAACCTGCTCAATGTGGTGAGGCGATGTCACATCAGGTATGTACCTTCTGAACTTGGATATATCTTTATCGGCTTCCTTCAGGGACTTCCTGTCACTTGGCTCCTCCCTGATTCTTCATGGCCCCCAGGAGCTGCCTGCCCTCTTAATTGGCCCCATGGGAGCCCCTACTGTCACACAGGACAACTGGAACTATTTCATTTACTGGGGCCTGTCATTCTGTGGCAGACAGACACAGTAACATTGTGGATGAGCTGTGCGGCACATCCTATAACTGAGGTTCTGTGAACATTTCCATTAGAACCCAGCATTCACAATGCTTTGCACTTTCCACTGGGTAGGCTGAGCTTCATCTGCCTGAATCAGTTTGGCAAGTTTGACTTATGGTGGTTCCACTGTTAGAGATGCTCAAGATGTGTTCCATCCTCTGCATAATGCCGTATTCCCATGTGACCAAGTGCTGCGGTTGCTGTCTGAGGTTCTGGTCATGAGCAGGAAGAGAGGGGTTACAAGACAATCTATCTGTTAAGATGGGGCCAACACTATGAAACAATTGGAAAACACCCCTATAAAGCATTGATCCCTAAGTCGAGGGATTGGGGAGATTCAGCACCTGAAATCTGCTTGGAATTGCAGGTTTACAGAATTTTCTGGGCTAGCAACAGCTTGGCACATTCCAGGTCCTTGTTCCTGGACCTTTGATGAGAAGAAAATTTTAGATTCCAGCATTATTTGGTGGGTTTTTTAAATATGCTAGCCATATGGTAGGAACATTTCTTCACTATATGTGACATCCTTTTATAGCACACAGGATAGCTGCCTGGATGTTACTGGCAGAGTATAAATGCTGTGGGGGTGGTCTATCACATGAAAAGAGGAGGAGAGACAACAAAATTTTTGTGGCTCCGTGAGATTCGATGCAGTATACATCTCCCATATGCTGCAGTGAGATTTCTGTAGGCCACTCAGGATGTGTCTATACTACAATTAGACACCCACACTCAAGCTTGTTGATCTAACGCTAAGGGGATGTATAATTGTAGTGTAGAAGTTTGGAGTCATGCCAGAGCTCGGGCTTTAGGTCCTGCAAAATGGGAGAGTCCCAGCAGGCCTGGACATCTACCCTGCAATTAAACGATCCCTTGGTTGAGCCTCACAAGACTGACTCAGTTACACAGGCTAGCTGCAGGCTTGCACTGGCAACATATCCTTAGCTATAGTCACTTGCTGACCATGCCAGGGTTCAAGCAGGATTACTCATAGACTCAAAGGGCATGTCTACACTGCAAAGTTTTATTGAAATAAGGAGGCTTATTTTAAAAAAAACTCTATGCCTGTCCATGCAGGCATTTTGGCATTTCAAAATAAGCACGTTGTTATTTTGAAATAACAAAGTGCTATTTTGAAATTCTAAAACCTGGATTTATTTCAAAATATTGATTCTTTTGAAATAGCTATTTTGAAAAAAGCCATTCCAAGCCATGGAATTGGCATTTTTCGACATAATAGCCATATACTTTACATTGCCTTTCCCTATTTCAAAATAGAAAGTCTAGCAAAGACTTTCTATTTTGAAATAAGAACCCCTAACTTATTTTGAAATAGTCTTCACTAGACTCCTATTTCAAAATAATAAAATTGAAATAATGCTATTTCAAAATAATTATTTTGAAATAAATTTGAAATAGTTATTTCAAAATGACTATGTCACAATATCTGTGGCTGTGTAGACATAGCCATAGACTCTAAGGCTAAGTCTACACTAGAGCAGGGGTCTCAAACTCATTGCCCATGGGCCACATGCCGTCCCTACACTTATCTCCTGTGGCCTGCAACAACACTATTGTTATTGGCTATGTCTACACTACAGGGCTCAGTTAAGCCCGCTTAATAAAGTCTTCTTAAAGTAGACTTTATTAAGCTGGCTTAGCATGTCCACACTTAAAATGCTAGGAGACTTAGCACGTCCACACTGGCAGCTGCTAGGTCGCCCTAGGAGTGGTGCATTGTGGGTACCTGGCCCACACTGCACCAGAGAAGAGGTGCCCCTCTGTTCCAGCCACTCCTTTACAACAGGAAGTGAGTGACCACACCACCCTCCATACTGTGTGTGGCAACAGGGAGGTCAGGGAGCCTGATGCAGCCCAGAGATGTGCCAGCGCAGCACTCCACACCCTCCTTGTGTTGCCCTGACTCCTCCGGCTCTGGACCAGGTGCTGCAGGGCAACTGCCAGTGCAGGGGCAGGGTCCAGCAGTAGTTAAGACTTAAACACCAGGAAACAGCACACAGAGGAAGGTGAAGTCAAATCACCTGTTAAAATGGGTGAAAAAAATCCATAGTCAGGATTTAATCCTGCTTTCACACAATCTAATCTAAAAGAAATAGCAACTTTCTTTCTTTCTTTTTCTTTCTTCCCATGTGCTATTTCCCAGTGTTTGAATCTTAACAACTGCTTTGATTTGCTGTTAGACTGTGACCTTATCCTATGTCTTACACTCTCCTGCATTTATTGCTTTCCATTCTGTAAATTCCCCCATCTTCAAACTGTCTGATGAAGTGGGATTTTTTCACCCATGAAAGTTCATCAAATAAATAAATTTGTTAGCCTTAAACAGTACCTCTGGACTCCATATGTTTTTTACAATAATATGGGGGGGGGTCCTCTGAGAAGGGGAGACACACAGGGTTGGGCGGAGAGGAGGAGGGTCAGGCTGAGAAGGGCAAGGGGGGAGACACACAGGTTTGGGCATGGAAGGAACGAGACAGGCAGGGTTGGGCTGAGACACACAGGTTTGGGCAGAGAAGGGGGAGACACCCAGGGTCAGGCAGAGAATGGCAGTGGAGGAGACACACAGGTTTGGGCAGAGAAGGAGTGAGACAGGCAGGGTTGGACTGAGAATAAGGGAGACATGCGGGGCCAGGCACAGAACAGGGGAGACATGTGGGGTCAAGCTGAGAATGGGGAAGACATGCAAAGCAGGCAAAGAACAAGGGAGACATGCAGGGTGGGCTGAGAATGGGGAGACATGCGGGGTCAGGCTGAGAACAGGACAGGCATGCGGGGTTGGGCAAAGAACAGGGGAAACATGCAGAACGGGCTGAGAATGGGGGAAATGCAGGTTGGGCTGTGATGCCCAGTCCAGCTCAGAACTGCGGAGATCGGTCAGGGAACATGGGGAGTTTGGCTGTGGTCCACGCAGCTGGGAACATCCCAGCTGTGTTGTACAGCCTCCATCCCCATGTTTTCTATGGCTGGGAGGCCAATGAAGTCGACTTAAGGCAATTTCCCCTCCACATTGCCTTAAGCCGACTTAATAAAGTCTACTTAACTTTAAAGTCAACTTTATAAGCAGATGTAATAAAGTCGACTTTAGCTGATGCTAAAGTCGACTTTATTGCTCTGCAATGTAGACAGGGCTCTGTTTAAGTCAACTTAAGGGCCCTTAAGTTGACTTAAACAGACAGTGTAGACATACCCATTAATATTTGCAATAGCCTTGTATAAAAGGATTTCAGTGGTGAGACCCTCAGGCTAACGTACTAGTCCTCATGCAGGCCCTGTGGTGATTTGAGTTTGAGACTCCTGTACTAGAGGGCTCAGTTTAGAAAACTGAACAACATTGACTTAAAATAGACTTTATTAAGTCAACTTAGAGAGACCCAGTTTGTTTAAGTTGACTTGTAAAGTCAACCTAAATGACTATCCTGCCTTAAGTCCACTTATTAAGTTGACTTTAATCACCACATTTTCTTAAGTAGACTAATAAAGTCAACTTAACCCTCAAAGTTGACTTTAAAGGTAAGAGTTCATAAGTCATCTTAAGCAAGTGCTTAAGTTGACTTAATGAACTCCAAATGTGGCCATGGAGTTGCTTAAGTCAACTTAAGCCTGTTTAAGTCAATTTAAGCCTCCAGTGTAGACATAGCCTAAGGTCAGAAGGGACCAGTATGATCATCTAGTCTGACCTCCTGCACAGTGCAGGCCTCAAGACCTCACCCACCCACTCCAGCAATAAGCCCTTAACCAGGGTTAAAGTATAATTTGGGGGCCCCTGGAATGCTCCTGCACTGGTGGGCCCCCCTCCCGCACTGGTGGGCCACCGTGGATCCCAGCTCCTGTCCCCCCATGCCAGTGCCCCACCACCTGCCCCCAATACCCTTCACCTGAGCTGGGCTGCCCCACACTCACTGGCAGCAGTGTGGCTGGGGAGGGGCCTGGTAGGCCCCAAGTCTGGGCAGTGGAGCGGCTGGGGTGGAGGCAGCAGGCCCCAGGTTGGGGGCGGGGCGTGGAAGGGGAGGGGTTTGGGGCAGGGCTTGAACCCCTCAGCAATGCCCCTGCTCCTGGCCCTGCCTGCTGCCACTCCAGGGCCTGCTAGTTTTAGGGGCTCAGTATTCGGGCACCAAAAAATAGAACATGGAACTGGAACGCCGTTTTCTGGTGCCTGCTATTTTTTAAATGGTGGGCCCCAGAATGCAGCGTTCTAGCTCCACGCTCTATTTTTAGGGGCCCTGGAATGCTGAGCCCCTAAATATAGTCGGCCTGGGAATGGCGTTCTAGGGCATTCGGGCTTACTTTTACCTGCTTCTAACCTATGATTGAGTCATTGAAGTCTTCAAATCATGATTTAAAGACTTCAAGGTAGAGAGAAAACACCAGCAAGTGACCCATGCTCCACACTACAGGGGAAGATAAAAAACCCTCAGGGCCTCACACAATCTGTCCTGGGGGAAAATCCCATCCTGACCCCAAATATGTTAATCAGCTAGTTCCTGAACATGTGGGCAAGCCTCACCAGTCAGCCAACCAGATAAGAATTCTTGCACCAACACAGAGCGCACCTCATCTTACATCCCATCTCTGGCCACTGGCATATTTACCACAAGTAATCAAAGATCTGCTAATTGCCAAACTAGGCTGTCCTTCCATAAATCTATCCAGCTCATTTTTGAAGCCAGATGGGTTTTTTCTCACCACTGCTCCCCTCACAAGGCTATTCCAGAACTTCACTCCTTTAATGGTTAAAAATCAACATCTAATTTCAAGTCCAAGCTTCATGATGGCCAGTTTGTATCCATCTGTTCTTGTTTCCACATGGCACTGAACTTAAATAATTCTTCTCCCTCCCTGGTATTTATCCCTCTGGTGTATTTATAGAGGGCAATCATGTCTCCCCTCAACCTTATTTTTGTTAGGCTAAACAACCTAAGCTCTTTGAGTCTCCTCTCATAAAGCAGGTTCTTCTTCGAGCACTGCTCGGATGCATTCAGTAATAGGTGTCTCCATGCCAAAGTGCCGGATTGGTTGGAAAAAACTTGTCTTAGCCTGTCAGAAGAAGGGAGGCGGCCACTGCCCCTCGCACCACCCACGGCTATATATATGGCCGCCTCCCCGCCCCCTTCTCAATTTCATTTCTTCCACCTTATGCATTGGAATTGGAACGTCCGCTCCTTGCAAATCTCAAGCAGCCTGTCTCTTGGCCTTCTACTCACTGTCCGGCGGGGCACATCTCGTTGTGGACTTAACTCCACCGTGAGAATCCCCAACACCGGACCGGAACATCACATCTATGATGCCAGGGTTTAAACCCTGCGACAAGTGTGGCAAGGCCTTCCCCCCAGAACAACCCTCATGGGAAGCGCCTTAAGTGCCTGGGCAAAGACCACATGGTCTCGGCGTGTTCCATCTGTCTCTCCTTTAAACCATGAACAATTAAGGAGAGGGAACAGCGACGTTGCGCCCTAGCCTCGGAGGACGCTCGGCACCTTTCACCTGAGGCTTCAGGTTTGAGCCCAGCACCGAGACCCAGCTTGGCGCCAGAGCCTACGCGGCACTGTGCCACCAGTGGCCACTGCGGCCGCACCACCTCAGTGCCGACTCCAGCACCACAGCACCTACCCGCTGCCTCGGCACCGATCGAGGTTGCCCTCAGTCAGCCCAGCACTGTTGGCACTGAGCTCGCCTTAGCACCGCGCCATATCATTCCCGGTGCCAACGACATGGTACAGCCCAGCCTCACCGGTGCTGACCTCACCCCGGCACCAGCGGACTCCACCCTCGGCACCGCAGAGCCCAGTGCCGCAGGAGCAAGAGCCATCCCGCTCGGGCAGTCCTCCCTCCCCCAGCAAGGACTTGCCTGCAACTCAAGTAGAATTGCTTCTCATCCCGTCCACCCCGGAAGCGGTGGGGGCAGCACGAGCCCTGCTGCTCCTACCGACTCCCCCTGCCCCACCTCCAATCAGAAGGGGCAAATAAGCCTTCATTTCAAAGGCCTGGGTTCATCTGGGACGCTCACCCTTGCCTTCCAGCCCCCTGTCTTCCATCCCAGTGGGGGCTGACACCACTTCACCACTGGCACCGGGCCGGGAATCTCAATTCTCTTCCCCCGCCTCCAGCCTGGAAGAGGGACCTTCTAAGGGCCCAAAATGGCCCCGGTGCTGCACACCGTCAATATCACCCTTCCGGTTTCGGCCGCAAGAATGGTCACCTGAGGGAACTCCCCGCCTCCGCAGTGGACCCCCAGTGCTGTGCTCTCCCCGGCACTGGAGTCCTTTATGGGAAACCTCTCGGCGCACTTCGACCTGCTGCACTGGGCCACGGCCCATTTAGGTATGGAGGTGGAGACCCTGATTCTCCCCCCGATAACCTGTTTGGACCGACGTTTGCCTTCATGGCGCCCTTAGCAATCCCACCCCACCCTAGCGTGTGGGACCTCACATGCTCCTGGTGGCAGAGTCCAAACTCCGTGTCCCCCCCGGTTTTGGATACAGCGAGCATGAGGTAGCAGGTACCCAGGTTGGACTACCCCTCGCTCACTGGCCACCCAGTTCCCCCTAGGGACGTGGTCCAGATAGTAATGGGGGTCAGAGAACCCCCCCAAGGACCCCCTCCCCCCCAGGGAAACTAGGGAACTGCATCTGTTAGGCCGTAAGGTGTATTCTTCATCGGCCTTTCAACTGCGAGTGGCAAACAACCAGGCTATAACCAGTAGGTACTTGCTGGATGTCTAGGAGTCACTTAGGAGATTTAGAAATATGCTTCCGCCCGAGGCCAGGGATGAGTATGATGCCTTCCTGGAGGAAGGCAACATAATCTGCCAAGACCTACTTCTGTCAGCCTGCAATGCAGTGCATACCGCTGCCCTCACCATGGCCTCGGCGGTTACCCTCCACAGAGTAGCATGGCTTAGGGAGGCTAGAAAGCCCCCTAACGCACAACAGGCAGTCCTTGACCTGCCCTTTGAGGGGAACGTTCTGTTTCCCTCTGAAACCCTCTCCGTGGTGGGTAAGGCCCGGGATCCTCGGGGAGAGGCCAAATATTTCGGCCTTCTCCCTCCCGGACCTACTCCCCAACTTAGCTCCTCAACTCCCTGGATGAGGCAACCCCCTTTCTTTCCTTCCCGCCTCACTCATGGTGGGACCTCTCTGACCACCGCCACCCTCTTTACCCTTAGGATGCAGGGGGTCCCAGGGCATCACTGCTACAGATGGCCACCCCCCCCGCATAGGTCTGGTGGGATCCATCCCGGTCCTTCCTTGTTCTCTGCCTTCTCCAATCGTGGGAGCAAAAATTCGATCAGGATGCTGGGGGCTGACAATACAACAATGCCTGCCTACAGTGCCGGTACCCCAATACCGTAGCTACTGCCCCCCACCTCTCACCCCCTAAGCAGTGACTTCCCCGAGGATGGAAACCACCCCCTCCTATCTCTAACAGCCTCTCTTCCCACCACGTTCCCCACCCTAACCCCTCATCGAGGGGTGGAAGCACATCTTGTTGTAACAAGCTTCAGCAGGGCTCTGAGACGCATGCATCCAAAGCCTACTCACAACAGGACTGTGCCTGTGGCCATGACATGTGTCCCAGGTAGGCCCCTTCATTCCAGATCAGAAGAAGGGGAGGGAATGCTCCTGGTCACACCACCATCTTCTGCGGTGTGACCCCAACCCCTGTCGACAGGATTTTCTCCTGCGTACTAAGGGGATACATTTCTGCAGCAGTTCAGCTACTGGATAGCTGTTTCATCGGGAAGGTATCTCTAGAGCAGCTTTTACCCCGGCACGGGCCCTAGGTACGGCCCACTCCCCCTTTTTTCCCACCCTCACACAGTTCCTCGTCTCTACCCCTGGTCATCTAATGAGAACAAGGGCCCACCTCAGGAGCCCTCACCTTGGTCCACCCTCTCTGAGGGGGCCCATGCTTCCCCGACCTCACCAAAGCATGGCCGGGGGTACCCTTCTAAAACCCTGAGGGGGAACACCTTGTTGTGTACCACATTTTGGGAAATGGCTGAGTGCCCTCCCACATATAGTTCCTGCCTCGGCAACCACTGCCTTCTGGACAGCTGTCTACATCAGACAGAAGGTCCCCTACTTCCGGGGCACTTGTGTAATTTTGTGCCCTATGCTTTTATTCCTTGGCAGAACGCAATCCCCTCCCTCCCCTTCCACCCTGCCTCCCCACGGGATCATCCCACTACGCCACATGTAGCCCCTTAGTGCTACTGCAGTTTCTCCCCATGCGCATTAGCGGCACCTGGCAATTCTGAGGTCCCTTCTTTCTTTTCTCAAGGACCCTTTAACACCCACTGCCATTCAGATGACGTGATGTACAGAGAACTCATTCTATACAACATATAACAGTTTGGTGTTGTACACCTTTTATTCGCCCTTTGGCTCCCTCCAGGGAGAAAACTTCATTGGGTTCTCTGATCCCGGGGTGCCCTTCAGATACAGCAGCTGCCACCTTGTTGCAGTCCCATTCTCTGGCTTAAGAAGGACACTTCCTGGCAGTGGAGTCCTTCAATATCCATGTACTGAAGAGTTTTTCCTCCTCGGCAGCCCTGGCATGGCATAGTGGTAGAGTCATCCCTTGGGCAAGCACCATAGGTACTGAGTCTGCAGCCTTTATGGCCCTCCTTCAATTCTTCAGTCGCTGAGGGGCTGACTAGACAGTAGTAGGAGTTCTCTCCCATCCCTCTACTTTCCTCCTCATGCTGAGTGAGAACTTTGAGAGGCAGACCCCACAAGCTCAGACCAGTGGAGCCCTCCCCCACACTCTAGTGCCTTGAGGGCCCTAGTAGGCCCATCTCGTCAACATTGCCTCAGGCCACCTTGCAGTCAATATTTTTCCGGAACCTCTCTCCTATGAGAGCCCAGTCGTGGGGCCAGCTCAGCTGAAAACATGCACTTTGGTGTTACCAGGTCATTAATTAGCATGCCGTAGGCCCATCCTGCTTGGCTCGACTCTATACGCCGTGGCTAGTGTCTCATGGTTTCCTCAGCCACCCTCGAGTCCATCTCATGACCTTGTATCCTTTCCTCTCCTTTACCCAGATGGCTTGCTTGACCGCATCCTAGATAAGGGGCATTGTCATTCCCTTACTTCTTCCTGTGTATTCGGTAGTCACCAGATCAGTCCATGACTACGTGGGTCCTGCAAAACTTTCGGGTGCTCTATGCCTTTCCTCTCTTTGTTCTCACGTGAGATGCGCCCATATGGCTAGTCTCTTTTGCTAGCTTAGTGTTCTCCTTCGAGTCCACGTGACACAGCCCAGGCCTAGACGTTGTAGTCTGTTGGTTACATTCCATGTTTTCCTCCTAGGCAAGGGCAGCCACACAACCTGTTTCTTAGGTTGCGTCCCTTTCTCCAGCTCAGGTGACCTTATCTGACCTGCGTATGTGTTCTGCCTTGGAGGGTTCGGTCTTGCCCTGTTCTAGTTGACCCCCAGCTCTTGCTTCTTCCGGGTCCTTCAAGGCCCGTCCGACTCTTTACTTTGGTGAGCGTCTTGCTGGTGGGCCTCTACCTTACAGGGCTTGTTGCTATGCTGAAGGTGGAAGTACCAAC
Source organism: Podocnemis expansa (assembly GCA_007922195.1). Classification (NCBI taxonomy): domain Eukaryota; kingdom Metazoa; phylum Chordata; order Testudines; family Podocnemididae; genus Podocnemis; species Podocnemis expansa. The sequence goes on from ML681981.1 coordinate 48,309,584, forward strand.
TCCACCTGCCATCCATCAGCATGGCTAGTAGTCACCTATTACTGAATGCATCCAAGCAGCGCTCGAAGAAAAACGGTGGGTTACTCACCAGTAACCATCCTTCTTCGAGATGGGCTGCTCAGATCCATTCAAGTCCCTCCCCTCCGTCCCCACTTCTGGAGTTGGTGACTCTGAGGAACCGAGGAGGAGGTGGGGAGGCAGCCGTATATATATCCGTGGGTGGCGCGAGGGGTGGTGGCCGCCTCCCCTCTTCTGACAGGGTCGGACAAGTTTTTTCCAACCAATCCAGCGCTCCAGCACAGAGACACCTATTACTGAATGGATCTGAGCAGCCCATCTTGAAGAAGGCCGGTTACTGGTGAGTAACCCACCGTTCTCCATTCTGTCGATCGTTCTTAAAGCCCTTTGCTGCACCTATTCCAGTTTGAATTTGTTTTTGTAGGGAAGATGGGGTATCAGAAGTGCACACTATAGTCCAGATGAGATCTCAACAGAGTAACGGTACTAACACCTCCCTAGCTCTGTAGGAAATACTGGAATTGAGTAAACGGTCTGTAAGTTGCAGTGGGGTTGTAAAGCCCTGAGTCTCCTCTCACTGATGCACCCCCAGGAACTGTACCAGCCTGGCATACTGGGACTTTTTTTTGCTTCTGTGATTTGGAGCATCTTTAGACTTGATTTTGTGTGAATACGGGTGTATGAATAAACCATGGACATATGATTTATGGGTGAGATTTCAAAAGCAGTCAGCATCTGCTCCCATTAAAAAATAAACTTTTGAATGTTAGCAATAGTTAGGCACTGGAACTGGTTACCTAGGGACGATGCAGAATCTCTGTTCTGGGGGGATTTTTAAGAATAGATTAGAGAAACACCTTTTGGGGATGGCTTAGGTTTACCTAATCTTACCTCAGTGCAGGAGACAGACTAGACGACCTCCAGAGGTTCCTTCCAGGTGTATATTTCTATGATTGACACCATTAGTAAAATTCTCTTGCTCTTCAGTGGAAACAGGGTTATACTAATACGCTCTTGAAAATCCCAGCATAAGTGCACAGAATTGATACTTATTCTAAAATTCCTGCAGTGGTCAAAAGCATTGAGATGCTATGCGGACAGACAATGCATCAGAAGGGTCCCCTCCCACCCCCGCCACCTTCCCTTTTGATTGGGTAAATTTAGACTGTATTTTGAAAAAGTTCCTATTCTAAATGTATTAGAGTGTCACACTGAAAGTGTAACTAATGATGACAACCTTTCCTGTGTTCTCCTGGGACCATGTTGTTTAATGTTCACATAGAAACAGAGAAAACTTATTATGTTTAGGATTTAAATGTTTAGAAGTGACACCGGGTAAACATAAAAATTCCTACAGCATCCTAAATCATGTGCCTTTCTGGAGTAATAGTACTGAAGTTTTGATCGGTTAAAAGTGAAATGTACTTCACTAAATGGCAGCCTCTATTGGTTATCCTGAGATCTTTTCTCATGTTTTCTCATGTTTCTGATGAAGTGGGATTTTCTCCCATGAAGGCCTATGTGATAAAGAAATTTGTTTGTCTTTAAAAGTGCCACAAGACTCCTTGTTTGCTTTGCTGAACTAGACTAGCACGGCTACCCTCTGGAACTCTGATATGAAGCATGTCTCTTCCAGGCAGAGGTTCTAGTGAAAATGTGTCATAAAGATAACCCAGCACATAGAAAGCATTCTCTTTCCAGTAGATTATTTGGAATTTGGTTTTCTGTTGAACTCAGTGAATTTTACAAGCATGGTACCCCAGGCTTGCAGACAGGTTCATGTGTCTACCCTCCCACTCCTTGGCTGAAGTGCAAGCTGAGAAAATGAATCTTTCTTTGTTAGTGTTGCAGTTGTTTCTCCAAGAGAAAACAGACAAAATAACTGATTTTCTTGCAGCAGTTGGTTTGGAAAGCTGCAGTTGGATCTCCTACTTCTTTTGTAGGAATGCTGACATATAGGGAGGGCTCTAAATAACAATTTGGCATAGCAAGCCCAATGGGCCTCTTTCCTCTGAATCACCTAGAAAACAGACATGGACTAATCAGGGCGCAAATACATTTCTGCCCTTTAATTCATTCCAGCTGCTTTGGCACAATTCTTCTGCTTTGGGGGCTCAATCTACACAGCTGCTGCACACTTCAGACTATGACTGAAATCAAGAGGAGACACAGGTCCTGTGTGCCCCTCAGAACCAGGCCCATTCTGCATAAATTTAATTGTTTCTCTGGTGGGGGTTCCTTCTTTTTAAAATCCTCCATGACCTTGCCACAGCCAGACTCTCTCTGTCTGTCCAGTCTCCTACATGCCTTCGCCCCACTGTCAAAAGCTCTGCAGCTCAGTCCCCTGGTCCTGGAACTGGTCTCCTGTATTTGTGTCTCGGCCAACCTCATAATCTCTCTCCCTCATTTGTCTACTACTGAGCTATGCATCTATGACCATTTACAGGGTCTCTGAGAGGTGTAGAACAAACCGAAGCTGCACTGATGTTCTGTTCCATGTGCAGCAAGGGAGTCACACCCACTAGGCAGTGGGTCTCCAAGAAGCAGGGACACAGAACCTGTTTTAAAACAAGTCTACAAACAAACCAGGAATGGTCCGAGAGGTCTGAAAACATCAGTGTGATTAATAATGCTTTCCCTTTGACCTGAAACAACTGTCAGAATGTGACTGGTGTCTCTTCTGTGTGGCTGGTGCTTTGGTGGGTTAATGCAATTAAAAGCGGGTGTTTAAACAACCGTGAGGAATATTACTACAGAAGCACTGACCTTTAAGAACAAGCGTGATCTCTGCAGGCCTCGGGGTCTCCCACTATTTACAGAGCATCACAGAGGGGCTTTAGTCTGGGGAAAGGAAAGGAGACCAGACTGCTCTTTCTTCTGCTCACATCGTTGTGCACGAGGTTAGATGGCCCTTCTGATGTCTTTTACTTAGAGTTTACATTGAGAATCTGTCTGCTGCTCTCTGGCTATCAGAGAACAGGCACGTTCTGCTCACATCAAGCCCACTCTTGTGGCCTTTCACTCCTTCAGAGAGAGAAGAGTGTAATTAGTAAGCGGTGGAAGTTTAATAGGCAAAGCAGCCAGCAAAATGCGCTGGGGCCAGTCAGAAATGTAGAAGATAAAGGAGGGGAGTCCTGAGGCAACAATCTGCTAGTTCTCAAATTGATTAGCATGGTCTGTTTGTGTTTGGGATGTTTGCAGGACTTGGCAGGGAACACACTTGGGCTGCACATCTTAGAGAGTTGGAGCAAGTTGGGAAGCAGGCAGGGAAAACTGCCCGGCCAGCATTGTTCCAAACGTGCAGGGTGATCAGAGAGAACAGCATGTCTGAGCATTGGCCCACAGCCCAGGAGGACTTCATTGGGGCCCAAAAATGTAACTCCGGCCCTTTGCATCCTTCCATGGTACCTGTCGCCTAGGATGCTGCTTTGGGTACCTGCAGTCTTGTGGGAACAACAATGATCAACTGGCTGTGAAGTTTGGAGAGAAGCAGCACCTGAGATGGGGATGTGCTGGTGCAAAAACTGGAAAGGCCACTCTCGGGAGCCTAAAGGTAACTTTGCCTTTCAAAACCTCCCTGCCAGAAAGGCAACTCTCCCTCCTTTCCCCCTTCCCCCCGACCTATGGGCTGCTATTCTGCAGCGTCTAATTGCTTCTGGATTAGCTCTGCATTGCTGCCTCATTAACCCACATTGGTATTAAAAAGGCTCCTCTCTCTGACATTTGGTTTTAATGTCCTGGTGTCCGATTCAGTCAGAATGAGTCATTCCCTTTGTTTTTCCCCTCCTTTTACCCCAGTAGTCAGCTATGTGAGTGAGCAATGCTATTCAGCAACAGCACTCCAAGGGCAATCCTCTGCTACATGCTGGCTTCTCAATGGAAGCAAGTGGTTCCGTTAGGAGATCCTGGCAGAAAAGATAGGGAGGGACATAGTGGCCATGATCAGTTTATTTCACTTTGATGTCAGTTGATCGAGGATCAATGCATGATGTTTGTGTTTCATGGCCATGCTCAGTTTATTTCACTGATGTCAGTCGATCGGGGACTAATGCATTACGTGTATGTTTCACGGCCTCTGAGAGCGGCATGCAATGCGCATTCCGCAAACTTTTTTAATGGGTTGGAACCATGGGTTACAGTCTTGCCAGTTTATCACCAGTGCAATCCTACGTCACCTAGCATCAAGTTATATATGATTTGGGCTTGATCAGCATAAAGTGGAATGGCAAATTCAGTCATTTTTCCCTATCTTCTGAGGACATCAAATCCTTTGAAAGGTGTAATCATTTTGAAAATGGTTCATAAATGGCCACAATGCAAATTCCTGTGTAAGTGAATTGCCTTAAAAATATAGTGCACCCTTTTTCTTTTTCCCAAAGTGAAGCTTGACAAATAAACTACAAACGTTGCCTGGGGGTCCCATTGGGTGCACTGTGTTTCTCATCTGTTCCCATTTATATCTTGTGAGACTTAGATTCTGTCCAAATAATGAGCCCTCCCAGGGGATCAGGAATAGTTTCAGAGTGCAGGTAAGCAATAGGAATTTGAACTCTCTCTCTTCCCAAGCAAAAGTTCTGACTAGTCTCAGTTATTACCCCTCTTTAAGGATCAGTAACTCCTTCCTTCTCAGTCCACTGTCAGACAGATCCTATCTGTCAGGGTCAGACAGTCATTCTGTTAGCAAAAGCAAGTTCAGATACAAAACATTGACATACTGTTTGGGCTATCTGGAAACATGCCCTCTGAGTAATTGTGTAGCTATATTCAAATTAAACTACAACATGTATTGGAAAGAACAATATGAGTTAGCAACTAAGCCACCAGTACGGTCTATCAAGATGGAGAAAAAAAACGGCTTTTTTACAAAACAGAACCCTTTGTAAGAAAAATTATTTTCATCACTGAATTTTTTGGTTGGTTCACTGAGAATATAAATAATCTGGGAAGAGGTTGTCAAAAAAAAACACAAAAGTTTTGTGTTTTTGACAATGAAAAAACTTAGCAAGGAGTCCTGTGGCACTTAAAGACTAGCATATTTATTTATCACATGAGCTTTTGTAGGAGAAAATCCCACTTCAGCAGATGCTTTGAAGATGGGGGACTTACAGAATGGGAGAAAAATAAATGCAGGGAAGTGTAAGTCATAGGGGTAAGTTGTACTATAACAGCAAATCAAAACAGCTGTTAAGACTCAAACATTGGGAAACAACATATAGAGGAAGGTGAGGTCAAATCACCTGTTGTAATGGGAAAAAATTAAAATAATTTTTGACAACTGCAAAGCAGCATTTTTCAAGTTTTGATGGAAACCCTAAATGCTCTAGGACAGTGGTTTTCAAACCTTTTTTCTTGGGGCCCAGCTGAAAAAAATCATTTATGCCCGCAACCCAACAATTACATCTTTGCGCAATGCATTCCATCTTTCAGAGGTGGCAGGAAGAGACCCCGTGACCCAGTACTAGCGGGTCTGTGACCCAGTACTGCGTCCTGACAAATAGTTTGAAAACCACTGCTCTAGGAAACCATAACGAAGTTTTTTAAAAGCCCATTTTCTTTGACATTTTTCCTGGAAAGTGAAGTGCAGTCTTTGATCTGCATCAGTTCTAGTTGTGGGGTGTTAAACAGATTTTGTTTTATTTTGGCCTTTAATGTAAAGCACAGAATGTTGAGTGCAGCCTTAAAGCAATGTGTAGCTCCTATATCTGTTATCACTCCGTACACCTGCATTATTCCAGACTCGTATTACGGGTATGTCTACACTTAGAGCTGAATTCAATTTGGTTGCCTTCAATTCAAATGCTATTAAGTGCATGGACACACTGGCTTTCCTCAATTTGAACTGAAGAACTCCTCAATTCGAATTGATGAAAGCTGACTTCGAATTGGCCAAACCTCCTTTGACTTCGAAGTCAGGGTCAATTTGAACTGAATAATTCAAATTGACCCAGTGTGGCCATGTCAATTCGAATTCACAGTAAGTTTGAATTAGCCACAGCTTGATTTTTCCCAATACAATAGTGCCCCCTATCAAATTCGAACTAGCAAGTCCTGTTTATGGACATGCCAATTTGAACTGGATTTTCTAGCGTGGCCATGTCAATTTGAATTGACTGAATTCAAATTAATAATTATTAGTTTGAATTCACTAATTCAAATTCAGAAATTCAAACTGAAACTCTAAGTGTAGACATAGCCGTAAGTCAGCATCTGTGGGCTACATTAAAATAAATAAAAGTTGATCCCAAAACCAAAGCCAAATGAGATGAGATCTGTCCAGTCAGCTCCCTCTGAAAGGAGTAGCTGCTGAAATGAAGTTAATCAAAAGAAACAATGCATCTGTCCACCCGGATGTTTTCAGATGGGAGCTCAAAAGTGGAAGGGGTCAAATGAAGGTGATTCTGATATTGCTTGTTTAATTTAACTCAGAGACAATGGACACTTAGTTGCTAAGAATCCAAACCTGATTATTTTCTGGTAAGGCTCACAGGCAGAGGCCCAGGATAAAATGAATCATGCTCCTTTCTAGAGATGGGCTTTGGATCTGGAGTTTTATTATTTCGTTCTTGGGTGAAGTGAGGTTTAAACCCAGGGGCCAGACTCTTTGATCCCAGTTATACAGGGTCTGTGGTAAATCCAGAATCACTCCATGAACTCCATTTAAATTACTCCAGTTTGCAGTGCAATACGTGACATCAGAATCTGGCTCTACAGCTCCAAAGGGGGAAGTTTAATACTCTAATCCATCTCCCTCCTGACATCACTCCCCTTCCAAGGGGAAATCCTTTCTAAGAGGAGGCACTTTAATCAGCACACTGCATGCATTCTCAGAAGTGTCAGGTGAATGTGTGTCAGATTCGCACCATTAATTAAGCCCACAAAGCTTGGCAAAGCCATGTACTTCTATCCCAATTGAGACGAAAGTCCAGCATTAGTCAGGCTCTTCTTTATCTACAGAGCCACCTGGCCAGGGAGAGAGGCCTGAAACTGTGATGTATGAGTGTCTAATATTAATGGACATTGTGAGGCTTCTTTCCAGTTTAGCTCATGATAGTACCTGCCCTCGGTTATTTTATTTTTAAAATATATGTGATTATACTTTCAGTAGGGTATAAATGTTCCCCACTGTAACAAGTTCTCCTTTCAGGATCTTTAGGGGGACAACCACATTTATTCCCCAATACTGGTTATGAGCAAACAAGCTTTTACAAAACTGGAGATCAATGTAGGCTCTGCTTCTGGATCAGCCTCATCTATGGACAGCTCTAGAGGCTGGGTACATTCCACTTCAAACTATATTACAGCAGGTCTTCACTGTCACCACCATCAGATCAATCTTCCCGATCCACTCAGTCGATCTGGAAATTGATGCTTGAAGACCACCTTCTCACGTACCATAGCACTGAGCCGATGGGAGAACATTTCCTGTCAGCTCATCGCACTGAAGTGCGTAGGCGTTAGGCAGTCAAACTTGCGTATCTTCCTTCAGCTGTTGCCAAAAACACCTGCAGTATAGACCAGGGCCTATAGATGGAGCCTTAACTGTAGGGCTATGTCCACACATACATCATTATTTCAAAATAAGTTATTTCGAAATGAGTTATTTCAAAATAAAGTCCTTATTTTGAAATAAGTTAATTCAAATTAAGAAAATGTTAATTTGAATTAAGGGAAAGCCTGCTTTCAAAACAGCTGTTATTTTGAAATGGCTATTTTGAAATAAGGCTGTTTGGACATGTTGTTTCAAAACAGTTGTTTCGAAACAATGGTGTTGTTTTGAAACAACATGTCCAAATGGCGTTATTTCGAAATAACCATTTCAAAATAACAGCTGTTTCAAAATGAATGGGGTTTAAGCTGTTTCAAAATGACGGTTCTTATTTCGAAATGAGAGAGCCTGTCTTTTCAAAATAAGAAAACATTGTGTGGACATTCAGTTTTTTATTTCGAAACAACCAGTGTTGTTTCAAAATAAAAGACTTGTGTGGACATACCCTAGAAGTAGGATCTGGATTTGGGATCTTTGCCAAATTCCCCGTGGTACAGTGTGGCTGAACTCAGGTTGGCTTTTTTCATGTGTATGTGGTGTGCATTACGTAATAACCCAAGCAGTGGACCTGGTTCTGATGTCCACGTAGGTGTCTCCCAGCAGTGCATCTCTTTGGCTTCCATGGAGGTTTCCTTTGTTTCTGTTGCTACTGCTGCACAATTCGGCAGAGAGACTTTGTGCTGCAGGCAGGTGGTTTCAGAGCATGGTTTGGAGCTGCTGTTTGATCTGGTCTTTTGCCTGCGTGCTTTAACTGGAATAATTGGTTAGTTAGCTCTGGCACTGTGGGTGGGGGTTGTGAGAAGGAGGGCAGGGCTTGTGACCGAGGTGTTGAGGGTTGCACACATTGGGCAGATCCTATCAACTTCAACATTGACAAAAAGAAGAGCTGTCAGTCCCTGGCAGGGAGCAAATATGATCTGGAGGGAGACCAATTCACATCTCCCTGTCTGTGAGCGATCATCCAGGGTATAATGTCCTAGCTCTTGAACTAAGGTCTGTGACTGCCAAGACAGCCACCACATCTTGGTCTCCCTGCACTCTGTTTGCTGAAACCTGCTGGGCTTTACACAAGGTCCAGCCCATTAGAGCTGTAATTGAAGGAACATCTGTCTCCACTGCTTGGTCTGAACATGCTATTTAATCCAGAAGGAGGCATGGAAAGTTGTCCAAGCAACAAGATGATTTCCTGTTGTGGCTGCCCTTGACCCGCCTTGTGCCTGCCTCCTGTACATGACCCAGTTCCTGATTCTTGCTTCACTTCTGCTTCCACCATGATCTTGCTCTGTGAGTGATTCTTGCCTCTCCTCTAGTTCCTGCTCTAACACATTGCTTCCAGCAAATACCAGTTCCAGTTCTGACTCTATCTTAGACCTAGGCTCTGGCAATTTGTACCTCATCTTGACTCTGACCCCAAGTGTTGAGTCCTGACTCTGACCTAGGCTTGACCTCTGGATCTGAAAATCAATAATTGCCTCATTGAATTTGTCCCCCAACACTGACACTTGCTCTGCCCACACCATGCAATCTGACCCTTGCTCTGACAACTAGACCAGGTGGCCTGCATCCTAGTTCATAACATGGTGCTCCATGCTATTGGATTTAAGAGATATCAATGCCAAAAGGTTCTCAAGCCCATGTCAACAGACCCGGCATGCTAGTCTCCTCCATCAGCAGCAGAGAAATGTAAATAACCAAGGAGTCCACTGACTCTGAAACAGTGATGCTTGAGTGGGAATGCATCTTCATCAGAGTAGTTAAGAGGTGGAAATAAGTGACAAAGGAATGCCAGTGACATTTTCAGCTATGGTTACCCCATTGCGTTTGCCACTCTAGTGAAAGGTGCCAGATGTCCTGGCAGTGGCCGCATATCTAGAGTGTATGCACCCTGCTCCAATGCTTTGGCACCTTGGCCATGAGTGTCAGTAAAGGTGATGAAACCCTTGGGGCTGATGGAACAGACCACTAGGAATTGGGAAGAAATTGGTAACACCACCGTCTGGCCACTTTCAGGCCCTGCCAGCTGGGGCCAAATTCTAACATGTGGCTTGTGGGTGAAAGTTACCATATCCCCTGACCAACTCCCACAAGCCAGGTTTATTCATTTTCATTTCATGGTATTCCTTCAATCTTTTTTTAAATTTTTAGACACCAGTTGTTCCCTTAGGACAACTAGAGCAAAATGTTCATGTTACTGGTTTGCATATGTTTTCCTGTAAGTGACTTTCAATGGGACAACATAATGGTGAACATTAACTAATATTCCCTTTGCCACCATTAACTTGGCCATCAATTTGCAATGTTTGAGTTAGCTCTGTTAAGGGACGCAGAGTGCATTCACTGACATAAAAATCAAACTCCAGTTCATTGGCTAGTGGCTACTACAAATTCCAAACTCAAGCAACATGAGGGAGACCTTCCAAATTCACAGCCAGCTGCCATTTGCCCCATTACATTCTATGAAGTGTCAGAGAATGATTGCCATTCAGTACTCTTTGGTTGGATCCTGAGCTTAAGAAGGTACAAAACCCAGTCAGCATGTAAGGGTACTTCTACGCTGGAGCCCAGAGGCAGCTTTTGGGGTAGGCAAAGCAGGAAGCTGCCTAGGGCCCCAAGAAGTAAGGATCCCTGTAGCAGTTGCCTGCTTTGCCTAACCTAGCACTCACAGAGTGATGAGGAGCGGGGGGCCACAGACCTCTGGGGCCAGAAGCCGTGCCACCCGCCTGCTCGCCTGGCTCTCTGCAGCTCAGCGGAGCAGCACTCCCTGCCTACCCTCAGCTGGCTGCACCTCACCAGGGGGAGGAAGGAGAGCAGCTGGTGCAGAGTTGTGGCTTGTGGGGATAGCGCTCTGGAGCTGCCTGCTGGGAAGAGCTCGGCCATTTCACCTCCAGCCACTCAAGAGCTGCATAGGCCCGATCTAGGGCCTGGGGGTGAGGCGGCCTCTGTACAGCCCTGGGATGGCGAGGGTCGAAGCGCCAAACTCTTTGGAGTGGGCCACCCCAGGACCCCTCTGCTGTGTGCCGCAGCTCCGTGCCAGGCACTCTCCTCCCTCCCCATGGAAAGACATGACCAGCTGGGGGTAGGTGAGGAGTGCTGCTCGGCCCCTGCTGCAGAGAGGCAGGGTAGGCAGGCAGGCGGCAAGGGTTCTGGCCCTGGCGGCCTGTGGTCCTTGCGAGTGGTAGGTTCTGCGATGTTTTCCTTCGGACAGGGGCAGAGGAAAGACAGGGCAATGGGGGGGGCTACAAAGGGAGGAGCCAGAGCCCTGGAGGGGGCAGTGATGCAGGGAGTTGGGAGTGGGAGGGGCAGTTAGGGCTGCAGGGGGACAGGGGCCACAGTGAGGGCAAGAGTGGGGGCCTATAAGGGGCCCCACAATGGCTCTTTGCCTAGGGTCCCCTTGCCTAAGGCTGCCTCTGCTGGAGCCTTAGGTCAATTTAAAGAAGCTTAAGTTGACCTACATACCCCCGCAATCACTCTGGGCTTTTATGAAGTCAACTTAATAACACTAACTCCTAAGGTCGACTTAACTTTTAAGTTGACAATATTAAGTCAGCTTAAGCCAGTGTAGACAGGGAATAGCCCTTAAGTCGATTTAATTGGCATCCAGGCCCCCTCCCAGAGTCCCTGGCCACCAGGAAGGGTTGACCTAGCACCTGCCAGTGTGGATGCAGGAAGTCGACAGGAGTTTCCAAGGTGGACTCTCTAAGTTAACTTAACACGGCCAACCTGAAGTCACCCTTGTTAAGTCAACTTAACAGAGCCTCTAGTGTAGACATACACAAAGAGATTAGGGTTCTATTTAACATATTCAGGCTACCTGGGGTTCTAGTATGATCTGATGTGAGGAGTTGAACAGGGAAAGCCATTAAAGGATGGATTTGTCCCTCCAAAGAATAGAGGAGTACAGGGGTGTCGCTGGTGCTCAGCACCCAGGGCACGTGCCCCGAATCCCAGCGCTGGTGTCTTGGATCTGGAGGGGCCATCCCTCTCCCATTCTCTGGCCCAATCAGGCCGGAGATCCGGGGCCCAGCTGCCAGCGGCCACGGCGGCCCCATCCCCAGCCAGAGATTCGGGGCCCAGCCTCCCACGGTGGCAGTGGCCCCGTCCCTGGCTGGGGATGCAGGGCCTGGTCACCCGTGGTGGTGCGGTGGCTTCCAGCTCTGTCCCTGGCCAGGGGCTGTTGCCTGCGGGCTGGGGGAGGGACCAGGGGCAGGGCCTGGGCCCGTGCCCCGGGTCCCTCCCCAGGGCAGCGACGCCCCTGGAGGAGTATCTGTTGTGGCAGAGGGGACAATAAAATGAGGGCAGATTGTATTTAACAAATACATTTATTAATAGTCAATATTTTAAGCTTTATTTATCCTAGCCCAGTCAATGTTCTCAAACTCTTTACAAATACCAAGTTGGGTCTCATAGTATCAGCTCTGTGAATTAAGGAACAGAGTGCTCCTAAAAGTCACAAGTCTCTTGCTTACTCACTTGCTCTTTTTTCACTTTTTCTGAATTCTTTTCCAGATTCTTTTCCAATTTTCATAGCTCATATTTGAAGAAAAAAAAATCTTCTGCCAAAAAGCAACATGGCTGCAAAGGGAGTGGTGGCTTGGTTGCTGACTGTGATTTCACTCGGGGTATGTCCACACAGGCTTCTTATTTCGAAACAACAGAGGTTGTTTTGAAATAGGAAGCGGCATGTCCACACGACGCACCGTTATTTCAAAATAACGGGACCCGTTGTTTCGAAATAACAGCTGTTATTTTGAAACTGTTAAATCTCGCATCTAATCAAGATAGCTGTTGTTTCAAAACAACTGTTTCGAAACAACATGTCCGAATGGCCTTGCTTCGAAATAACCATTTCGAAACAACTGCTATTTCGAAAGCAGGCTTTCCCTTAATTCGAATGAACAAACTGTTAATTTGAATTAACTTATTTCAAAATAAGGACTTTATTTTGAAATAACTCATTTTGAAATGGGTTATTTTGAAATAATGATGTATGTGTGGACATAGCCTCGGTTGGCTCGCCTATGGAGAGTTTGCTAGGTTGTGCTGAGCCCCAGGTGAGTGAGAGCACACACTTATAGCTGTTTGGGGTCAGGCAGTGAGCCAGTAGACTTCGTGTGGCTAGTAATTGGTCTCTGTCACACTGCAATCTCACTTCTTGCATAGGAAGCACTCTATGTCCTTTGTTGTTAAGTGTGACCAAAGACTTTGGGTGTGTTCACACGGCAGTCTTATTTTGAAACAACAGAGGTTGTTTCAAAATAAGAAACGCCACTTTCACACGACGTACCATTGTTTCAAAACAACTTAAACCCCATTTGGTGACGAAACAATGTTGTTTCAAAACTATTGTTTTGAGACAATCCCGTCAGAACATGTTGTTTCAAAACAACGGTGACACGTTTTGAAATAACTGTTGTCCGAATGTGCTATTTCACTTTGAGCTTTCTTCCTTAATTCGAATTAACATTTTCTTAATTCAGATTAACTTATTTCGAAATAAGGCGTTGTTTCAAAACAACTTGTATCGAAATAACCCCCTCTGTGTGAACATAGCCTTTGCTACAGCCAGGTGCTTTTTTTTAAAGCAGGAACACACATCCTTTGCTGGTATGTGAAGTGATTCCTTGCTTCCTAGCAGTGAATCACTTAACAATGGCAGCAGCAAATAGCTTATAGGAATGACCTGATTTGTTTGTTTACCTATACTACAAATCAGATCACAGGGCTGGAAGGGACCTCATGAGATCATCAAGTCCAACCCCCTGGGAATTGAACCCAAGACCTTCTGCATGTTAAGCAGAGGTGTTAGCCACTACACTATTTGCACCTATTTGTTTGTTTTACTTGTTCCATGGAAATCTTTATCTTGTCACCCAGCCACTTCAGATCAAACCACTACAAAATGAATGGTTTCCAGTTAAGACACTCTCACCAAGAAGTAAAAGCTGTCTTGGAACTAGGAAGCAACTCCTTCCCACCAGGCTGGTGCTCAGCCAAACAGCTGAATTGGCAGTGAGGTATGGAGTTGTTTATCACTGAGCTTCAGCTCTGGCACACATAGATGTTTTCATCAGAGAGCTTGGTTTACGTGGCCCCGGGCCAAATAAGCTGGTGAGTCTTGGCCCAATTCCTCCTCCTCCTCCTCCTGGTAAGTTTCCATGATTTGGCTGTAGCTTGAAGGGACACAAGGATCATCTATTATCTTTATCAGCGTAAAATCTAGGAGTTCCAGTTGCAGGCCAGTCTCTTCTGCTAGGTGCTGTACAAGCACAGAACAAGACATTCCCTACTTTGACCTCCTGGATCACATCCAGTTATTCCTGTTTTGCGCCTGAATGGGGGAAGCCATTGCTGCCTTAGAAAGAGGACTCTAGGGGAGCCCAGTTGAACCTAGGAATCCAGAAGATGGCAAATGAAACTGTTACTCTAAATATACCTAGCTCATATATGGCCCTTTTCATCAGTTGAGCTCAGAGTACTTTACAAAGGAGCAGCATCATTATCCCCGTTTTAGAGATGTGAAAACTGAGGCACCAAAAGGCAAAATGACTTGCTCATGGTCACCCAGAAGCCAGTTGCAGAGCCTGGAGGAAGAGCCCATGTCTCTAGCATCCTCTTGCACTGCTCCATCCACTGGGACTCACTGTTCTTAGTGACCATGTAGTTTCTAGGTTACTCATTTTAATCCTTGTCATTGGCCCAAAAAATCCCCTAAATAATTTTAAGATTTAATTACTCTTTTATACTATGGGATTTTGAAGTCCCAGTCTTGATGGATGTCTGCCTACCACTCATTTGTCTCAGAGCACCGATCTAAAAATTGTGCTACATGAAATAAGTGTTGATACAAATTAATTCCACACCTAGCACATAAGTCTTGCTTTAGTTTGCACGCTAGCATCAACCTACCCTAGATACCTCCCATTTTATGTTTTGGAGACAGTCAGGGTCACACGGTTTAGAGTTTACATTTCAAATGGATAAACTCTGATAAGAGCTTGACACAGCTATGGAAGGAAGGACTCTGAGAAGCTGTTATATTCCAGTATTAACTTCTTCATAGACCCATACATCCAGGAAACTCTTTTAATGAAAGGTCTATTTTAATCCAAAGATATGCCTATGGGATGGACAAAACTCATAGGAGTCAGTGAGTTTGGGGTGAAACTTTGTTATGGTGAAATGTGTCTAGCATGTCCTAAATGTCATTGATTTGACTGTACTTTCTGGGAAAGCCTGAATAACTGCCCAGGGCAGGGACTGTCTGAATCGCTCTTCTTGCACTGTGTTGATCACATTATTGCTTATTATTTTTGTTACAGTAGCCTTGCAGAGGCCCCAGCTGAGACTGGAGCTCTATTGTGCCAGACACTGCCTGGATACTTAATAAGAGACAGCCCTGACCTAAAGATTTTTCTGTCTGAGCACACAAGACTGATGAAGGATGGAAGAAAGGAAATACTATTTTTCCCTTTTTATAACAGGGACATGTGAGGCTTAGAAAAACTCAACACTTGCCTATGTTAGGGAACTAAATCTGGAGTAGCTGTTCATGATTAACTCCATATGTGGTGCCAAGTTCCAAAGGGGTAGCCATGTTAGTCTAGTTCAGCAAAATAAACAAGGAGTCTTGTGGCACTGAAAGACTAACAAATTTATTGCATGAGCTTTCAGACAATAAATACATTTCTTAGTCTTTAAGTGCCACAGGACTCCTTGTTTGTTGTTCCATATATGGCGGCACAGTTAAGGGCAATTGTGCCTTTATTCCACCTCTGGTCTACCAAGGTCATCCCCTCTCAGTGCCTGATTCCTCAGTCGTTTATCCAAAAGTCTTTTCTTTGTCTGCTAATCTCTGGAGAATCTAGTATATGCGAACCTCTCCAGGTGCTGGTACCTTTGAGGTGGATTACAGCCTGACTCGTTTGCCTCATTCGTCTGCTGTTTTCGATTCCTGGAGAAGCTGTGATAGCGTAGGACATGGTCACACATAAATCATTCACTTAAAAGAACTGACCCCAAAGATACTTGAACTTAATTCAAGGTCTCCCAAGGATTTGCAGGAAATAACCATCTCTGTCACATATGGCCACCCTCATCCCAGGGTGGGTATCCTTTTCTCTTCAAGATCATTTGAAAGCATTCAGATTCTGCTTAGAATAATAATTATTCTGATAAGAAGAATTATGATTCTGGAATAAGACCATCCACACACAGAGTTACACAGGAATAGTTAATCCACATTATATTCACATCCTAATTTATACTGGATTAATTTTCCCATATAGGCATGCCTTAAGTCAGTGGTTTTCAAACCACGGGGCACAAATGAGTACTGGGTCGCAGACCCTCAGGTACTGGGTCACAGCCCCTCTGCTGCTGCCGCTGGAATGCTTTGCCCAAAGATCCACTCATTGCATTGCAGGAAGAAATGATTTTTTTTAACTGAATCCTGAGAAAAAATGTTTGAAAACTATTGCCTTAAATGACATGACTGATATCACCCAGGGAGTCTGAGGCAGGGCTAGGAACAAACCCAAACAAATATTGAAGCTCCAGGGAAGTGTCTGTGCCTCAAGGTTCAGGCCAAGATTATGTCCGCTTTTCTGTCAAGAGCCCTGTCATAAATCAACCCAGATTTGATGATTAAGATTCATTTGAAGAGTTGAATATTCTTCAACCAAATTTCAACCAAACTAAGTTACACCCCAGTACATTTATCTCACCACAGAGGAAGTTAGGGAGGGGGGAGACTGTCTATAGCTATGTGAAGGATGTGAATGCTAAAGCAAAGAAAGGGGTGATACAATGGACTAGATTCTAGTCCATAATATGGCATATTATGGTGCCCAAACTGGGGGGGGCATGCCCCCATAGGGGGCCACTAAGAAAATCCAAGGAGGGGGCATGAAGTTGTGAAATTTTGGTAAATTTTCCAATAATGACCTTACTTCTTGTTAAAAGGGTATTGGAGGATTGAACAATTGAGAGGTGAGGGCATGAGAGTTTCTGGAAAATGAAAAGGGGGCATGCTGCCAAAAAGTTTGGGAACCTCTATGGATATTATGGATGTTATCTAAGAAGCTCTATGGATATTATTATATTTCTTTACAGATATTCAGCCTAAGTGTTCTTTTTCAATTGCATCCCATTAGGACTCATTTTAGTGACTCACTAGATGTAATTGATAAAAGAATATATAGACTGAATATTGATAAAGAAATTCCTAGCGGTGAGCTTTATTAGACTTGACTAGTCCTTTGGAAGCTCTATTGCTTATGACACTTAAAACAAAGACATGAGAACCATTGCTGGGCAGGATCCTTTACTTATCTGCAGGGGGGAGTTGCACAGAAGGATTTATAAGATGAGTTCAACCCCTCTAGACTCTGATTCAGTGGATGCCTTACTAGAACAAGTATGGGGATGTGTTCTCTGACTCAGAGGGGCTGACGCTTTTCAATGGCATATTCTGACAATCCGGGGTTAAAGTAAGCCAGAATGCGCTGGAACGACATTCCGGGGCCCACTATTTTTAGGTGCTCAGGGTTGCAAACCCCCTAAAAATAGAAAATGGAGCCAGAATGCTGCGTTCTGGGGGCCCACCATTTAAAAATAGTGGGCACTGGAATGCAGTGTTCTGCTCCATTTTCTATTTTCAGAGGCTTGCTGAAAGCTGAGCACCTAAAAATAGTGGGCCCCGGAATGCCATTCCAGTGTGTCCCAGCAGGGCAGGGAGCAGCATCAGGCAGGGAAATTTTAAATCTCCCAGCCGGAGCCTGCTCTGACTGAGAATGCTCAGAGTATCTCAGCATGCTCAATCAGAGCAGGCTCCAGGTAGGAGCCTCAGCCCAGGGCCAGGGCCAGGGCCACTCCACATGGCAGCCAAGTAAGGGGTCCCTGGGAGTGGTGGTTTCAGGGACAGGCGAGCCGGCCTGGTGGGGAAAGGGTGTGGGGGAGGGGTGAGCCCAGTGCAGCAGGGGAAGATGGTGCAGCATGATGGGGGGTTGGAGAAGAGTTAGGGAAAAGTTTGGGGGACCAGTGGTGAGACAGGGGCCAGGCACAGTAGCTTGGGGTGGTGGGGCAGGCATTTTGAGGGCAGTAGCTGGGGTGGGGGGGCAGTAGCTCAGGTGGATGTAGGCATGTGAAGGGCAGTAGCTGGTGTGGGAGGAGGCATTTGCGAGGCAGTAGCTGGGGTGGGAGGCAGGTGTTTGGGGAACAGCAGCTGGGGTGGATGAAGAGGGCCTAGACCTGTGGGAAGGGGACCTGGACCTGTCGGAAGGGGGCCCGGACCTGCATAAGGGGGGCCCGTAACTTTAAGAGGGTTCCAGGGCCTGCCAAATTATACTTTAACCCCTGCTGACAGCATATGTATGGTTGTTATCAACTGGTTTTACTGTAATTGATAGTTTATCCTTGGTTCAGTCACTAACATTGGATGGTCTGCACCTATTGTAAGGCACTGCTGTTAACAGCCGCCATGAGCAAAAGGGCTTTTCAGATACGTTACGTTGACAGAGTTCACAGAGCAAACTAATTCGTTTATGTTTCAACTGTTGAAATAGACTAACATGACTACCCTGCTGGAATGCGTGAAGAGGCTACATTTGTATTGGAGAAACAGTGCACGATCACATCCTTGGCTATGTCTATACTAGGGGCTTAAGTTGACTTAAGGAGGCTTGAGTCGACTTAAGCAACTCCCTGGCCACATTTGGAATTCATTAAGTCAACTTAAGCACTTGCTTAAGTCAACTTAATAACTCCTGCCCTTAAAGTCAACTGTAAGGGTTAAGTCAACTTTATTAAGTTGACTTAATGCAATGTGCCCATTAAAGTCGACTTAATGAAGTCGACTTAGTGCAGTAGAGCCTTTAAAGTTGACTTTATAAAGTTGACTTAAGCCAGGGGAGCCATTTAAAGTTCTTTATTAAGTCAGATTTAAATGGGTCCCCTGGCTTAAGCTGACTTTAAGGACTTTAAGTAAACCTTATTAAGTTGACTTAAATAGACCCTGTAACGTGGACGTATCCCTTGAAAGCTATTGTAATGGTAGAGTTGCCTGTTGACCCACGCAGCTAAGCCAAAATTTGGGGCTTTGCAAGGATGTTTCTATTGGAATGAGACCAGTGATTGGAGGTGGGTCTGTTCTTAGTCTAATGTGTCTCATTTAGGAAAACACACTCAAAGTCCTGTTATCCTGAATTCAGTAGGAACAAACAACAACAGGTTGTTTCCTTGCTCAGAAATTTCCAAGTCCGGCTCTGCACCAATTTCTGTGCCCTAAAAGCTCTGGCTTTGCTTCTCCTCAGCATCACACTCACAGCTCCTTCACTGGCCTTACCTGACAAAAGTGCACACAGGTTGTAACCGACATCCAAGCCTCTGTGTTTGCAACCAGGGAAACCCCTCTGACCACACAGCATGGCTAGTCATGCCTCTTCATGCCTTTGTCCTGTAGCCCCCAGCAAGTATTATTATGTAATTGCCCCTTCTGATGAGCCTGAGAGAATGCTAAGAACTTCTTGGCTTTCGTTAGGGCTTGAGCTGTATTTGGTTGCAACAAACAGCCTCTTTAGCTGTAAGTTTCTTGCAGCATAACAGTGCAGACAGAAGGCTATGGGCAGAGTTAAGGCTGAGTAGGCAGTTACCATTGGTTGTGCCTGTCTTTTGAGTGCCCAGCTGGGCAGCCTTAGCCTTCTCACCAGAGTGTCCCAGGGAGATGGGGATCCTGTTAGTGCTAAAGGACTGCCAGATCTGGGGATGGCAGGCAACCAGGCACAGGGACAAACCCTTGCAATCAAACATAGTCATATGGGGTACGTCTACACTGGAGCCTTAGGTCAACTTAAGAAAGGTTAAGTCAACCTACAAACTCCTGCAGCCACACTGGGCCTTCCTTAAGTCAACTTAAACGCTTTGTTTATTCAACTTAATGCCAACGTAGTCAGGCAAAGTCCTTAAGTCGACCTAATTGGCCTCCAGCTATCCACAAAGGACCACTCCTCAGTCAGCCTAGCACCTGCCAGTATAGATGCAGGCAGTCAACAGGAGTTTTCAGTTTGGACTCTCTAAGTCGGCTTAACAAGGTCGAGTTTAAGTCAACTTAAAGTTGACGTTGTTAAGTCGACTTAACAGAGTCTCCAGTGTAGACATACACATACTGTGCAGAGTGTTGTGGGCTCTGTAATGTCAAGCCGACAGACCTGGAGTGGGTCTGAAAACCCCAGAACACACGTCTATTCAAGAGGAAAAGCGCCCATTTAACCCTGCTGGGATCTGACCCTGTTGATTTAAGTCACTGGAACAGAGAAGTGACATACCAGGTCAGTGCAAGAGGCCATCACCAAGAAGCAGAGCAAGCTGCAAGAAACCTGATAGCACTAATAGGAAAGTGTGTGCCCCATGCCCTCTTGTTTGATGGCTGCCCCATCCCACCCAGTAATCCACAGTGGCTGAATTCAAATTAAGGAAGTATGGGTTAGATGCATGGACTGTAAGGTGGATAGAAAACTGGCTAGATCAACTGTTTCAGCGTGTAGGAATCAATGGCTCCATGTCAAGTTGGCAAGCAGTAACGAGTGGTGTGCCCCAGGGGTCGGTCCTGGGGCCGGTTCTGTTCAATGTTTTCATTAATGATCTGGATGATGGGATAGATTGCACACTTAGTAAGTTTGCAGATGATACCAAACTGGGGGGAACGGTAGACACCCTAGAGGGCAGGGACAGGATTCAGGGAGATCTGGACAAATTGGAGCAGTGGGCCAAGAGGAATCTCATGAGGTTCAACAAGGACAAGTGTAAAATCCTGCACTTGGGACGAAAAAACCCCATGTACTGCTACAGGCTGGGGAGTGATCAGCTAAATAGCAGCACTGGAGAAAAGGACCTGGGAGTCATGGTGGATGGGAAGCTGGATATGAGTCAGCAATGTGCGCTTGCTGCCAGAAAGGCCAATGGCATACTGGGCTACATCCGAAGAAGTGTTGCCAGCAGATTGAGGGATGTGATCATTCCCCTCTATTCTGCACTAGTGAGGCCACATCTGGAATACTGTGTCCAGTTTTGGGCTCCCCACTACAAAAAGGACATGGACAAATTAGAGAGAGTCCAGAGGATGGCAACAAAAATGATCAAAGGGCTGGAGCACAAGCCCTATGAAGAAAGACTGAAGGAACTAGGCTTATTTAGCCTGCAGAAGAGAAGATTGAGGGGGGATTTGATAGCAACCTTCAACTACTTGAAGGGTTGCTCCAAGGAGGATGGAGCTCGACTGTTCTTGGTAGTAACAGAGGGCAGAACGAGAAGCAATGGTTTCAAGTTACAGCTGGGGCGGTCTAGGCTGGATATTAGGAGAAACTTCCTTACTAGGTGAGTGGTGAAGCATTGGAATAAGCTGCCTAGGGAGGTGGTGGAATCTCCATCTCTGGAGGTGTTCAAGTCCCAGCTGGACAAAACACTGACTGGGATGATCTAATGGGAGTGGTCCTGCTTTTTTTGGCAGGGGGTTGGACTAGATGACCTCGTGGGGTCCCTTCCAACCCTATGATTCTATGATTCATCATAAGGTGGGTTTTTCTGTGATGGAGTTAGGAAATTTATGCCTCTCTATTGACTAAACCTCTGGAAGTGTTGTTTTCAGCTTTATACATGGGGAAGTTCCTTGTACCTCTAGGACCTACTGCTCTGGGTGCCCCTGCCTCACAGCTCCAGGTCCGTGCCTTGCTGATTAGCCCCCAAGGTCAAATAGCCCTGAGGGTAGGTAGTCAAACAGGGAGAGCATGCAGCATTGGTTCTTTTGTCTGCAGTTTTCAGGAATGCTGAGAAACCATATCTTGTGTTGTTCCTGGCAGCCTCAGCTCTGGTACTTTGTCCAGCCTGGCCTGATGCAATTCAAGTGATGGGGCTGCCAGCATTTCCCTTGGGAAGCTAAAAATGTACCAATATATTCATTGTGGGGAAGAGAATGGGAGCCACGGGGAATGATGGGAATGCATGTGCAAAAGACAGTGATGGGATATGCGAGGGTCTCGCTGTTGACTGGTCAACATGCCTGGTGGAGGTTGGCCCTGGCGTTGACAGCACTGACTTCACTGAGGCTCCCCAGGGAGCCGTTTGTGCACTGCTTGTTTTACACCTTGCTTTTTTCCGTTGGGGATCTGAGCCATGCCTGCGGATTAGCCTGGTGAGGAAGGAGGAGGGGTTATGTTCTGAGTGGGGAGAGAGGTGGGCTGTGGAGGAAGGAATGTGAAGTCTCCCCTTCACAAAGAGGCTTAATTGACTACGTATGTTGCGGCCAGAGTTGCTGTGGCTATTGGCTTGTGGGAGAGGGTGAGCTGCTCTATAAATGACGTGAGTCTCATTGTGTGTTGCCTCTGAGATCCCTACTCAGAGCTGTCCCAGTTCTATACCCTCTCTGCAGCGTGCAGTCACACCACCCACCTAAGTTCAAGGCCTTGTCTTCAGTAATGTTTTCCCACCCAGCCCCCCGCTCAGGGAAACAGCACCTGATTGTCCACACTACATTGTTTAACGTGATCGCAAACCTAAGCCTGCATTCCTAGCCATTCAACGTGGGCCTGGGGGGCCTCTGCATCCTCTGTTCCCATTCTGGGCCTGATGGGCACTTGGGATCCCAGCACTAGAGAAGTAACGCAGGATTGGGTAGCAAGAGCCCGCATGCATTAATAAGAATATGCTGCTGCTTTGTTTTAATTCAGTAATCGGAATGCTTTAGAAAAGTTCAGCATGCATGAAACTGAAATATTGGTTTGACTTTTCAAAGCTGCTGGCAAACTGAACAGTGCAGTCCAAATCCTGTCCCCCTCTAAATGCTTTCACCTTGCCCATTTTGGATTTGCCATCACTGAATTTCATAGACACTCCCCCTGGTCTTGAGTTGGGAGTAGGATGACCAGATTTTATAGGGACAGTCCCAATATTTGGGGCTTTTTCTTATATGGATGCCAGTGACATCGCCACCCCCCCGGGTCTCCCTTTTTCACACTTGCTGTCTGGTCACCCTACTTGGAACAAGGGGACAGAAGTTCTTGTGTTTCCTACCAGTCCTTCGATCGCAGTCACTGTGAAGAATGACAGTCAGACCCTGCCTCCTCCCATAGTGGCTGCTCCTTCCCTGGGACTCTCCTTGAGGAGGAACAGGTTGGATCATTAGTTGCACCATTAAATATCACAAAGACTTGCCAGTTTCCTGGAAGCATCTCAACACACTGTCTTTCATTATTTGCACCTCCCATCTCTGGGATAGGCTTAATCCAGTGGAAAGGATGGCTCACAGCCCTGCCAGCCCAGGGGAGGTTCTGTGTTAGCTGCACCAGCCTACTCGCAGCTGACCATTTTTCTCCTGACTTCATTCTGATTCCACAGGGGAATCATTTACTTCAACATGCGTTCTCCCTACCACCAGCTCAGTTCTGCTCATGGTCATCTCCCCTGCCCACATTCTTTGTCCTCATCCCACTGCCTTGCTTTTGGGAAGGGAGCATGGGCCTCATGGAACCTGTCTGCCCCAAAATGCCTGGTCTCCAGATGCAGAACAGCTATCTGGCAGGTCTGGGAGACTTTCCACCTGCTTGTGCTCTGCAGGCCATGTAGGGCTGAGTAAAAACTGCTCTCTCTGTGTGGTGGCATCACCCACATTTTACAGCTGAGGAGACTGAGGCACAGGGCGACTTGCTCCCAATTGTGCAGTGAATCACAGACAGAAGTCCTGTCTCCCAGATCTGTATTTTAACCACATCTCCCTCTTGGAAGAAAAATCCAAGGCATGATTTTTTAAGAACCTTAGATCTGTGCACAGTGCCTGGCGGAAGTGATGAGATGCCACACTTGCAGTCTGAGGTCTGCGTGAGTGTCTGTGGCTCGAAGACAAGCCAGTGGTACTCAGAGTGAAAACGCAGCTTGTAAATCCAAATGTCATCCATTCCATTATAGCCTAGGGCAGAGCAAAGGAAACGCCCTCCCTGCAAAGGGGGTGAGGGGTGCAGGGATGGGAGGGGGAGTGAGGGAAGGTACTGAAACTCTTCCAGGCTGTGGAAGGAGGGTACCAACTCCTGGGTTCATCCTACCCATCCCTGCTGGCATGTGTGAGTTGAGTCCTCTGCCCATGATACCCTGGGTCTGCTGTCCCTGGCCTAGCACATATTTAGCCAGCAAGTTGGCAAGGAAAGGTTTAATAAGCTGGCAGCCCAGTCAGTCAGCTCTACCGTTTGGCTCCAGCCATATGTGACCTACTGCAGTTCAGGTCCAGTCCCAGCAGGGCCAGCCGTTCTGAGGATTCCAGTCAGATCAGTTACTGGAGAACTGACTAGCGAACTTCATGCCACTGGAGCAATAGCTGGTGCTCCCTGAGCCCTCTGCAGAGGAAACCACAGACAGCTACGGCTGAGGGCTTCGCAAACTCCAAACAATGCAGTGAGGAGAATAAAAATGTTGCTTCACACATCTTGCATGTCACCCACTTCCAGCAGGCTTTCAATGGGGTCCAAGTCACATTCATCCCCACTTTCCAGATGGGGAAGCTGAGGCACTGAGCAGTTAAGAGTCTGACTTGCAGAAGCATGGTGCACCCACCACTCCAGCTGAAGTCAGGAGGAACTCTGGGTGTTTGGGCACTCTACAAACAAGGCTGTCACGATGTGTTCAAAGTTGTGCAGCAAATCAATGTCAGAGCAGGGAAGGGAACCCAGACATCCCTGGTCAGGAAAGCACATTCTTATTTGCCACACTGAATTGGCACCCTAGTACAGAGTCATAGGGACAGTTGACCTTGTGACCATGTGGCTTGGTTCCCTGCTAGTTAGGGAAGGGGTTAAGATCTACAGGGAGGAAAGAAGATGCAATGGGAATTAAGCAGATTACCTAATTAAAGACCTTCTGTGCCCTATATATGAAGAAGGTGCACAGAACAAACCTTCACATGGCAAATGGGGGGAATGGGATATGTTAAACAACCAGAGGCAACTCAATATCCCAGGAACTTTGGCGGGCTTTCGCCTTTGAATGCCATGAATGTTTTAAACTGAAGCTGAAAACTCAAACAATCCCTTTTGTCCAGTTTTACTTTTCTTCAGGTTGTGCCTCAAACTGTTTTAGGGTAAAGGTGTCACATGGCTCCAGATTGTGGTGATTTAATAGAGCTGACATAGATGGAATCCCCTGGAAGGGAAGTTCACTGATGGTTCTGGAAAATGTGTTTAAGAACAGTTAATACAACACAGCCAGGAGCTCAGAGTCTGACTGTTTTCCTCCATCCTTTTAGTTATTTCTTCACCAGTTGTAAAGTTCCCTTGTAGTTTTAGTTCAGCAAACAAACAAGGAGTGTGGTGGCACTTTTAAGCCTAACAAATTTATTTATCGCATGAGCTTCCACGAGAGAAAATTCCACTTCTTCAAGAATCCAATAAAGTGGGATTTTCTCCCATGAAAGCTCACGCAATAAATAAATGTATTAGTGTTTAAAAGTGCCACCACACTCCTTGTTTGTTTTGTAGTTTTAGAACAGTGCAGATAGTAATGCAACCTGTGCATGAGTTAAACACCTACTCTTTGCTGGCTCTTGGCAAAATCTGTTGTGCTGTAAACTTTTGGCATAAACCACTGGAATGTGAGTATATTTCATTCAACAGCACAAGAGCTGCAGTTTACCAGGAGGCACCTTGAACATTCAGCGGGAATAGTAGATGTGATCTACCTGCAGTCACCATTAGAAATCCTTGTTAAATTAACAGCTGTTACTACAGGGTTACAAGTAAGATCACATCTAATGATGGGAGCGGAGGGAAAGGAGACACTGATAGGTTCCAATCGATCTCACAGGATCAATTAAGCCTAGTATTTTAAGGAAGACCTCCATGACCATTCAATAGCAGCCCAAGTGAATTCAGCTCACACCTAGGTGTAATGACTCCGTGGCTGCAGGAGAATGGACAGTACAGCTGTCAGCCCCCAGAGGCATGTGCAAGGAGAATAAAAATCGGTGGCCTAAACTTGAATATTGGAGTCTTGCATAGAACAGCAGTGTGAGAGCTTAGATCAGGGGTGACAAACATGCAGTCCACAAACCACTTCTATCTTGCTTGTGACTGCACTGTGTGAGACCACATGCTTTCCCTGACAATGAGAGTGGGATCGCAGAGTGCGGTTTTGCATACACAACACTCCACGATGCTGCAAAAGTTTTTCAATTTATGGTATGTAGGGCCCACTTGAGGTACATTGAAGTCAAATCTGACCCACGTTTGACACCTCTGGCTTAGATCCTCTTTCACAAACCTCCCCTTCTCGTAGTTGTACTTCCTTTTTCTGATCCTACCCTGAGAATAAGGGAAAAAACATTCCAAGTAACTCGTTCAGTAAAAATCCCTGAAAAAATGATAGCTGGAAATTTGTGTGACTTAATAATGGTGAATGTCTATGGGGATTTACATGGGAAAGGAAAAACGCCCCTGAAATTATATGGTTAAATGATGATTTATAGAGATCCCACTTTATGCTACAATATTTTAAATGTAAAGTAATAAACCAGTGATTGACAAGCTGCTATTGCAATTACTACTATTCTACTAGCTTAGAGGACCCAACTGAGAGCAGGGGTTCCTAGTGGCAGGTATTAGACAGATATATTATAAGAGACATCGCTGCCCCAAGGAGCTTACAGTCCATTACACAAGACAGACAAAGGGTGGGAGATAGGAATATCAATACCCCCATTTGACTGGTTGGAAATTGAAGCCCAAGGAGGGGAAGGAACAGAGGCAGAGTAGCTTGGGAAATCTACAGCAAAGTGAGGAACAGAACTCACATCTTCTGAGTACAGCTTGCTGATATTTGGAGCTAGGTCATTTTTTCCAGTGATGCAGATGTGACAATATCAGAATGTTTTGATTTTAGCTGACTTAGTAGTTAGAAATGCGCTTCAATTTTTATTTTGAAAATAATGCAAAAAACCCAGATCAAATCTGAAATTAAACATTTGTTCTTGACCATCCAACAAAACTCTTCATTTGCTTCAAAACCAGTTTATTTTCAATTTGCTGAAAAAGTAAAAAAAAAAAAAAGTGTGGGGTGTCAACTTATGATGATTTGGTTTTTTTAAATTTTTCAGAATTTTGGGCAAACCCAAACATCACTTATTCACCCAGCTCTTCTCTCTTGACCCATCCCAATTCCTGACCAGCAACAGTCTCCTTCCTCAAAGAAGCAGAGATGGGCAGTTTAGTGAAAGCTTTCAAGTGTTTGGACTTTTCCCTGAATGTTCCAAAGGACTTGCTAATATATATATAAAGGGTTGTTTGAGAAAAAGGCCTGAAGCAAAGCATCCTGCTTCCAAACAGGCCTGAGATAGCCTTCCTCCAGGACATTTAGGTTTCTGGCCAGAATCAGCAAAGGAAAGACACAACTCCCCCCAAAATCCCCAAACTTGGCTTTTTGTTTCAGCTATGTCACTCTCCAGCCTCTGGATCCCCTTCTCTAGAACATCAGACACATGCTTGAGAGGATACAAAGAAGTATTGGAAAATTTGATCTGTGGACAAGACTAGACTGTACTTATTTGATACTCCATGGAGCCTCTGACCCCCACGTCTTCTTTAATGGTTACATCTTGATTTCCCATTGATCAAATTTCATAACACTTTGTCTTTCGTCTGATGCGTGGGAGCCTTCTTTAAAAATCCCACCTCACCATCATGCTTTAAAGTGCTCCTCAGTTGTGATGCCTAGAAAACGCTTGGCAGCTGGTGTGTGGGGCCTTCTCTGAAAATTCAGAACCATCTCTAGCGCTTTCACTATGTCTGTTGTATTTGTACTGGGTTTTCACAGAGCCTAGCGCAACTGGGCTTCAGTTGTGAGGCACTCTCACAATACAGAAAACTGGGGATGACTTGTTCAGCCTCTGCAAAGGGATTTGGGAAGTGTGCTGAAGAGGCTTCACTACTTCTGAACTGGCTTTCACTGCCCTGGGACACTGCTTACCTTTAAAAGAGGTTTTCTCCTGACACTATCCAGCAAAGAGCCCATCTGCTTTGCTTCGAGTAGGGCCAGTTTGTTTGTTTTTTCTCATTCCAGCGGCTCCTTTCCAGGGACGTGGGCAAAGGTTAATACAGCAAAAAGCATCTGTTGGGTGCACAGAGCTAGGAGAGACCCAAGAAAGAATGCAACAGAGCACCACTAGTCACCACATACAACCCCCAAGTCAGACCTCTGCAACAGATCATTAAGGACCTACAGCCTATTCTAAAAGATGATCCCTCGCTCTCTCAAGCGTTAGGAGACAGACCACTCCTTGCTTATAGGCAGCCCCTTAATCTTAAACAGATTCTCACCAGCAGCTACAGATCTAACAACAGAAGCATTGAAGCAGGCACACACTCCTGCAACAAACCATGCTGCCAAGTCTGCCCACATATCTGCACAACAGATACCATCATAGGTCCTAATCAAGCCTGCTACTCCATCAAAGGCTCATTTACCTGCTCATCTACTAATGTGGTCTATGCCATCATGTGCAAGAAATGCCCCAACACCTTATATATTGGACAAACAGGAAGATCGCTGCGTAAGAGGCTGAATGAGCACAGACCTGATACCAGAAATCAAAGAACAAAGAAACCAGTTGCTGAGCACTTCCATCTTCCTAATCACTTGATGACTGATTTGTTAACGACTGTTGTTAGAGATGTAGCTGGGACATTAAGACTTCAAAGAGAAACAGCTGAACTTGAATTAATATGCAAGCTAAATTCTGTGAAAGCAGGACTTATTCAAGACTATGGGCTCTTTTCCCATTACAAAAGGTAATTTGACTTCAGGCTTCCCATGGTTTGAACCTGAAAACTGCTCTGATTTGCTGTTACTGTATGACCTGATCCTATGTTTTACACCCCCTTGCACTTAGTTTCATTCCTTTCTGTAAGTTCACCCATCTTCAAAGCATCTGAAGAAGTGGGATCTTCTCCCACGAAAGCTCATGCAAAAAATAAATCTGTTAGTCTTAAAGTGCCATACAACTCCTGGTTGTTTTTTTATCTTCCTAATAGCTGCTCATCCGAATGATGCATTGCCGAGGAGCCAATTGAATGCAATCCAGTACAAGATGCAATCTACTGGGGCGGGATTAATTGAAAGAGTCTCTCAGTGATGGACACAAGCAGCCAGGGTGGACTGCAAATGCTGGGTGGAGAGCATCAGGAGGGCTTTCCTGGCAGGACAGTGTTATCTTCTGTTATCTAAAGGCGGCTTGTTCTGTACAATTACAGGGTGGTCATCACTGTGGAGTTATTTAGAAGGATTCTTCTCTTTTTCCCTTGGGAAGTAATAGTTCTTCACTTTCCTGCTGTTTAAACACTAATTCATTTTGCATTAGCAGCTGAATTGCAAAAAGAAAATGAGACTGATTTGCAACTCACAACATCAGGCTATTTAAAATGCACAGACTGTGCTGACTGTACAATGTCTTAATCAGATATGGGCCTTGGAAACGCAAAACATTTGTAAGTGTGAGATTTGTTACAACGGTGTTAGTGCAGTGACCAGAAGAGGCTGGTGGATTTGGCGGATGGAACCAGAGCTCAAATCTATGTCCTAGACCAGTGGTCACAGACTCTCAGGTACTGGGTCACAGCACCCCCTGCTGCTGCCGCCAAAAGATTGGAATGCATTGCTCAAAGATGTAATTGTTGGGTTGCAAGCTTAAATCATTTTTTTTCAACTGAGTCCTAAGGAAAAAAGTTTGAAAACCACTGTCATAAACTGTAAACTGTTAACACCTACTGGAGATTTTCCTTTGGCTCATGTGGCCGGGAATTGTACTTTTGAAATAGGAGGACTTAAATCCTATTCTTGCTATACGATTTCTCAATGACCTTGATGGTCAATATTACAACATGGATAAGTTCAGCACAGGCAAAAGACTTTTTAATACATTGCACACAGGATCAGCAAGCACTCCAGAAATCTAGCCACCCCCGAAGGTGGCTGCTCTTCCTAGCAATACTGGTTAGGGTTTGTCAGAGCCTTTCTAATCATGAGCCCTGTCCTAGCTTGTGCTAATACATCATTTTATCAGAGACTAAGGCATATGTAACCATGCCTCCTGGTTGGAGCAGGACTTAGTAGAGAGGCATAGGAACCAACGCTCAGAGCTGGAGTCAGAACAGATGTCAGATAGCAGGAACTGGAGCCAATGGTCAGAAACAGCTTACTGGGAGAGAGCCAAGGCACGAGCAGGAATTATCACAGCTTAAAAGTGTGGCCAGAGAGAAAGAGAGAGAAGCAATTCTGTAAAGGTAACATGGGCAGGGAGGTGACATTCCACCCAGCAATCTGGACTGATGTATAGCTGTGTCACCCTAATTCTTCACTCTTAGGCCCCAACTGACCCTGCTTTGCTGTGTGAATCCCCCACTCCTGGGTCAGCTCCCGCCCAACTAGTGAAGGAGCCCCCCGGTTAGCCACTCAGCAAATACCCCCAGGCACAGGTGCAACCACAAAAAGTACAATCTTCCAAGGCTCCTGCAAGCTCATGGGCTCTTGTCTACCAATTTATCAAGGAATTTGAGATGCATGAGCCCTGCCATTCCAAGTGAGGTCTCTGCACACACCCAAACCACATGCGCTACTTTAGATAATCAAATTAGTTTATTGACTACAGTAAACTTTTAAGTGATTCTAAGTCAGAGTAATATAAATCAGAAGATTATTAAGTCAAGGACCTAGTCACCATTAAATAAAAGATCATTCTTATTCTAAGCTAAGATCACTGTTTCAGTCCGTATTTAGCTTACCACACAGGCTGGGTACAACATGACTGTGGGTAGGTGTCAGTCCTTGATGTTGCCTGGGAATAAGATTCCAGGGGAAAGTAGTCAGAGAAGGGAGCCTCTTTCTTTTATCAAGTTTCTTTGACCCTTCCCCCCTGGGTCTGTTGATCATCCATGTCCCGGCAATGGGCTTGATCTTTCCCTCTTGAGTCAAGGTGCTCAGGGGTACTAGGCCAGTCCCTTGTTCCTGTATGCATGTCTCTGTGGGGCATGGAAGACAGCTCTGCGTTTGTCTACATCCATTCAAGCCACGTCAGACACATATTTGGGGATACACCGTATTAGAATTTCATATCTGTGCATACACGACAGTGTAGGAAACATGCCACCATCACAGCAATGTTCAGTATGTCACAAACATTCAAACACTGTGTTTGACAGACTTTGCATCAATACACAGTTGCACAGTAAACCTGAATGATATACAAGTTACAGGAGGACCCAATTTACTTTCTCAATGACATTCCTGTCTGTGTGTCCCGGGACGCTCACATCTGACTCTTGGGCCTGCAAATTGACTCCGAGGGTGAAAGCTTTGTTCTTTCTCACTTAGATTTTAAGCAAGAGGGTAGAGAAGGGAAGAAGCTGCAGAAACATGCTCCATCCTAAACCAATTGCAGCGGGACGGGAACCTTTGAGTGCTGCATGTGTTACTGTGTGACTGCTTTATAGTCATTAACCCCAGCCGTGCACCCATGCAAATTAGTGCAGCCAAGGAGTTGCACCATTTTATGCCCTCATGTCTAAAATAGAGACAACATTTGAATCCATCTGTTGCCTATTACAGCCCTTTAAGCTGTAGGAAGGCGCAGCTATGTAAAGGTACCAGGCTGGCAGCTCTGGGGTATGAAAGTTCTCTAATTAGCTGCAGAGGAGGTACAGTGCAGCCTGTATGAACCCAGCCATGTGTCTCAACTCACGTCAGGAGATGTTTACCTGTAGAGAAGATAGGATCATTCATAGACCAATGGTTTAAGGAATGAAACCAATAAGCTTTTCTTGACACAAGGGGGTGCACTTCAGTAAGTCTTCACAGAGATTTCACACTGGGAGAGAGAGCCTCATGGCTTGAATTATTGAGACCAGAGCACTTTCTCCATAACAGAGTTCACAGCCAGGGGGAGTGTGCCCCTCCAGTCATTCTGGGCTTGTGTATTGTGGAGCAGATGCAATGAGTCTGGGAAAGTCTGGCTGGGTCACACTGTATCCCATCATTTCCCCCTTCTGAATTTTCCCCAATGGCTTTCAAGGGATTCAGTTGATGGATTCTCCACAAGGGATACACATAATTAAGAATATTTAAATCAGGGGTCTCAAACACATGGCCCGTGGGCTGCATGTGGTCCCTAAAGCTATTTCCTGCGGCCTATAACAACACTATTGTTACCAATATTTGCAATATTATTGTATGAAAAGGTTTCAGTGGTGTGGCCCTCAGGCTAATGTACTAGCCCTCATGCAGGCCTCATGGCAATTTGAGTTTGAGACCCCTGATTTAAATAAATATTTGCATGCAGTCCAGGAGCTGGGGAAGCCCAAGGAAGAAGGAATTTTCACTGATGAGACTGCATCATGGCTTAGGCCTCATCTATATGCCATCTATTTAACTAAATCATTTTTTTTAAAATGGCTAATTTGATGCCAAATCAAGACATTCCAATATAAATGCTTCCATATCTCTGTATTGGAGACCTCATTAGAGGCCTGTACCATTTTCACTGGATGTATTTCAGGTCAATTTAGTTAAATGAGTGCACAAAACTGAGTGTCAACAAGACCTTTGTTCTAAGTGATGAGATTTCACACTGTGAACAGGTTTGTCTGGAAATTAACAGCTTTTCTGTAGCTCAACTTTTTAGCTTAACATTGCAGCTAACACGTTTGTGTGAAATATAGCAACAATTAAGTTCAGCTTTTTCAATGAAAGCTGAAACAATGGAAAACCACTGCCTAAGGACCAGGGACATCGCTGGCACCTGGAACACGGGGCACGTGCCCCGTGTCTTGGTGCCGGTGTCCCGAGTGTCCGGGTGGGCCCCGTCCCAGACCGGGGACCCTGGCCAGGGTGCCCTCCACAGTGCCTGCCTCTCCCGGCGCCAGCCCCAGCCCTGGCCGGGCATTGAGGCTGGGAAACCCACAGCAGCGCCTGCCTTTCCTGGCCCCAAAACCAGCTGGGGATCTGGGGTCAGGCTGTAGGCAGCAGGAGCCCGATGAATTATCGGGCTCAGGCACTGGAACGTGGCCAAAGGGGCATGGCCTGGGCCCAGTGGGCATGGCCCAGTCCTGTGCCCCGGGTCTTTTCCGGGGCCAGCAATGTTCTTGCCAAGGACTAAACGGCATTGAACCTGGGCAGTGCCTGGGGTTCTCCACAGCTCTGTTAATAAACATAGGGGCATGGGATTGACTTGTGTGCAGCTGTGTATGAGAGAGCATAAGAGAAAAGCAACAGCATGGAAACAGAGAGTATGGCCCTACGAAAAAACTAAGAAAGAGAGGATTTGGGCAGAGTGTCAACTAAAAAAGGCTTAGAGACTTGTGAGCAGTGAAACTGTCTCCCTTTTGCACTCCTGCTGTGTTCAGAAAAAAGGACTTTGATGCAGTCCTAGTTACAAAGATGTTCCGGATTCCTCAATTTCTCCCTCACACAAACAGCTCTCAAGACCCTGAAACTGGCTAACTGTGCAGGCCAAAAGTGGTAACTCTATAAAAGCATCCAGTTTTGTGTAGCTTTTTAACAATTGAAGGTCCTGGGTTCAAGCTCCAGGGGGTTGAACTCGATGATCTCGTGAGGTCTCTTCCAACCCTATGATTCTATTCTATTCTAAACTGGAAATTGTTGCTATATTCCACAAGCGGAGTCCCTTATATTTAGTGTGCAATGAGCAGAGGTCATGAAAGAAGGTCACAGAAATTTGCAGTACCCAGTACTTAAGACAATCTAGTAGGTGTGCAGTGGAGAAGCACAGAGGATGTGCACTGACATAAGTAGGTATTCACAGTACAATTGCAGACTTCACTAAAAGGTAATGGGGTCTCGTGGGTAAGGGAATGGATTGGAAGTCCAATGATGGGGGTTCTTTACCACTGTGTATCCTTTGGCTAGCTGCTCCTTTTTTCTCAGCTAGTTCACCCTCATATGTCTAGTCTATCCAGCCTGTTGGGAATCTTGTGACAAGCT
Source organism: Podocnemis expansa (assembly GCA_007922195.1). Lineage (NCBI taxonomy): Eukaryota > Metazoa > Chordata > Testudines > Podocnemididae > Podocnemis > Podocnemis expansa. The sequence continues at coordinate 48,343,164 of ML681981.1, forward strand.
ATTTTTCAGCAAAATATGCTGATTGGTCAAATTCAGAATTGTGCATGAAACAGGAGCTGTTTTCATGAAACTCCCAACCTGAAAACTGGAAGAGCAAGTGCTGAAATTGTCAAAAGGGACGGTGGTGTAGCCAGAGCTGTAATGCTCTGTTCTGGCACCTAGGACCTCCTGGCAATTAACAGGGCTTGGAGCCAGCAGTGCAAAACACGTCCTTTAATAGAGTGTCTCTACAGAGCTGTTTCGGGGTGCCCGGGACAAAGACCCATTCACCTCACTGTAGTTATGACCCTGATTGTAGCCATGTTGGTCCCAGGATATGAGAGAGAAAAGTTGTGCAAGCTATTAAATTCTGCTTAAACTTGAAAATTTCTCTCTCTCACCTACAGACATTCATTCAATGAAAGACATTACCTGCCTCACCTTGTCTCTCTAACATCTAAACTAAACATTTCCAAAGAAATGTATTAATTCACCTGAATTGAAAACTTTTTTGGCCTGCATCAGTTTTTGAAATTTTGATTTGTTGTTCCAATTTGCATGTGTGTTGGGGATGGGGAGGTGGATATCTTAAAATGTTCACAGGCCAGAAACCAGGTCCCCTCCCATCCCCAGCTCTCATGTGGAAGCTCTTCAGGGCAGTGGCTGCCTTTTGACTAGACTAAGAAATGTCCACTTATGTTTTTAACAGCAAGAGTGACAACACGAGAACAATTTGCCAAGGTTCTTGGTGGATTCCATCACTGACCATTTTAAAATCAAGAAAGGATGTTATCTCAGATGCACCTGAGCAATTATTGTGGAGACGTTTGGTGGCCAGTGTTATACAAGGGCATCCTTTCTGGCCTTGGAATAGGTGAATCTATGGGAAAAAACAACATCCTGTCTTGTTTGTTACTGCTCCTCCTCTACCCTCCCCTGGCCGCATGTTTGTCTCAGCCACTTATGTTTGTGGCCTCTGTGAGCAAAAGACTATCAGTTATGTGCTTGAGGTCCTATTCCCAGCTGAGGTCTCGAGGTCACTACTGTTGTATACTGACTATTAAGTCCTTCTCTGGCTACATTACACTCCACAAGTCTTTTATTAATACATCCCTGTGACTTCATGGTGATTCCTTAATCCCGTGCACCTGGAAACACCCAGACATTTTCAGCTCATGGGAAAAGTCACTCTTCCAATCATTTGGGCTTTCTCCAGTGAGAAATGTATGGGAAACTTTCAAACCACTGCCTCCCATTTGCATGGTAGCAGAGCTGCCTGGGCTGCCCTGGGATCCCCTCATCAGTTCCAGCTGTATGAGTGCGTCTGGCTCTGTCTGAGAGCCCCAGAGCTCCAAGCACCAGCTTCTCTTGTCCGTCATTGTTTTCCCAGCTGTGAGAATGCTTGAAAATATAACAAGCTGGGAGGGTGAGGGGGGGGGTAAAAGATCTCCTGCTTTCAAACACTCTTTGGCTGAAGTCTTGAACCTTTACTGCAGCAGTAGCTTGGGGCTGTATGCGGCACAGTAAATATATATATTGAAAAACAATGGAATTTATTTTTAAAGAGTGTTGAATTGTAGGAGCTCCTTTCTCACCGCTCCATGGTCCCTTCTCCCTAGGCCCAAGACCAGCCTGTCTCATTCATTCTCCTGGCCTGTTATTAATATTAATCACAATTTCCCTTGTTTGTTTTCATTCTTTCTCTCTCAGCTGTTCACCAAGCTGCTTTCAGGGCACCCCAGACAGATAGAAGGGAGTGAAAGGGGCTGGAATGCAGGCTTGGGAAGAGACCCCCCCTCCACTCCCACCCTCTTATCCCACTGCTGACACCACCTTGCTCAGGTACTATTTTTCCAAAGGGATAGCCGTGTTAGTCTAATCCAGCAAAAAACAAAAAACAACAACAACAACAACAAAAACCCAACATGGAGTTGTGTGGCACTTTAAGACTAACAGATTTATTTTTTGCATGAGCTTTCATGGGAGAAAATCCCACTTCCTCAGATGCTTCGAAGATGGGTGAACTTACAGAATGGAATGAAAATAAATGCAAGGGAATATAAAACATAGGATCATGTCATACAGTAACAGCAAATCAGAGCAGTTGGTAGGTTCAAACCATGGGAAGCCTGAAGTCAAATTACCTTTTGTAATGGGAAAAGAACCCATAGTCTCGAATAAGTCCTGCTTTCACAGAGTTTAGCTTGCATATTAATTCGAGTTCAGCTGTTTCTTGAATTAATATGCAAGCTAAACTCTGTGAAAACAGGACTTATTCGAGACTATGGGTTCTTTTCCCATTACAAAAGGTAATTTGACTTCAGGCTTCCCATGGTTTGAACCTACCAACTGCTCTGATTTGCTGTTACTGTATGACATGATCCTATGTTTTATATTCCCTTGCATTTATTTTCATTCCATTCTGTAAGTTCACCCATCTTCGAAGCATCTGAGGAAGTGGGATTTTCTGCCACGAAAGCTCATGCAAAAAATAAATCTGTTAGTCTTAAAGTGCGACACGACTTCTTGCTTTTTTTCAGGTGCTATTTGCCTTTAATGTCAATGTTTTCCAAAGCAGCTAGGTATTCATGGAGCTCAGCATGAGCCCTTTTGGTTCTGCTTCTTCAAAGGTGCTGAGCCACACAGCTGCCCTACACTTCAGTGGCTTCATAACTCTAGGTCCCCACCCTACAGAGATGCCCAGAGAGCTGCCTGCTGCAAAGGCTGATCTTCATGCGTCTTCATGTTCTCCCACTGCCTGGCCTGCCCCTCCTTTTGCCTCTGTCTCTTTTCCAGTTCTCCCTTTTCTGCATGTTCATCTGTTTGGTCTTTTGAGTTTGATTTATGGGGAATGCCTGACTCCTGGAGAAGGAGTGGGTGGGGGCAGGACAGGCCTGTGCGTAGTTTGCTGGAGAAGTCTTTGAGGAAGAAATGGTTAGCCCAGACTGTGTGGAGGCTCCCCTGGCCAGGAAGGGGTATCTGGGAAACTGCCATCTCCGACAAGGACCTATTTCCTCAGGCAGACTGCCAGTTGCTGTGTGCACAAGGCACATGGGAGAAAACAATGGTTTCTAGACTCTTATGTCTGCTCCTCAGTCCTGTATCTGAATGGAGAGTGACATTGGTACCTCGTTTCTGTCACAATCTGATGGAAATGCCCATATCTGTTTCTGAATGCTCAAGGATCTCATTAAAGAGAATGGGGCCAGATCCCCTTATGCTGATGAAGGCCAACTGCAGATCTGGCCTTCTGGCTCATTCAAGTAACCTGGCATTAACTGTTAGTCTGGTCGATTCCTGTGTGTGCTGTCTGCCAGGTTCAGTTCTCCCTCTGTCTTCAGTGAAGAAAGGATGAAGCAACAGCTCATCATGGAGTCAGGCTGGTTGCAGGTGGTCAGAGCTGTGATGTAGCAGTGGGAAAAGTGAAGCCCAGCCTTAATAAGGTGTAGTCCCAGAGAAGCCAAATTTCTTACTGTCCTGGGAGCTAGATCTGCCCTGGGTGTGCTGTGACCACACAGGAGTTACAAGGCCAGAGGCGGAGCTATGCTAGGGCTCCCGTTGTCACTAGCACTGAGGCAGTTGCACCAGCCATAGTGCAATGAGAGATGACTGGGAAGGAGAAGGGGGGACTCAGGGGACCTGGGCTTTAAATTCCCACTGAGCCACAGGCTGCCTTTGGGTTTTTTTGGCTCAGATTTAGGGGAACCCAAAATAGTTTTGGGTTGCTCAACACAGCCGTGACGATGCAATGGCAGGGACCACGGGGGTGGAGGGGGATATTGAAGTACCAACTGTCTTGGGCAGACTTGATCCAACTGCCGGTCCATACCCAGGACCCAGATCACCATGCCTTCATGGCTGTTTTAGCCATACTAGTTAGAAGAAAGCTGGAACAGGTTTGTCTACATGAGCGTCAATATCATTTAATCTACCCTTTGTCTCAGGTCCCCCACCGTATGTTCCTACCTCACACAAATGCAGGGAGGGTAGAATCCATTACCATACATACCACATCAACCAGGAGGGCCAGTTAAATACCTGGACAGATAGAAAATAAGTCTCATGAAGACACAGTCAGAGGAATGAGTTAAAAGACAAAGAGCTGGAGTGGAACAGTGTCTCAATGGAGAACCTCTGTTATTGGGAAGGTTAGTTTTGTTCCATGGGCCCTGCTGTTTTGTTCCTAGTGTGTTGCTGCAATGAGCTGGTGGTCAGCTGTCACAGAGATGTGAGTAGGGAATGTGTCTTGTGATAAAGTATTTTAATAAAGCCAGTCAGAAGGCACACTTGCTCCAGTGCTGATCAACGCAAATCCACCCAGACAGCAATGGAGATGAAGAACTGGAGTGAATAAGAGAGGGGATGAAGCAGGGAATGCAAGCCAGCCTGATAGTGATGCCAGTTATCGGAGAAAGGGAAAAGTAGGGGAAGAAAGAATGAAGTGGGAGACAAATTCAGCTCTGCCTCCACCTTCATGCAGTTCTAGTGACTCCCCTATGGTTGCATGGGCCATTTGCCCAAAATGTAACACCTCCAGCTGTTGGTTGAACTGATCCCACTGCAGTAAAAGATCCACCAGCTGTTTAGCAAAATTTGGGGCTTCCTCCAGGTGGGTTTAGTGGCCCCAATGAAAAGTCCACCTGCCTTCCTGTCGGCTATGTCATGACAGCACAAGCCTCAAAATGTGACTTATTACAACCAAACTTCTTCAAGTGTCACCTGTATGTGAGATGCTCATGAATTTTAAATATGTGGAAAGTTTGAAGAGTCAGCGTTATGCTGGGAAGAGAATTCGGAGCAACAAGAAGGCAGACACAGATGGTGCGATTCTTTAAGGCCTCAATTTTTAATTAATTTCAATGTACAGACTGGTTAACAGATTTATTTGTAAATTCACAGAGAATTAATTCTGGAACCGAGTTAGCACTGCACCACGCTGTGTTTTTCTACTTTGCAAAGAAGCTGAATCCCTGCTTTTAGAGCGACACAGATCGAGCCTTTATTTACAGCATTACGACTGCATAACTCCGCAGCAGCCTTCTGAAATCAAGGCGTCTGTCACTCCACCCAACGATGTTTCTGTGTGGGTCTGTAAGGGGACAATGCTTGAAAACTGCTTCTGATCAGTTCCAGAATTCAAAGGAAGGTTCTGCCCCATGAGGCCCAGAACTTTACTGGGTTTTGGGTGAACACTGGAAAAGCCTAATTTTTTTCATTTGGTCCTGCACGATTCAGGGGCGAGGCAGTGACCTACCAGGGACTTACGGCAGAGAGGTAGCATCACTCTAGATAAGTGGAGAGGCAGTGATCTCTTGTGAGGCCTGACACACTCATTACACCTAACACACCATACATACCCGAAAGGTGGTATCTAATGTATCTCTGGACAGCTCATAACTCAGTGGGTATGTCTACACGGCACTTTTCTTTCGAAATAATACTCGTTATTTTGAAATAAAAGAAATTTAGTCTACACGACATTTTCTTATTTCAAAAGGATGGATCCTGTCCTTTTGAAATAAGAATTGCTGTTTCGAAAAAGTTAAACCCCGATGTTTTTGAAACGGCCGTTATTTCGAAATGGATATTTCAAAATAACGCCGATTAGACCTGTTGTGGTGTTGTTTCAAAACAACTGTTTTGAAACAACAGGTCCAAACAGCTTTATTTCAAAACAACCATTTCGAAATAACAGCTGTTTCGATTGCAGGCTTTCCCTTAATTCGAATTAACATTTTGTTAATTCGAATTAACTTATTTTGAAATAAGGACTTTATTTTGACATAACTCATTTCGAAATCCTTATTTCAAAATAACAATGCATGTGTAGACATGGCCAGTGATTATTAATATTACTATGTGCTGTATGAAGGAGTGAGCACAGAGAGATATGGATGTGTGTTAGAACTATGTTCTCCTGGGCAGTGCGTATAAGATGCTGGGGGAGATGGCTAAGTCTCCCCCAAAAAAGGTAGGCTATGCAGGATGTGGCATGGGTCACCTCCCTTTGGAGCCATACCAGCCCACTGCCTTTGCGGTACCGGAAGCAAAGTTCTCTAGAGTTGGGGAGGCACCAGCACCTGGAGTCTGGCTCCATCCTGAAGCCCCACTCTGCTCAAACTCCTCCTACAAAGCCCTGCCCTTGCTCCACCTCTTCCTCTACCCGCTGCAAAGAGGACTGAGCAGGCAGTTGACAAAGGAATAGGCACAGGAGCGAGTGGCAGGTGGAAGAGAGGGGAGACATGGAGTGAGATCTAAGCTTTGGGAGGCAGGGTCACAGGCTCCCTCCCTCCCCTTCTAGGGAGTTTCTGGTGCTCCCGTCAAAGGTGTAGCTATGAGTGGGCCTGATGGGGCCCTGGCCCACCCTCTTTGAAATCAGATCACCAATCTGCAGTAGCTACACTTGCTACAGGTACTGAAACATCGCAGGAGTTAGGCAGCTTTTGACAGCTTGCCTGAATGTCCTGTGTTCAGCCACATGACCAGAAGCCAGATGGTCAGGAAGCAACAGGCCCAAAGCTGCTGGTTGCTACAGTTGCTAGGTAACAAGTAAAGGTACCTAGCAACTGGAGTGTCTGCAGCTTTTCCAAACTGCCTGCTTCTGGTCATGTGACCATAAGTAGGAAGTGGTCCAGGCCCACCCAGGTGACTTGCTGGGTCGGTCTGAAAATCAGGTCTGGCTATGCCCCTGCCTTATATGTAAGGTGACCTAGACAAACAACTCACACCACACCTATATAAGTTCCTGAAATATGTTTGGCAAGCAGCAATACTGCTGTATTGAGTAAGGTCTCTTACAAAACTCTGTTGATACTGCGCTTTAAGATCTGCAACTAAAAGGTGTTTAAATTAGGTGCCTTCAGGGGGAAGTTGAGAAACAGCGTCTCCCAAAGGAAACAGGCCAGCACATCAAACAAGGCATGGCCAGATTCAGCAGGCCATTGATCTATATTGTTGGAAGAGTTCTTTTGCAATGTAAAAATAATCAGCAAGGAAGATGATAGCCCAGTGTCTTCACATCCAACAGGGAAAAGGAACTTTAGAGTGTAGATACTCTTCAAAGGTTTACTGGATTATAGAAGAAGGGTAGGAGAACCCCACAGGTAACCAGTGCTTGGATCACAGAATTTTGGGTCCTTCATCCAAGGGGGTTGATGCCTCTGAGAACTGAATATAGGTGAGAAACTCACTCAGGCGAGAAACTCGCTCAGGCAAAGACTGTAACTTGCTGAAATTGTTAATGCTTGAAAGGTTACTAACAGAAGTCAAACATGATTCTAGTTTTGTGTCTTGTAGTCGGTATCACATAAACCAATGTTGTTATAAACTAGCTCAGTCCTGTGATTGGAGTGTTTGTCAAACCCCAGGTAAAGAGCTTCAGTTTATTGACACTTTAAAGGAGCAACAAATGGAATGAGATTCTGCTACAGGCAGGCAGACTGGGTGCTACAGGGCAGCTGTTTGGGGGGAATTCATAAAGGGGGTATGTTGGGGTCACTCGGCAAAAAATAAGTGGGTGATGAAAGCCAGGGTTTTGTCTTCGGGCTCATATGACTGGTTATTGGTGTGAAGGCAATGGGCACAACAACCTGGCATAGAAAATACCCAGTGTTGCAAGGCCGGAGTGTCAGAATCCTGTACTGGTCTGGGTTGAACCCCAAAGCATCATGGGGTGGCTGGATTATTTTTATCCACCTGCTGCTTCACTTTCTAGCCCTTCATGTCTCTTCCTTGTGGCCAGGGCTTTGGGCGACACCTTGTGATGTAGTATTGTCTATGGATAATGCCCCTATGCTCTTCACATCCACTCTGACTGTTAATGAAGATGCTAAATAAAATGTTAAATAAGGGCTTAACTGTAGAGTCACCTCGGCAGCCATCTCTCCACACAGCCGGCATTGTCACTGAAATTGGATACAGCGGCCACTATGTCAAAGACTACTTCAGTGAATCTTTAGTGACAGAAAGAGATCTGCAAGCATGCACCAAGGCAGTTTGTCATCCTCACCCTCCTGTGTGTGTGAGAGACCAGTCCTCTGTGGTGGCTGGAGAGTCCCCACCCTAGCTAGCTTGAGTTCTGGGCCCCAGCCCCCCCACAGGCCACCAGCCTGCCTGCCCCAGCCCTGGCCCACCTCCCCAGTGCCAGGACTGGCCAGGCAGCCCGAATGGTAGAGGGCCACGCCAAGGGCCACGACCAGCCCTCCACCGCCTGCTTTGTGATGGCAGAGAGGCTGGTGAGCACAGCAGCAGCTGGTAAGGTGCTCTGGGACTGGGGGCCCTGGGGCTGCAGCAGGAAGGCATGGGGCCAAGCCTGTCTGTTGGAGAAGACCAAGCCTTCCCTTGCCGGTTGCCTTATGGACCCACCACCCATGGGGAAGATGGACACAACAACCTCAGCATCCCCTCTGCAGACAGCATCAGCAGTGTAGACATGCAGGTCATGAAACACCAACTGTGTTGGGACGGTCAGGTATGTATGCCTGACACTCGCCTCCCGAAGCAAGACCTCTTCTCTCAGTGAAGTCAGGGGGCTGGTAGAGGCCAGCAGAAGCTCTTCAGAGACACTGAAAGGACACCTTAACAAGGGTGGCGTCAATCCAAGAAACTGAGAGTCCTGAGAATAGAGCAGAACACAGTGGCACCATACTGTACACAAAGCTACAGGAGGAGAGCAGACATGCTCACGGGGACAAAGAAGTGACATGGAGGAAAGAAAGTATGCTACACTCTAGCCAATAACTATTTCTCCCCCAAGATTACCCCTTTCACCTCTGCTGGAAAATCTGTAGGGCATGAATTGGGCTCTTTAGCCACCTAAAAATCCACTGAGGAACCGTTTGTGCAGACATCATCCTCATATCAAGGGATAGCTGAAGAAAAATTCTAGAGCAATAGACACAATAGAAATGGATAAATAGATCAGCTGTCTAGATATTCTGTTTGTACTGTGGTATAGAGCTAAAATCCCAGCCAGGATCTAGGTCCCATGGTGCTAGGGTCTGTACATCCCTGCAACAAGAGAGGGTCCCTGTCCTGAAGAATTTACTCTCTAGACAGATAAACCAATGGGAAACTCAGGCACAGGGAGAGCAAGTAAGTCCAGTCCATTGTGTTAGCTAGAAGACCATATTTTTGTTAGCGTACTATGCATCTGCTTCTAATTCAGTACACTGCAGATTCTCATTAGCCTTCTTTACGGTCCTTCTGACAGTTTTGAATCCCTGTGATGACATTAATATCCCAGGCCCTTCAAGTTAATTTGGCAAAAGTTCAGGAGACCCTGAATCTGGTACTTCACTAAACTCCAAGCATACTGCCTCTGCGGCATTTCCTTCCTTTTGTTTGGGCTGTAATCTCATTTAAAAAACAACAATCCAGTTTGTCTGAGATGATTTGTTCTCTGCAAACCAGTGTTGTGTCTGCTGTTCATCATGTTTGTTGTCTTGCTGCCTAGTGATCTCCTGCCCCATCTTATATTGCTCTTATTATTTGGGTAGGCAAAAGTCAGCCTCAGGGTAGCAACTACCAGGGTCCTTTTGGATTCTTTCTTTTTGTGCCATACCCATCTGTGAAGCAAGGATAATATTATTTTAGAGTTTTCTGTGTATCACTGTCCCAGATGAAACATCACAGTAATTTGGAGGGGAGATATAATCCTGATTTCACTGGTTAAGGACAGGTCCTAACTACATAAACTAAAGGGGAATCTTTATGTAGGCGTTGGCAGTAGAGGGCCTATGACACACATTAGTGATGCCATCCTGTAGAGGGCAGCGATGTGTGTATACTCACAGACACACCCACCAGCCAGTTCATTACAGTGCAAATGGGAGAGCTAACTATCATTATTTGTATTGAGGTAGCTTCTATAGACCCAGCCAGCCATCTGCAAGCCGGTTATGCCAAGTGTTGTACACACAAGTAATAAACAGTTGATCTCTCTCCACTTTTCCAGCAGCACAAAAACCCTTAACATCAGGCTGGGGCAGGGCGCTGAGGCTGGGCTTCTCCAAGAGTTACAGTGCCAGTAACTGGAGACTGGAGAAGCAGGTTCTTGTTATTCCCATCAGACCTGACCAGCTCTGAATCAGACCACTTCACTGACCATCTGGAATCAGGCCCTTTCCAAAGTTATCAGCATGCTGTTCCAGTAGTCACTTGGTGTTAAGGGCTCCAGAATTTCTCCTGGTCTTCAGTACACTGCACCCGTTGTGGGATGCAAGGGACCAGGGTAGTAGTTCCTAGAATCAGACTCATTGGGTTGGAAGGACCCTCATGAGGTCATCTAGTCCAACCTCTGGCTAAAAGCAGGACTGCTCCCACTTGATGTACATGCTTGGATCCTGAACACAGTCTGCAGGTCGCAGGCTTGCTCAAGAAATTTCACTGACCTTTAGCCCTCCATTCCCCATGCCCTGGGAGAGGGAAATCTCTCCCATCCATCCTCCTCTCTTTCTTCCTTCCAGTCTCTATCTCCCCTTGCCTCACATATCCTCTTCTCTTCTTGGGAAATGAGATGTAAAATTTAGTGATATTGCTTTAAATGGGTTGTGAGCCTTCCAGCGATGCTCACCATGTTCTCTGTTAGGAATCTTGCCGGGACAGTGAGTGAGGTGTATATTTAGGTAGACCTTTGTTGAAAGGTAGTAAACAGAGTTATTTAGTCAATTTCCAAAGGGATAGCCGTGTTAGTCTAGTCCAGAAAAAGAAAAACAAAACAAAACACGAGTCATGTGGCACTTTAAGACTAACAGATTTATTTTTCGCGTGAGCTTTCATGGGAGAAAATCCCACTTCGTCAGATGCTTCGAAGATGTAAGTTCACCCATCTTCGAAGCATCTGACGAAGTGGGATTTTTCTCCTACGAAAGCTCATGTGAAAAATAAATCTGTTAGTCTTAAAGTGCCACATGACTCAGAGTTATTTAGATCCCACAGTGCCCATGTGGTTCCTTCACACTGCTCTTGTGTAAAGAACAATGGAAAGCTGACATCAGGCATCGTGGGGCTGGCAGAAGGTAGTACCTGCCCTACAAAGCCTACAGTTTACGCACAGAATGAAAGGAGAAAAAGAATTATTATCCCCCTTTTCAAGATTTCAAAACTGAGGCACGGCATGAGTTGCCTAAGGACACACAGGTAGTCTGTGGCAGAGCCAAAAATCAAACTCAGGTATCCTGAGCCCTAATCCAGTACCTTATTCTTAGTGCCAGCTCCTGGCATCATGGGATGACTTGAGAATCTCTCTCTAAAAAAAGAGAAAAAAAAGTTTTGCAGAGGGAAGAAGGTTTATATTTCTACTGGTTGCAGGGTAAAGCTTGAACACATGACACCATAAAAGCTTAGAAATTCAAAAAGAAATAAAAACACTTTTGTTTTTTTTAAGCCAATCTCATGATATTGAGGGGGTTGACTAAGATTTTGGAATGCCTGGAACTGGCTATATTGAAGAAGTCCAATGCTGCCTGAGAAGAATAGACTCTAGCTTGTCAAGGTTCATTTAGAAATAGACCATTTAAATATAGATAAAGATAAGAAGGTTGACTGGAAACTTTCAATGCATTTCACACGAGGTCTTAATCTTCTCTATCAAAGTGGCTTTCAACACATCCTCTTCAGTTTACAGAGCCTTAGGGAGTGAAAGAAAGCAAAGAGGGCTGTCCTGGGGCATGTTGCTTTTCTTCTATAAAATGTAAACAATAAAAAAAGGCTGAATCCTTCTCTCGGTGTGCAGGGAAAACTCCCAGTAGTATTAAGAGGACGTGAATGAGGACAGGCATTGGTTCAAAATTTTAATTCCAGTTTTTAGATGGATAACTTTGCAAAAATGGCTAAAGGAGTTAGGAATCCTGGAATTCAGTGGGATTAAATCACAAATCACAGCCAGGGCCGTAACTACGGCCGGGCCAATGTGGCTTTGCCCCAGGCATGCTGGAGCAGCTTGATAGAGCCACTCATCTAAAAGGCGTGTTTCGGCTAATGGCCAGGGGCGTGTTCTGATCGGAACGTGACCTGGGCCGCGAAACAGCATGTTATGGCTCTGATCACAGCCTCAATGCCCTGCAAGTACTCCTAGGATCTCCTACCAGGACTTTGAACAACCAGCAGAACTGCCTGCAGGAGTGTCGCTGGCTGGGGGAGGGACCTGGGGCACAGGCCCAGGCCCCCCCAGGTCTGCAGGCCCCACCCCCTAGCCAGGGACAGGAACAGGCACCGCCACACCACCGCAGGCGGCCAGGGCCCGGATCCCCAGCAGGGGGTGGGGCCGCCGCTGCCGGTGGCAGCCAGGCCCTGGATCCTCAGCCGCGGACGGGGCTGCTGCAGCTGGGCCCCGGATCTCCGGCCCGATTGGGCTGGAGATCCGGGGCACTGGCGCTGGGGTTCGGGGCACGTGCCTCGGAGTGCCCAGCACCAGCAACGCCCCTGACTTTCTGAGCCCCTGGTTTTACTCTGTGCCTACTGGAAACAGCTTTAAGAGTTTGATCATGAATTCACTGCAACGCTGTGACAAAGTGCAGATATTCTCGGGGTTTTCTCTGGGTGCTGTGTGGGTGTCGCAGCTTTGCACCACTCACTAGTCATGTATTCTGGGTCTGGGACCTGTCTGTGTGATCATTTCAGAGATCACTGGAGAGTATAGGGGCCTTTCCCAGCCACACATACACAGACCTAGCCAAGAGCCCTTGCGTTGGCCCAACCACTTCTCACAGGTTGTGGCAGGTGAAGACCAGAGGCAGTTGCAACCTAGCCTGGGAAAGAGACAAAGGACTGGGGAGGAGCTAGGAGATGGGTCTGGGGGTGACTGGGGGAAAGAGGCAGTGCCTATAGGAATGTGGGGGGAGTCTAAGGGAGTAGGTCCTCCGAGCACAGGCTCCAAGTTTCCACAGTTAAGTCACTGCTATAATCTGTCATTAAAATGCTAGCAAAGCCCCTCTATTCTGTAAATCTGAGAACTAGCAAACTCTTCTGACTTCCACGCTGGCTGTGAATCACTTCTGACTGCAAAGTGGGGTGCCTGACCCCTTGGATATGGAGGAATTCTCTGGAACCATTCCAGGGAGTGGGAAGGGCAGGGGTGGGCTCCATATGGTGGAGCAGGTGCTGCACCCTCTGAGGCCAGATTAAGAAGTTGGCTGCACTGCGTGTGGAGACCTGAGCTGACTGTGGCAGACTCCACAGCACCAGACTCCTCACTGGCTGTGTCAAGAGTGACCCTGAGTATGATTCCCGTTATAGTCTATCACAAATGCAGATATGGACAGTCCAGAATTTAGGCCCCAGACTTTCAGTTGAAGCCACACAGATGCTAGACTACAACTGTGTGGCTCTGTTTGCGGGATTGGGGCCACCTCCCTTTATAGTTCTCCACTGTTTGAATCTAAACTACTGCTTTGATTTGCTGTAACCATCTGACCTGATCCTTTGACTTACACTTCCCTGCATTTATTTTCGTCCCATTCTGTAAGTTCCCCCATCTTCTAGCGTCTGATGAAGTGCGATTTTCTCCCATGAAAGCTCATGCGATAAATAAATTTGGTAGTCTAGAAAAGTGCCACCAAACTCCTTGTTTGTTTTGCTGAACTAGACTAACACGGCTACCCCTCTGGAACTTGTCAACATGATGGTAATCACAGTAGTTTTTTTTAACAGAATCCAAGATTCCTTTGCTTTATCAATACAATTTATGCATAGTTACAGTTATAGCTATCCTGGCTTTGAAATTTAATGTGTACAACATAGTGTCTATTGTGCAGGTTGTAAAGACCCATCCACACAAATCCAATTAGAAGACACTTAGGCTATGTTCACATGCAGGTTTTAAATCAAAATAACGCTGATTATTTCAATTTTAAAAAGCTTTGGTCCAAATGACATTTTCTGGTTTTGAAATGATGCGCTCTGTCATTTCAAAACAAGGGAAGTTAGATCGATTCAATAAAACCTTGTTTAAAATCAAAATGACGCTTAGCTTGCAACCATTATATTGAAATAGCATTGTGAATGTGTTATTTCGATTTAATGGTTGTTTTTATGTAACGCTTTTGCCTTTCTGCTTCCCAGGGTGCCTTCCTCTATTCATATATTGGGTGGTGGCATGGCCCTTCTGGGGGGGCCATCTTGTCACACCTCCCATGGTTCCCTTCTCCTAAATCGAGCTAGCAAGTCATGTCCCTGGACATGCTAATTCAATTTGACTTTCTGGTGTGGACCTGTTAAATTGATTTAACTTAATTCAATGATTTTTGTAGTGATTTTAACTGCCTCTGTTTGGACATAGCCTTAGATAGTCATTAATTATTGCAAAGGCAAGGTGGGTGAGGTAATATCTTCTACTGGTGAAAGAGGTAAGCTTTCAAACTGCACAGGGTATTCTTTGAGGCTCTTATATCCTTGAACACACATGACTGCAGCAACCCGGCAGATTGCTGTGTTCGGCATTAATTTCAGGCCAGGAGAAATCTTTGTGAACGCTTCCCTTCCCTCAGCGCCCAGGGCACATGTTTATTCCATTCAATAATATACTCATAGGGATTGCAGTTAAATAACAGTCCAGGGAGAGCATCGCTGTCTCAGGGCTGACTTAGCCGGGTCCCTTTCACACAGCATGGACCCTGCTATAGACTGATCCTTTACCAGGCACCCTGCTGAAAAGGCCCTGGCCCCTCCTCTGCTAACACATGTGTTGCCAGGGGACAGAGGGAAATTCATCTCTGCTCTTCCCTCTTCAGCTCATTTGTAGCCTGTAGTGGCAATGGTTGGTATATGAGACAGGCAGGGAAAGCACATGGATGCAGTGAGCTGCTGAGACCTAAAAGCCCCAGGCCCAATTCTCCATTGCCTTGTGTCTTAATTTTTTTTCCCAAATATACAGTTTGCACAGGGGGAAATGAGACAACAGAAAATCCCTCCACTGTCGTTTCAGTGAAAAATTCCCATGTGTGGGTGCAACCAAGAGATCATATTGGACGGGAATAATTCTCATGTCTGTATCTCTATCTCAGTCAGACACCTCTCTGTTCCTCTCAGGCAAGGAAGTAGAAATAGTTGTGTGTAGTGATTCCATGCTGGAGTCTGAACGGTTGCCTCACTCCATCCCCTAGAAGTGTACCTTGCCCACCTACTACCTCACCATGGGCCAATCATGTCGCCGCTGCATGCCTCAGGCTGGCCATCTGTGAGATGGGAGTAACGGTGCTAGATTCATCACTTGTGGTGCTTTTGGCATGTCTGGAGTGATGGGGCCATGTGATCCAGTTACAAACCCCCAGGGACTCTTGTCACATGGAGAGGTTTCTAAAAACATCAGTGGCACCTGGTAAATGACTCTATTGGCTGAAGCAAGGGCATCCATAAACTCTTCAGAGCTCATCTCTTTCCCTGAAGCCTGCCAAGTTCAGTAGACTAGAGCTTCTGATGGGAGGGCTGGCACACCAGACAGCTGCAAACACAAAACTGAACCAGTGCAGATGAAACATACATGAGGTGTCACTCCCAGTCCACAGGGCATAGTCCCCCATAATCCTTACAGTACACACACAGTGTGTGTGTCTATTACTGCCCTGATTTAAATACATTTGATTGCTGGCAGCTCTCAGTTGTCAGACACAAACCGAGTTCTCTCTCAGAATCAGGCTGGCAACCCCTTCCGGGAAGCCAAGGGCACAGGACTCAAGGAATTCAACTTCCGTGTGCTCAAGGCAGCCTCCGCATTGGTGGGGATGGCACTTTGGTTGGCAAATGTGTGTGAGGGAAAGGTGACAGAAAGACAGGTCCCTGGACTTTGCAATATGTTTATATTTGACCGTGATTAACGTGCAGGATAAGAAACTCCCTTCTGGTTGCTGTGGTTTCAGTTGTTCCTTTTTTTTGCCCTGAGTGAAACACAGATAACTTCCTCCAGCAAAAAGCCCACCTCCTGCAGTGCTGTGCAGTGGAGTAGTTAGGTAGTGACATGGTGACAGCCAGCGAGGGGAGAAAGAGGAAGGTGTAGTTGTGTTTCTGTTCCCTGAATCTGCCCCTCTGTTGTGCTGTGACAGCAGGGAGGAGGAGGAGGAGGCTTCGGAGTGAAGCTTTCTGAGAAATGGTCTAATTAGTGCTTTAAAATAGTCTGATTCAGAGATAAACACATTGGCTGTGTGGGGAGGTGTTGCAAATCCCAGAAACATTGCCAGCCATCTGCGCAAAGAGGCATTTGCACTGGATTGCATCTGTGATAGGGAATGTTTGGATTTCTTTCTCATTTTAGAGGAAAGAAATTTCCTCCATTTAACCTTAAAGGGAGAGTGGGTGGAGTGTGGAAGCAAAGGGCCAGCTACTCATCCTGGATCAGTCCTGGGAGGCATGGCTATGGGTGGGGAGGAGTGAGCCAAAAGGCAGCAGCTGACTGGAGGAAGGATGGAGTGATGGTTAGGCCCTAACCCGGTAACTGGGAGATTGAAATTCAGTTCCTTGTTTTGCCTAGATGCAAGGCCGTAACTGTGGTGAGGCGAGTGGGGCTTTGCCCTGGGCACGCCAAAGTGGCTCCATTGAGCTGCTTCATTAAAGGGCACGCTCCATGCTGCTCACCCTGGTGCTGACCATTGTAAGAGGTGTGTTCCTATTGGAACGGACCCTGGGTCCCATAAACTGTAGTTACGGCTCTGCCTAGATGCCCTGCGTAACCTCAGATAAGTCACATGGGCCAAGTCTATACCAAAAAGTGACTCAGCTACATTGCTAAGGGGGCTGAAAGAGCCACGTCTGTGAATGATGTAGTGAAATTGGCCTAACTCTTGGTTTAGATGGCACTAGGTTGACAGAAGAATTCTGCTCTGGCAGGTGGATGAACTATGGCTGCAGGAGTCAGTGGGTTGCCCACATGAATAGTGTCTACACTAAAGTGCTACAGTGTTTCTAGGGCAGTGGTTCTCAACCAGTGTGCCGCAGTAACACCCAAAGTGTGCCATGAGCATGCCTGAGAGCTGGAGTTAAAGTTCCCTCCCTGCTCAGCCCAGCCGTTTGGCTGGGGTTAAAGTAGGAGGAAGGCACCAGAACACAGTTCCGGGCCCCCTATTTTTAGGCTGGCAGTGTTCTGGCCCCCTAAAAATAGAGCAAGGCATTGGAACAGGGAGTTCTAGGGGTATCCCTAAAAATAGCAGGAGCAGCCCAAACAATCGTTCAGGTGGCTCCACCTTAAACCTGGCTCCACCTTAAGCCCAGCCAGCAGAAAGCTGGGGGAGGCCGGGAGTGTGTGAATCTCCCCCTGCAGGGCAGAGCAGCTTGTGTCAGCCAGCCTGCAAACAGCTGAGGTATGGGCTTGGGGGGGGCGCTGCTGGGGGTTGTGCAAGGTAAGTGTGCATGTGTGTGTGTGTGTGTGTGGCAGAGGTGGGTGGGTGTGGATGTCTAGGAGCGGGTGTGTGGCTGGTTGATTGGGGGTGTGTGTAGTTGGGGTTGGGGTGACTGTGGGGGGGGGTTAGCTGGGGGCTGGAGGGTCCATCACAGGCAGAGGGGGTCGGGGGGAGGGGAGGACGGGACCCACTGGGGTGGGAGGGAGCAGCAGTAGGGTGAGGATTTGCCCTGGGTGGCAGGGAGCCACTGTGGAGGAGGGGGAAGTGGGTGCTGTGCCATGCTCCCCTGCCTTGCCTTCCCACTCCCCAGGTTCCCCTCTGCCCCCCCCACAAAACCACGCTTGTTCTCCCTTCCTCTGTCCTTTTTTGCCACCCTTGTGTTGTTCCCCACATGGCTGCCCTTGTCCTCTTTTGCCTCCCCTGCCCTGCTCTGCTCCCCAAACTCACTCCTGCCACTGCACATGACTCGTGACCTCCCGTGTTTGCCACCCCTGCTCTGCTACACTTACTACCTCACATGGCAGCATTTCCAAAACACTGTGCCATGGTTCATGAATATTCATAAGTAATTTAAGTTCATTTGAATATTCGTGCTTTTTTTAAATGGTGGTGTGCCTCGAAAAATTTGAAGGTCTCAAGGTGTGCCACGGCAGAGAAAGGGTTGGGGAACCACTGTTCTAGAGGAAAGCAAAGCCTCAATCTGTTTGCCTCAGTTCCCACTCTGTAAAATAGGGGTGGTAATGGCACCACATAGAGAGGAGTGGTAGGAAAAGAAATAAATGTGAAAAAGATTGTGTGGTGCTCAAGTACTACATTGATAAGTACAGTAGGTAGCTTGTGTGTACTCAGCTTCACATGGATCTGAAAACTGGTGCTTTTTTGGTGTGTGCTGTGTCTTTACATCTTCTAAACAAACAAGGAATCTGGTGGCACTTTTAAAGACTAACAAATTTATTTATCGCATGAGCTTTCATGGGAGAGAATCCCACTTCATTAGATGCTCAAAGATGGGGACCTTAGAGAAAAGTGAGATCTCTCCCATGAAGCTCATGCAATAAATAAATTTGTTAGTCTTTAAAGTGCTACCAGAGTACTTGTTTGTTGTGCTGGACTAGATTAACATGGCTACCCCTCTGGAACTTCACCAGGTGCGGCAGCTAGCTAGGCTGATTCTCTGGTCCAGTGAATCCAATAGATTCCTCTTCAGCATTTCATTGAATCTTCTGGGCTTCTCCTACATACAGAGCAGCCAAGAACTGCTTTGGAAGTATTTATCAATGGTGTTTCAAAGAGCCCAGAGCTCTTTATAAAGATAGGTAGGTATCATTCTCCTTGCTTACAAGTAGGGAAACTGAGGCACAGAAAAACTAGGAGACTTACCCTAGGAAATGCAGTGACTTAGCTATCTGGTCATGTTTGACAAGCCTGGGTGCAAAGGTACCAGGCACTAGCTTGCCACATGTTCACTAGCCATGTGGGTGCTGCTACCGCACACTAAGAGTCCATGTAGTGTGCTTTGAAGCAGGAATATGCCAAAGCTCTATGGAACTTGTGTGTGCAGTAAGAGGGACCCCGTGGCCAGTGGGCATGTAGCAGTCTGGTGCACTGCACAGTGCACTCGCACCCTGGCTTGCTGCATATTCACTGGCCACACAACAGATGAAGTTAGGGGGCACTGGTCAGTTGCACTAAGTGGCATTTTATTCGGAAGGGTACACATGGGCAGTAAAAACAAGAAACACAGATGGAGTGCAAACACCAGGGATTTATTATTTAGCACAATTTGCACTTTTATATTGTGTTCCACCCAAGATACTCACAGCCCTTTACGAACATCAGTGAACAAAGCACTATAGTGTTCACATAAGTCAGGGCAGCCTGATTATTAACAGGTTAAAGAAGAGGGAAACTGAGGCAGGGAGTGGTGACTTGACTTGTCCACAGAACAAATGTCTAGCAGAGCCAGAAATCAAAGCTAGATTGACTGACTCTCAGCCCTGGATAAAGCTTTCTTTGTGAAGTGATTGATAAAAACAAACAAAGGATGCTCCACTATGAGAGTGTGAAGGTTTGCGGTAGCACATTTTACACTATGGACAAAGCTTGGTTAACAAGACTCTGGTTTTGCACCTTCCAGACTCAATGGATTTTTTTCCCCCCTTTCTTTGCTTCTTAACATACTGCTGGTTGCTGTGGGAGCAGAGTAATGCAGAACTTCTGCCTGAAAAAATGCTTCCTCCTTATATGATACTGTACATATTGTCATGGAAATTGTCCTCATTTCCCCTGAGCACACTTTAAATAACTCGAACGGCAGTGCTAATGAGCAGAAAGATATCAGCAATCCCCACTGTGCAACTTAACAGACTTTAGCCCATTCTGAATTCCCTTTGCTCATCATCGAGCATTTTAAAGATCTGGTATAATAAGTTGCTTTCTCTCTTTGGTCCAGTCATTTTGCTGTTTGCAGTTGGTAATAAAAGGTCAGCTCTGGCTGAAACCTTGCTCTTGTAGCAATGCCATTTTTCACTGCCAAATATCTTAAGAAAAGCAAGTGTCTCCGAAAGGGTAAGTCACAATATTTGTGGTGTGTTTAGTGTTGTGTGTTTTATTTGAAATCATGGGAAAGGCATTAGCCTGTATTATCATGCAGGGGGAATGGAGCTACCTTCAGTTAGGAAAGAGGGCTTTATTCTGACTGTACATTTTTTATCTGTGATACCGTTTGCATTGTCATTATTATTACGTTTTCTACATTCAGAAAAAGCCAACTAGCCAGAAGAATGTTTAACCCTGTGAACGCTACATGCATTTTCTGCCAAAAAGGATCGATTTCTTATTTCAGAACAAACCAACTCGTGTGTTGTATGTTATGTTTTTGTCTTTTTCACATACATCCAGACTGGGATAGCATGCTAGCATTTATCATTTGTGTTAATACAAAGAAATTGCCTGTTTCTCTGGATTGTGATGATAAGCTACATCAGCACACAATGGAAAAATCCCATTTCCTCCAAGCACCTTGCCTGCATTTGGGAGACATGAGTGCATGATTTTACATAGGTTTTTGGTGGCTACGCTGATGTTTGCATTCAGAATGGCTGTCTATGGCTTCCCCAGCAATGTAATTATTCTGCATTCAGGTAGATGTATAGCTCTTTATGAGAGCTGCTTGTTTCTAGCATTGTAAAAATTAACTAGACTTAGCTTTCAGCATGAGAAATCACATTAAAAATGCATTAGACTCCATTATTTCCATCGTTTTTCTACTTGTATCTGTATTGTGACAGTGGGTATCTAGCTGGCTGTCCAGATCTGAGTTCTGCAATGAGACAAACAGTGATTTCCCATAGTAGGGAATCAACCCTCAGTTTCTGATGATCCATCTTAGCAACTTAACTAAACATTTATACCACACTCATCCCCAGGCAATCCTGCAGGCTCCTTCCACCTCCCCTACCCCCCAACTCTCCTCAAATGGACATTGGTTCTAGGGCAAAAACGAAGGGGCAGATTGTAAAAGGTGATTTAAAGTTGGGCAAAGGATTTTGAGCATGAGAATTTTCTTGTCTTCAAGCTGTCTTTCCAGGCTGGTCTGTAGCAGGGGACCATGCAGTCAGAATTAACAGAGTTAAGGAATGAGAATGTTTGGTACAAGCCGACCTACTGTCGCCGTCTAGTCTGACTTTTTAGGGAAGACTTTAAATTCTTTGGGGGCCCAGTTTTGTTCCGTATATATTTCTTGGAATGCACATATCATATTGAAGGGGCGTGTGTGTTAGGGCTTTCCATGTTCTTTGTTATCTGGAGCTATGACTTGACTTTTACCGCCACCTTAACTCTCATCCACACCCATATTTCTGGCTTGCGTTAAGTGGTGGCTGACACTCGAGCTATCAGGCCTGCCATGGGTCAGGTGAGGTCTGTTGGCTGCTGGCCAGAGCAAGTGGTACAGGGGGATGCAGCTGTTGGGTTTAGAGTCGGTGGCTGGGGTGGGAAGGCGTAGTGGGCTATTCTCTGAGGAGCTAGGTAAGCTGGAGTGGAAGGACAGCACTGTAGTCAGCCGAGCTCACTGTTATGGTGATCCAAGCCACCAGAGAGATGGAGCCTGGGTTGCCCAGGGCCCACAGTGGTAGCTGGGAGGCAGAGCCGTAACTACAGAATTCGGCGCCCGGGGCTCGTTCCAATTGGAACACACCCCTTACAATGGCCAGTGCCAGGGGCAAGTGGTGAGGAATGCGCCCTTTTATGGAGCAGATCAATGGAGCTGCTCTAGTGTGACTGGGGCAAAGCCCCACTTGCCTGCTGGAGTTATTGCTCTGCTGGGAGGGGCTGCCCACTACAGCTGACAACTGAGTTGAGGTCTTCTCTGGAGTGAAGAGTGGGTTTACTGGCCCCCATAACTCAGGAGGCTATGCAGATCCTGACTAACCATGGGTTGTTGGGAAGAGCCAGTGATGGGCAGCAGGCTTGCAGCATCAGATACATTGTCCAGGCTCTTTGCAAGGAAACAGGCTAGAAAATGACAGCCTTTAACCGGAAGCCAAGATTCACCATTACGTTCTTGGTCACTGAAGTGTGTGCGTGTGTAGGTGAGACGGGGCTTGGGCATTCTGGGACTGCCAAGGATGCAAGGACTTTTGCAGCCAGTGAGTCCATAATGGTGTTCAAATCTTCAACCCTAGAAGTTCTGGGGTATGTGAATGCTCTGATTCTACCCTGATTCCCGTCTCTGTGTCTAATGAAGATGTGGGTAACCTGATCAAACACTCAGAATAGCCCCTCCCCAGAGATGTGGCTCCGAAAGAATCAGAACCCCCATCCATCTTAGGCAGGCCCAAACCAAAATGGGCTTCAGGGAGCCTCTATTCTCTCATTCATCCTGTTTGCACTGTGCTCTACCTCTGTTCCCAAAGAGGACCCCTAGCATGCCATGCGAGGCCTGTTGTTGCTAGATTTGCAGCTAGTGAGGCATCCGTCTGAGACACTGTAGGCTGGCCCTTCATGAGTGGGTCTGAGGCAGAAGCATGTAGCTTGCCATGAGTGTTTGCTGTTCCCTAATGCAGGAGGCAGTTGCTTGTTCCAGTAAGTAAATGTGGCCATTAAAAGGCATTAAACGATCGTGAAGTGCCCTGGGCTTCACATCCAAAGTGGGGTTGCATCAAAGCTTGCATCACCAAAGGCTCTTCTGTGTCTGTCCTCACTCACTGCTCTTTAAACCTCTGGGCAGAAACATCTAGAGTGAGTGGTGGCCACCCCACCCCACCCCACCTTCCGGGGCATGGTCAAAGGGCTAGGAATGGTCCATGGACAAGAAGCCAACCTGGTTAGTAGTAGAGGGGAAGAAGTCTTGGGTTCTTTGGAAAGGTCAGTCATGTCTGTAGCCAGAGGGAGGACCCCCTGGATCCTATTCAGCTTTGATGGGTTAGCTTCAACTTCCAGTCAGTGGCAGGTGTTGTCTTCTTTCTCTGCTAGACAGAATATCCCATTATTAAACGTTTGCACCCCAAGTAGGTACTTGTGGACTGAGCTCAAGTCACCCGTTAATCTTCTCTTTGTCACTAACGAGAAAGCTCCTTGCGTCTGTCATTAGAAGGCAGGTTTTCTGTTCCTGTAATCATTCTTGTGGCTCTTCGCTGACCACTCTCTAATTTATCCCCTTCCTTCTTGAATTGCAACCACCAGAACTGGACACAGTGTTCCAGATGAATTTTGCACCAGTGCCAAATTCAGAAGTAAAGTAACTTCTCTGCTTTTCCTCAAGCTTCCACTGTATATGCCTCCCATGACTGCACTAGCTCTGTTGAAAACAGCATTGCTCTGGGAGCTCATGTTCAGCTCACTACCTATTGTGACCCCCAGATTTTCTTCAGAGTCAGGGCTCCCCGGGACCGAGCCTTCCATTCTCCCATCCTGTAAGTAGGAGGGAGTCACATTGTTCCTAGATATATACTCCTGTATTTAGCCATAATAAAACATGCACTGTTTGCTTGCGCAAGTGTCCCAATAGCTCTGGATCCATGACTTGTACTCTTCATTATTTACCACTCTCCCAATTGTTGTGCCATCTGCAAATTTGATTACTGATGATATTATTATCTTTTCTTACAAGCCACAGTGAAAAATCTGAAATAGTATAGGACCAAGAGCCAGCCCCTCTGGTACCCCGCTGGAAACACACCCACTGAATGATGACTCCCTGTTAACAGTTAAGTTTTGAGACCTGTGACTTAGCCAGTTGTCTCCTGTCATGTTTTTCCAGGGCTTTATGCTGTGTGATATTAAAATGTATTTTAGTGTGCACTTGTCCCCAGGTCAGCTCTGCTCTCATCCCATCCTGTCTCCGCACAGCTCCCTTAGGCTGTATTCACACAGCACTTTTGTTTC
>ML681981.1:48371856-48397783 GCA_007922195.1 Podocnemis expansa
ATCCTTTCTACATTATGTCACACTGCTGAAAGGTGACAGACTGTCAGCCAGGGAGCTTTCTTCTATAGAACTGGTGCAGCCCAGGCTGCAAAGAGCGAGGTTAAAAGTGGTTAGAGATGGCAACTGTGCCTTTTTTTGCTCTGTTTGGGCAGCTCATCCTGGGTGTTCCTGCAGTCTGCGTAAAACAAATGAAGCTTTTCCCCCATCTCCTCGCAAAAGTGCTGTAACTCAGGCTGGAGGGCATTCAGTTTACACACCCATTCTCCAGCCTTTCTGCTAAGCCTTCCAGCAAACGGGACAATCCAGGAGTGTCTTTACTGTAGAATATACAGTATTATATACAGTACAGTATTATATATATACAGAATATATATCTAGGTGCCTGAGCTAGCCTGAGTGTGAGCATCCACTCTACAAGTCCAGCCAGAGCCAAGACGCTGCATCCTCCATGGTGCTGCTCTCGCCCATGTGGAGGTGCTGGGACTTCTAGAGGCTCAGTCCTTGGTTCTCAGCTCTGTGCCACTCTGTTAATTTGTTTATTGTGTATTGTGGGAGAAATGCCTGGCACCCAGGAAGGACAATGCAGATGTGCTCTTGGCTCTCAGCTAAGTGTGGGGAAAAAACAACAACAACAACAAAATCATTTCCAGCTTCCTGTCTAGACTCCCTGTTCCATCCAGCGCTGAGGCTCCATCCAGCTCACAATGCTGACCTGTTCCAGGTGTAGGCACTATTCAACTCCTGTTTTGGCAACAGGAGACAGATATTGGGTGCAAGATGTGGAGTTTTAAGGGAAATTATAATCCAAGAAGGAGGACAGCATATTCAGAGCTGTATAAGAAGTCTTTATTGAAAGAGAACTGAGAGAGAGAGGGGAGACAGACAGGTTTTCCTAGCACCTAAACGATTCTCCCATTTATCACTATGACAACCCCAATACCCCTAGGTAGTCCAAAATACCACACAAGACACTGTGGTGGTCCCCTCAGCAGCAACCTGTCACCTCAAGAATGTCTTGGGGGGTCCTGCTGTCTCCTCCCCTGCAGTGAAGACAGTTGCTGCAGGTTCTTATGGCTGATGGGAGGTTCTGGAGCAGGGCCACAAGTACAGAGTGATGGGATCACAGAGTGATGGGGTCACAGACCTGGGATGAGCAGCAGTGACTCCAGAGCATCTGTATAAGGAAGGCCACTTTCTTGGAGCTGGGTGAGGAGTTTCCCCTAGCCCCGGAGCACCAGGAAGTGCAGACGAGGGCAGCCCTGTCAATCTAGAAACAAACTGACTGCCACAGACTGCATGGGTCTGTGGCTCATTGATTTTGGTATCGATTTGGTATTCACAGAACTTTTGGTTCTATGGTGATGGCACTTTGGGTCATCTTCGGGCCATGAAGGTTACTAATGGCCCCAAAACAATAGTGGGCTGTAAGTAGATGAGGGTTCCCAAATTGTGCTGGATCACTGATGACAAACATGGGTCCACGCTCTGCCCTAGCTCCCCTGCCCACAGGCCCATGTGAACACGTCACCCATAAAAGATGCTACTTGATCCCCACACAGACCTCCCAGGTCAGCCGTGGAGGGAGGTTCATGAACACCAGTGGGAAAGCAGTGAGAGGCCAGGACAACATGCTGCTGCGTGGCTCCATCCTTTCCTGGATTTCTATGGGAATCGGGCCTCTGGGGGAATGTAGCTGAAGATCTGTTGCAGGCTATCCTGTCCTTCATGCCTGTAAATGAGCTGGCAAGCTTCCCACACCCAATCTGGGTCATCCATCACTTATGGCACTCTCATCTGCTGCTCGGAGGGGATGGGAGAATATTTCCCTAGGGAATGTAGGATTTTGGCCATGCAGGTTGGAGGTGGGGCAGCCCTGGGAGTTTTTGAAGTTTCTCAAAGCCATCTAGACATCTTTCTTTGTTGGAGGTGGTGATGGGAGGGTTGTGAAAATTCTCTTGCATTTAATGAACCATTTTTCCTTTTATTCTGTCCTGTGGCTTTGCAGGGGAAATTTAATGTAAAACAAATTCTTGCATCAAGTTCCATGGTCATGGATGCCTTGACTACACAGAATGCCCCCTGACTCAGCAGGGAGTTTTGAGAATACAGGTCTTTTTAGACCAAAGACATATCGAATGTGGCCCAGCAAAGATGTGGAGTGACCCAGAATAGACGGCAGCAGACACAAAGCTCTGGAACCCAAATCTCCCTCGTGTGGAAAGTTTACCCAACAGTAAGCCCCCTGTTCAAATGCGCTGTACAGATGGCAGCATGAAGCCTCCCCCGTGCAGAAAGACAGGAGTGTTGCTGGCGGACAAAGTTAAATCCAGGAAAAGTAGCATTGATTCAGACTTGTCAGTGCATATATGTGGAGGGGTCTCTGTGTATGGATGCGGGCAGGCTTCATAATTCCTTAGAGGCAAAAGCCAGAGCGGGTCATTAGATCACCCAGTCTGTGCCATTATATTTCACCAAAATTACCCTGTGCTGAGCCCAATGATGTCAGTTAAACCAAAACATTTCAGTCCCCCAGAGACTAAATTTCTGTGTGCCATAGGCAGAGAATGGGAGAAACCAGGTTGCCATCAAGGCCCAAGGCCTCTGGGATTCCAGGAAATGCCCAGATGAAGCCCTAGGCAAGCCAGGGCCCATGCTGCAGAGGAAATTGAAACCCTCCAAGGTCCCTGCCAATTTGAACTGGGAGGGATTCCTTTATTGCCCCAAATCTGGGCATTAGTTAGAACCCGAACTAGACCCACCAGCCAGACATCTAGAAAGAAGATTCTTTGTATCATGTTAGAGCATTGTCCACCCTGTTTGGTGTCTTCTCTCTAACCTTGAACTTATGAACTCCATGAAGTTATACTTTTAGCCTTTACAACAGCCACAGCAATGAGGTTGCCTGTGCGCTCAGTGAAGAAGTACTTCCTACTGTTTGTTTAAACCTGATGCATGTTAATTTCATCAGTGACCCCTGGTTCTTGTGTTCCATGAAGGGGTAAATGACATCTCCCCTTTTCACTTTCTTCACGTCATTCATGATTTTATCCCCCTTTAGCTATTTTTTCTAAGATGAACAGTCTAGGCTTTTAAAATCTCTTCTCATATGGAAGCTGTTCCATGCCCCTGATCATGTGTTCTCCTTTGAGTTCTCCCCATGGACCTCAAGGAAGGGGATGTGGATTTATGTGGTGTATGTATGGGGAGTCTGTGGGAGCAGGGAAGTGTAGCTGGGTTTTGTGCAGTGAATGGAGGTGTTGTGTAGCAAAATATACATCAGGCTTTATGCAAGTTCAGGTTTGGAGATGATTCACCAGTTAAGCCCTAGTCTACAGTTAGGGCAGTTACGGCAGTTTTTGGTGGCAGTCAACCAGCATTTACGGAAGGCGTGTAAAATGGCTTGTGTAAGTGCTGGCGACTTTCTAAGTCATTGGGACACACTCAGGAAAGCCACACACAAATCCCTGGGGGGGGGGCCAGGACTTCTGACGCCAACTTCTGGGAGCACAGCAGCGAGTTCATACTTGCTGCTAAGTGCTCCTGGAATGCTGGGTTGACAGTGGCAATTTTGCTGCTTTCAGTAAAGACATAGCCTAACTTTTGCCCAGCATACGGTAGCTGAGCTCTGTTGTGTAAACGCAGATCAGACATTGGCCCAAGCCCATATGTGGAGCTTGTAATATCTGTGAACTCTTCAAACATTTTGATCTGGTTTGGCAGAATTGTCATTGTCAAGAGTTTGTTTTCCTAATTTGGAAACAGTTTGCATAATTTATATATACATAAACACTTGCTTTCCTGCAATCAGCCACAAAATGACTTCTGTGTAACAAAGATAAATTAGGCAAGTGTTGAGTACTTAATACTAGTCTGTTTCTTTTCTACTGCCAAAAGTGTACGTTAAAGCCGAACTAATTTTAACGCTGATTAATAACAGGAAAAGCTTGTAGCGTATATTTCTGTCACCTTCTGTGCCTGGTCCATAGAGACATGAGGTTGTAATGGTCCAGGCTAGAAGGACTGCACTTTTTAGCAGTGGCAGCTTTAGATGTAGGTGAAGCCAACGGCCGCCTTGGGCCCTGAACAGTAAGGAGCCCTGTCTTTAATTTGGTGGACACAAATGAAAATATAGAAAAATATAGAAATTGTTCCCATCTAGCAGAGCCAGTAGGGCTGTTAGCCTAAGTGCTTTTCAGTCTTGGCTCATCAAGGCAAACTATCATTAAGATCTCTGCTTCATCTGAATTGCAGATTTCGCCATTATCTGCTGATCATCTTCACATTCATATGCTAAAAAAACAGGAGTAAGCTCTTGGAGACACCAATAGACAGCACAATAGCAGGAATTTTTCCAGTGGTAGCATCATTTGGTTCCTCATTTTGACCATTTATTCTGCCATTTTTTAATCCCACTTGTGAAATTTTGCCTTTTCCTTTTTTGCCCATTCTTCTTTTGCCTTTGTGGCAATTTTTCATTTGGCTTTAGTCAGCTCAGGTTACCAGGTAGGTCCATATAGGCTGCTACATATCA
The DNA here is from genome assembly GCA_007922195.1 of Podocnemis expansa. NCBI lineage: Eukaryota > Metazoa > Chordata > Testudines > Podocnemididae > Podocnemis > Podocnemis expansa. The sequence goes on from ML681981.1 coordinate 48,376,388, forward strand.
ATACAGTGCTGCCCTCAAGCAATCATTGCAGCTGTATGTGATGTCTGTGCTGTATGTCTTTCTTTTGGTAAGTTATTTTTTAGCTTCTTTTGTACTTATTATTTAATATTTTGGAAGAGGCCGGAGGCTTATAAACTTGAGTACTTCAGAGAATTTCATTGAAATTTGGTGTTTTTCATTTATAGGTACACAACAGAAACCTTCTTTTCACTTATTTTTAATTTATTATAATTATTTGTGTTAAATTTCTAGTGCACATAAACCCAAGCCTATGAGAAAAATTTGTAAGATTTGACTGCCAAAATTTTAAATGTAATATTTTAGTTATTTTGAGCCATCGTTAATTTTACCACTTTTTATTTGTTAACTAAAGCACATACTTTTTTTAAAAAAAAAAAACAATAAATGTTCATTTTAACTTGGTAGTTTGGCATTAGCTCATTTATGTTAAGTGAAAGATGATCAATTTACAAGCTTCATGATGCAAAGATCTTTAAAAATATCATACCCAAGAGTAACTTACAAGTTCCAGAAGGATAGTCATGTTAGTCTAGTTCAGCAAACCAAACAAGGAGCCCGGGTGGGAGGGTAGGCCTGCAGGGGGCACTAGGGCCATGGCGATGGTGGCAGTGGGGGTCTTTAGGTGGCCCCACAATGGGCCTTTGCCTAGGGCCCCCAATTGCCTAAGGCTGCCTCTGCTTTTTAGCTCACAAAGCAGCAGTTTATTCTTTTAGCTTTAGAGGTACCCAATTCAGTTCCTTGTATGTCAGCCAAGATGGTGGCCATCATAGACACATATACAACTTTTTAAAAAATCTGGACCATATTTTCTGCCTTCTTTTTCTATTGCTTTTTCTTTTCCTAGACACTTACAAGTGGGAGTATCTTGAAAAGAAAAGGTGATAACTTGAAAATATAGAGAAAGAAAACATTTTTTTAATGCAATTCTTTGTGCACCAGGAAATTGCTGAGGCAGAAAGCTCAGGGTGAGATATTGCCTCCTTGTTTGCATTGAGTAATAGCTTATTCTTATTCATGTGGCATAAGACACTACTCAAATATGGTCTTCAGTTTAAAATAAGACATTTATAGAAAATCGCCTGTGGTTGCATGGTAATGAAGAAGAAGTACCAGGTCATTTCATACAGATACGTCAGTGAATAAGAGATCACCTGCTGTGCTTGCGAAAGGATTTGTAAATAGGACCACCATTGGGACAGAAAATTTTACATGTTCCTTTGTAGCACCTAACACTCAACACTTTGGAGATGTATCCTAGACTCTATGGGCCATTGGTCAGTTCATTAGGCCCGAGGGAACATTCCTATATGTCTAAAGTCTTTGCTGCCCATGTTTATATTTCCAGGTTTTCTCTTGCACATTTGGCTTTCATCTTGTTTTAGATGTGCTGCCTTTAGCACCTTTTGCCTTTTGTTAGTCAACTGAGAAAAGTGAAGCTGTACATTCAAATAAATGGCATGTCTCTATTTCCCTGTCTTCCTGTGTCATGGTAACTTTGAACACCACAACTGTTCAACCCCAGACTCCCTGGGGGTGTTTTGTGTGTCATTGGGCAGAACCCTGTGGATTTTGGTGACTGTTGGAAATGCCTGCTTTCCTCTATAGACTCTGGATACAGATGAGAGGCAGACATCCTAGGGGAGTGGTTCCCAATATTTCCTCTGCTGTGGCACACCTTGCTGTCTCTAATTAATTTGAGGCACACCATCATATAGTTTCCAAATGAACTCATGAATATTCATGAGCTAATGAGCCAATCCAGAGCTCTCTGAGTAGTTTTTCAAAAAATTTTGTGGCACATCTGCTCAGACCTGATGGCACACTGGTTGGGAAACACTGTCCTAGGGGCCCATTGTAGGGGAGCAGGATCACTTTTGATGCCTGGGGTCAGGCAGTGATTTCAGGTTGCAGTTAGGATGCCATAGAGTTTCTTCTGGTTACAGCACCAAAGGAGCACACACTCTACGGCCTGATTTTAGGAAAAATCAGACTGTTTGAAGCCTCTCACACACAGTCCACTCTATCCATTGTCTTTAAGTGGTCCTGCTCTATCCAGTGCATTCAGGTGGGTCCTTGGGGGAGCTGACCATTAGAAAGAGGGGTCAGGGCCAAGCTGTGTGTACCATTCACAAACCATCTAGTTAGGAATTGTCATTCATTGGTTCTCTTTCTGAGTTTGTGAGGTTAGACTACTGAAGGTCTCAACATTTGGGACTCTGCTAGGATGGTGGGAGAGCTAAGGGTGAGCGAATGTTACACTGAAAGACTACCAGATGCCGGTTCTTTGATCTTTAGGCTTACAGACCTGGTTGAAACTGATGGCTTTGCTAACCAGATGCTAGAGGCTCTGTTTGTCTTCCATCTCCCCCTTTCAGTTTTCCACATTTCACCAAGACTAACAGCATTCGGCCCATATATGCCCAGTGCATTCCCTGATATTTTAGAACTGATTGAATATGTTCAGAAGTCAGGGGCGTCGCTGGCTGGGGAGGGACCTGGGGCATGGGCCCAGGCCCCGCCCCCTGGCCTGCAGGCCCCACCCCCAGCCTGCAGGCCCCACGCCCTGGCCAGGGACAGGGACAGGTGCCACCGCGCTGCTGCAGATGGCCAGGCCCTACATCCCCAGCGGGGGACGGGGCCGCTGCAGCCACAGGCGGCCAGGCCCCGGATCCCCGGTGGGGGATGGGGCCGCCACGGCTGCTGGCAGCTGGGCCCTGGATCCCCGGCTGGGGACAGGGCCGCCGGTGGCTGGGCCCCGGATCTCAGCCCCAATCAGGCCGGAGATCCGGGGCACTGGTGCTGGGGTTCGGGGCATGTGCCCTGGAGTGCCCAGCACCAGCGATGCCCCTGTCAAAAGTTATTGTATTATGTCCTGCAAGATAAATGGAGAAATGCCATTAAGTTGAGTGAGTGACAAATTAAGGGGAGGTAAAAAAAGCTGGGAGCCCTATGGCACTTAAAGACTAATGGATTTATTTATCACATGAGCTTTCGTGGGAGAAAATCCCACTTCGCCAGACATTTTGAAGAGAGGAGGTAATATCTTTCATTGGACCAACTTCTGTTGGTGAGAGACATCACCTTTCTCACCTTGTCTTTCTAATATCCTGGGACTGATGCGGCTAGCACACACCTCATACTGCTAGTTGAGCCTGCGGCCAAGTCTTTCTCAGCTAATTCACAGAACTGAGTGAATAGTCTTCAGCACGCAATGTAATCTACAAATTTTAGCCACCTTTTCTACGTGCAGCATATTCCTGGGTGGGTCACATTTTCCTTGGATGCACCCGTTAATTATCTCCATTTATTTGACTAATAACTTATTTGAATTATTTAATCTGTCAATTCACTGTGAATAGCCTCAGGTCACATGATTTTTGTTTTGTTCCCTCACTGGCTGAACGCAAGTGTAGTTCCAAGGCCAGCACTAAATTTGTTTTAAAATTCACTGGGGGGGGGGCATTTTTGCTAGGAAAATTTGGTGGCTTGAATGACCATGGGAAGCAAATCCACAAGAGAGGTACAAACAGTGCTACGACTGATTGATTTAAAAATGTGAACACGTATGCAAGAATGTTTGAATGAATATAGTTACCAGAGGTAGTGAATTATGAATTTCTAGCTAAAAACTTCTGATAGGAGGGCCTAAGAGATTCAGACATTAGGTTAGGTTCAGCTATACATCCATTGTTTGGATGCTGATTGAAGGCTTTGTGTACCGCCTGTGGTTGTGTAGCTTTGTGATTGTTCCAAGTCTGCATTTTGTGTACTACTCTTTAAAATTTCAAGGTATCCATGGTCTGCTGGAGGCAGCTTTCCATTAGAGGCCTGATTCTGCTCAAACCTTGTGCAGTTATTTACATCTGTAAAACTCTGCCAAATCAGATAGGAAAAGCAAACTTTGTCCAAGTCAGCTGCAGCCTGTTACAGAGGAGATGCACACCCTGTGCTCTCTCACAGACACTTTCCTTTTATTCTTCCCATATAATCTGAAATAAAAAACAGTTATATCAAGCCTGAGTGAGAAATCGTTTTCCTCTCCTGTGAGAATTTTTGAGATTCCAAAGAATTTTTGTGTCCCCAAATTGGGGCAAAATCCTAATCTTGAAAAATTCTGAATTTTTTGATTGAATCCATTGAAACATTTCATTTTAATAACTGGACACATTTGTTTTAGTTGTTTTTTTTAATTTAAATTTCAAAATGAAAAGTCATTTTGATCTCAGTTCCAAAAATGTCAAAATGGGTCACTTGAGCAATTTTGAAGCTTTTTCCAATATTTTCAGAATGGTAAATATATCAAAGCTGCTCTTTTTCTTCAAACAGTTTGGGTTTTTAGAAATCAGAATTTTATAACTGTTACTCAAAGCTAGTCAAGTTTTGGATGATTCTGTTGTATACAGCTAGCATATAGTAAAAACAATGAGAGTCCTGTGGCACCTTAAAAACCAACAAATTTCTTTGGGTGTGGGCTCCAACCCAGTAGGTTGCAGCCCACAAAAGCTTACACCCAAAGAAATTTGTTAGTGTTTAAGGTGCCAGAGGACTCTCTCTGTTTTTGCTGTATACAGACTAACATGGCTACCTCTCTGGAAGTTGATTGCATATGATATGGCTGCTTTTCAGACATAGGGGAAAAAACCCGTAACAAAGAGGCCAAAGTTTCATCTGGTTTAAGTGATGGAGTGCTACAGGTTTTAATAGAGCTGTTCCAGTATTAACTCAACTGTCTAAATTCACCAAACCTCTGAATCAGTAATATTGAGCAGACTTGCTTCTTAGATTTTGAGTACATCCGTGTTAGAAATTCTAAGAATATTCTGTTTCTAGTCATTCTGGAAACAAAAATTCTGCATAAAGAGCCTTTCTTATTTAGACTCCTCTGGTTCCTCTTCTGGCTCTAATGAGGAAGCTCAGAGCTCTGCAGGAAATGGGCTGGAATAATCTCAGTGCAGTAAAAGGAGTTAAAAGTTGTGCTGACTTCATCATCAAGACATTGTCATCAGGTCTGTGGCTCTGATGTGGGCCCATCTTTGATACTCACAGATCCTTAGCCACTACTGTAATGTGCCACTTCTGTGGTGGAGAGCAATGGCCTTCTGTAAAATTGGCTCTTTCAAACACAGTTTGTAGGAAGGCCTTCCCCACGTAGAATCAACAGGGGAAATGCCCATGTTTGGAATTTGGTCATGACACCAAAGCTAATGCTTTTTACGTGTCAGCCATAAAAGGGTTAATCATCTCTCAGTAGTTGCTAGCTAGCAGTGTTCTCTGGTTAGGTTTGGTGAATGAGAGGAAATGTCTTTGTGGTATAACGTTTGATAAGCTGATATGGTGCCATATCATATCATTGGTGGGTGAGACTGTTAATATCACACATTACTCTGTTGGGGAAAGGATGGCTTTGGTCAATCTGGGCAGAGACTCCATGTTGGATGCAGAGAGCATCAGCTATATTTAATAGAGTTAGTCCTTTTTAATAAAACCAGCTGTTCTTTTAGTCCATAATTTTATCGAGTCTAAGCCTAGAAGGGGCCATTATGATCCTCCAGCTTGACCTCCTGTGTATCACAGGCCAGGAGATCTCATTCAATAATTCGTGCATCAAGCCTATAATCTCTGTTTGAGTTAGGGAAAGACATCCAGTATTGATTTACAGACTTCAAGGGATGGAGAGTTCATCACGTCCCTACATAAATTGGTCTCATGGTCAGTAACACTGTTAAATCTGCCTTATTTCTAGATCCAGCAGCCACTAGATCTTGCTATGCCATTTTCTGATATATTAAATACCTTTCTACTATCTGAAACCTCTTACCCTTGTAGATAAGTGCTCTTGGTCTACGGGTTCCTGCCTAGCTTTCTTGTTAACAAACTAAGTAGCATGAGCTGCTCTAGTCCCTCATTATAAGGCATATTTTCCAGACCTTGAATCATTCTTATACTTCCTTTCTGAACACTTACCAGTATTACAACATCCTTTTAGAAATGCAGATACCCAAACTGGTCACAATATCCAGGGATGTTCTCACTAATCCATTGTAAGTTTAGGTAACACCACCTGCCTATATCTACTTGACAGTCCCCTGCTTATACCTCCAAAGTCCACACTCCCCTCTGAGCTACAGCAGCACACTGAGAACTCATATTCCATTGATTAATTTTGGCCACAGTCAAAAGACAGGATAATGGGCTAGATGGTCATCTATCTGACCTGAAAGGCGGTTCTTATGTTCTTATGGTTATCCACCATGATCCCTTACGACTGGCTAACTACTGTTTCTTTCTCATTCTTGCATGGAGTGCTACAAGATCTGAATTGACCACAAATAGTCAAGAGGGACATCAGGAAAGCCCAAAAGCCCAACAGTGTGTGGGAGCCTTGATTTAGAATTGACTTTCAAGTACCTCACCATGCCCAGCTCTCCACCCAAGGCTTGACTGGGTCCAGCCCTGTTTAACTTGCAATCAAATCTCAAGGGGCCCTTTGCTTCCTCTGGGATGCCTGGATAATAGAGCAAGAGGAGCTTTAATTGCTTCTGCTGGTATTGGATTTATACCCAGGAATACATTAGTTTTCTTTAAATGTTCTGCTCTTGGTGCCCTGTACCTTTTTTGTTGTTGTTGTTTTTAACAGGTGTATGTGCCTTGTCTCTTTCAGATACTTGGCTGGCTGATTCCGTGTTCCCCACATGGGGGGGGGGGCAGGGTGGGTCAGCCCAGAGCCCGGGCTCCATGCTTCTGTCCTGTCCCTTGTCTTCGGCTTGCTGTGAAGGCAACAGAGGTGAGAGGAGGTTGCAGTGCAGGGCTCATGGAACCATGGGGCCCAGGACAGTTGCCCCACTTGCCCCCACCAAGGACGGCCCTGATTCTGTCCGGCCTCAGGCACTGGTGCACCTTAGTCTCTCCTATTCTCTGCTTTTGGCACGTGATAATGTAATCCATTGTAGACTGTAATCGTTTGGTCTCACTTTAGTTGCTGGATTTGGTGTGTGGGTAGCCCAGAATATACAGATGACCTGTTGGTCACTTATAGCCTTAAATTCTATGACCCTATAAGAACTTCAAATGTCACCAGCTCTTGTGATTTCTTTCCCTAAGTCTTCTGAGATCTATCTTAAAGTGCCAGTTCCTGGAGTTATGTGATTATACATGGCTCTCTTAAAAAAAACAAAAAAACAAAAAACCAAAAACAAACAAACAAAGAACATTCCTAGCCCTCATGGTTGCAGAGAAAACTTGGAAAATACATTAACCTGACCTTTGCTTTATCATTAAAAATCTCATGATTTATAAGCTATCCTCATGATTGCAGAGGGCTGGAGCAGGATATTTGAGTGCATGGCAATGGGAATTTTGTCTGGTATCTGGGGAAGGAACCAAAGCATGTTATCAGCATGTTGAGGAATTTTGCTAAAATCATGTAACTACCATTGGCTTGTTTCTCCTCTTTTTTGCAATGGCATTAATATTTGTGACCATATTGGCACAAGTGAGATGAGAATCTGGGCTCTGGACCTTTGTATGCTTCTGTAATAGGGTTATAATACAGTTTAGCATTGCCCACAAAAGCGGGTCCAAACTTTGATATAACACAATCAGGGCATCACTGTGTTACACTACCTCTACCAACACAGTAATGTTTGTATTTTGGATGCAGCTATTGTTACAGTAGGAGTCAACAGATGGCACAGTTACATTGTCTTCCAAGTATTTCTTAGTGTGCATGCAAGTTTTTAGTTTGGGGAGAAATGTCCTATTGTTTTTAGTTTATTGGTGGAGGTGTTTTCTTGAAGGCAAGCAGCAGGAGAGTTTTCGGTCCACCTTTATTGCTCCAAGTAGAGGTAGATCTTGAAACTGGTGGTTCTCTGGGAGCTGCTTATAGATGTTGGGCTAAGAAGATTCTTGAGAGAAGATGTTGCCGGCATGCTGTTTGTGCCCACCTCTGTTGCAAGGCTGGTGCATATGTAACTAAAGATACATTAAGAATACACCAAAATTCAGTGTCATTGTTGGCTCCGTCAGTGGGTAGCCAATTAAAAAGGCTCTGAATATCTGTCAAAGCTCAGCAGTGGAACAACATTGGAGTTGGCAGTGGCCTACTAATGCTGGAAGAGGGGCAACAACATTATCTAGCCTCCGCAGATGCCACTTTAAGAGGATGCCAGGGGCCTAGTTTATAATGCAGTCTGTAGCTAGCTCCAAGGTACAGCATCATACCTTCAGTTCCATTAATGAACTGGATTTCTGAGAGGACACATTTGCATTGCATAGTAATTCCTGATCAGGAAACCCATTATTCCGGTCTTCAGCTACAAGGGTTTAATTGACTTGAGTGAACCATCTCTTATTTGATGACCCAAGCCCTGAGGCAGCATCACTGGATATAATTGGAATGTGAGTGCTGAAGTACTCCTGCTCAGGATGAAGCACGCCAGTCAAAGCAGAGACAAAATGGTATCATGCAGCTACCAAGCAATGCTTCATCGTCAGCCTAACACTGACTCCTAGCACTAATTAGTGTTGTGTAATTTATATTTGGAGTAGGTGCTCTGGCTTAACAGTGAGTTAATTATGACTGGGTGGCGTCAACTAGGCTTTCGATGCTGGCTGCTAGTTAACAACACCAGCTTTTGACAAAGCCCAGAGATGTAAATACGAAGGTCTTTGTTTAAAAGAAAAACAAACAAGGAGTCCTGTGGCACTTACAAAGTGGGATTTTCTCCCACGAAAGCTCATGCAATAAATACAAGGCTATGTTCACACGTAAACTGTTATTTTGAAATAAGTTATTTTGAAATGAGTTATTGTAAAATAAAGTCCTTATTTCGAAAGAAGTTGATTCGAATTAAGAAAATGTTAATTCGAATTAAGGGAAAGCCTGCTATTGAAACAGCTGTTATTTTGAAATGGTTATTTCAAAATAAGGCTGTTCAGACATGTTGTTTTGAAACAGTTGTTTCGAAACAATGGTGTTGTTTCGAAACAACGGCTATTTCGATTTCAAGCACGGTTTTACTGTTTCGAAATAACAGCTGTTATTTCGAAACAGCGGGGTCCTGTTGTTTCAAAATAACAGAACGTTGTGTGGACAGAAGAAATTTTATTTCGAAATAACTGTTGTTGTTTTGAAATAAAACTCTTGTCTGAACACAGCCCATGTTTTAGTCTTTAAGTGCCACAGGACTCCTTGTTTGTTTTACTGAACTAGATTAACATGGCTGCTCCTTTGGATTTTGTTTAACGGGACAGCACAGGCACTAGATATGTTTGTGCTCTGGGGCACCTCAGCTTCTAAAAGGCGTCTGGGGATAAAAAACAAGGAGTCCCATGGCACTTTTAAAGACTCACAAATTTATTTATTGCATGAGCTTTTGTGAGGGAAAATCCCATAAATAAATTTGTGAGCCTTTAAAAGTGCCACAAGACTCCTTGTTTGTTTTGCTGACCTACGCCAACACGGCTGCCCCTTTGGAACTTGTCAACATGCAGAGCATCTGAGGAAGGGACCGGCAGGCTGGAAGAAATAGAGCCAGGGCTACGCTGGTGCAAGGCAGGGATGTAACTAGGTTGGGGCGAAAGGGGCAAAGTCCTGGGTGCTGAATTTTAAAGGGCACCAGACCAACCACCACCTGGCCCTGAAGAATAATGTGCCTTTGCCAAAGGCACATTCCTTCAGGAGCCAGGCTGGGGCTGGGGTTGGGGGAGGTGATCTTCCACCCTCTCCCTGAGCCACCCTCGCCAGGGAAAGACACCCCCTGCCCACCCCTGGCCTCACTTGCCAGGCAGCGGGAAAGGCACCTGCCTGGCCAGAGGATTGGAGCCAAATTGGGCCCCAGGCCAGATCAGGGCCCACGTGGGGACACCTTTGGGCCTGCTTGCACTGGAGTGCCAGACATCCTGGTTACGGCCCCGGTGCAAGGAGTGTGGCAGATAAGTTGGAAGTATGCTAAACTAAACCAGCTGCACGTCGAATCTGTGTCAACCCCTGGCCTTGACTGTACACATCCTGCAGTAGAAATGGCCATCTTTGTTGCTAATTATGTGTAGGGTTTTCTCCATGGGAAAAGCAAAAGACATAACCCTAATCCCAATGCCATCCCAGCCACATATCAATGTTTGCTCTAAACTTTGTAGGGTTTGTGCTTTTTGTTCTTTTTTAATAAAAATAAACTTCTTTTCAAACTTTTAAAAAATTTTCAACCTGAGGATGACACCCAGCATGAAAAAATTCAGTCAAAAAGGTACAGGTTTGCAAAGTTGAAGCAACCAGCTGTGGATCTTATGATGGAAAGTGCAAGGCAAAGTCAGGCATCCCTCTACAGCAATACCTGTAAATATCTTTCTCCGCACCATTTCTACCGTTGCTTGCATCCCACCTCTGGGAGCATGGAAGCCCAAAGATGAACCTGAATTACAAAACTGGGATCTGACTTCCTCTGAGTTTGGGCTGGTTCACATGCTGGGGTTTGGTTTGGCTGCATCTCTAGTAGAAGAGTGCACTAGCTGTAACTCTTCTGCTAGGTGGTGTTGGCAGGACAACAGTCAGCTAAGTTCAAGATTTCTGGGTTCCTCTGAACAATACAAGACAGAACCAGCTCGAGCCCTCACCCAGTAATCTGGGAAAACTAAACTCCACCCTGGGCACCTCTAAGAGGCAATCCTCTTTGAGTGCTGCTCGCATCATTCAGTTCCAGGTTTCTACGTGTCGCACCACGAATGGCCAGAAACTTTTTGCCCTAGCCTGTCAGAGCAGGGTCGGTGGTCAACACTCCCTCTGGCCACTCCCATGGCTATATATATGGCCCTTATCCTGATCCTCCTCAGTTCCTTTTTCCACCCTCAGCAACGGTTATGGAACAGCCTGCTCCTTGCGTTGGTGCAAGTGTCTGTCTTTCCACTCTGTTTAAGAGCCTTCCATTCATGCTAGAAGACCTATTTGTGGACATTGTCCCGCTGTGAACCAGTGCTCCTATTGAGTCCTCACAGCCAGAGCCTGAACACTGCTCCCACCTGCCGCCCATCATTCCAGGGTTCATACCCTGCGCAAGTTGCAACAAGGCCTTCCCGAGGGACGACCCCCACAAGAAGTTCCTTAAATGCCTAGGTGATTCTCACTAGGCAAGTACATGCTCAATCTGTCGGGCCTTCAAGCCGAGGAGCTTGAAGGACAGAGAGCAGAGCTGCCATGCATTGGCCATGGAGCAAGCACTGCAGCCTACTCCCAGTACATTGGGGACTTCTGTAGAGCCTCCGGCACCATGTGCCAACTCGGCACCGGGGCTTCTCAGAGCCACTTCCCAGAGGAGCACAGGAAACCACGCTCAGCATGGACTTCGGCACTGAAGCGCTGGCACCACTCCAGCTATCCCCAGCAACTCCCTCTCGGGGACAAGGCCCAGAGCTCATCCAGGTACCATCCATGCTGGAGGCCTTCAAAGCCATTGTAACCCTTCCGCCCGGGCAGGCTGGCAGAACAAGGGCTCGGTTCTATATCTAGGGGTTTCCCAATGATGCAGCACCACCAACTGGCTTGAGCCCCCACCCAGATCCCTGGGAATCCTGGACTGTTCCCTGGGCACCCCAAAGGGTAAGGCTTCCCCACTCACAAGCACGAGTGTGAGTGTAGTAAATGGAGCTTTTAATAGCAGTAAAACAAAATGCAAAAGGCCAGATAACAGAGATCAGCACTAATCTAGAAAACTTAGTATAGAGCGAAGTTTCCAGTAACCCACACCGCATAAGAGAACATACAAACTTAATGGCAAAACTGGCACTGATCTGGAAAATCAGTGCTAACTAGGCTCCCAACCGAACTTAAGGTAGGTAGGGAGTGTCTTTTACACCAGCTGTCCGCTGACGCCATCTACTGGTCACTCACTCCATCCTCTAGAACCGGTTCCTCATCTCCATCCACTGTCTGCTGTCACTGCCCTCCAGTCCCTCATGTTGCCCAGCTCACCGATGGCCGGTCTCGTCGTCCACTGGCTCCTCCTACTGTCTCCCGGTGCTGCCCTCCAGTCCTCATATCACCCAGCTTGCTGCTGGCCACTCTCCCCATTGTTGGCTCCACCCACCATCTACCAGCAGTGCCCTCCAGTCCTTTGTGTTGCCCAGCTCTCTACTGACTGCTTTTACTGTTCACCAGCTTCACCCCTTTGCTCCTTCTTTTCAGCTTAGAGAGAAGGAATTCTCCCTAGCTCAGTGATTATCAGCTCTCCTTGTTTTTAACAGCAGGTGACAGCTTCTTCTGTAAGAAAGAACAGAAAGAATAATAGGAAGTAAGACAAATACTGCCTCAAGCATTAAAACCATACATACTTCTCACTTCCATTCTTGAGTCTTTTATGCTAAAATATGCAGGAGCCTTTCCTACAAATCTTTTTCTAAGTAATTGTGCTCTTTGTATCCATGCTAATACAAGACCCATGCAGATTGGTTGCTCCCCCCTTTCAGTTCAGAAGTTGTTAAGCACAGCTTCTAAGCCTGCCTTACATCTTCAGCTGTTAGGAACAGCTCCTAAGCCTGCCTTACACCATGAAGGCTCTTTTGCTTCTGCCCACGCCCATGCCTCCCAGGCCACTGAAGCCGAAGGTTAGCCAGCCTTCCTTTCAGGGGCGTGGGCTGCTCTGGAGCAGAGCTGGTCACCGTGTACCCTGGCACCGCAGTCTTTTCTATGCCAAGGGGCACTGGAGCATGAAGAAGCCACAGGGTCCTCCCCTTACCTGGAGACCTCCAATTCCTTGGTGCTGAGCTGGCTTGCAGATGACTCCCTCCCTCCCTGACACTGAGGGAGCTGCAACTGAAGCACTCCCGTGAGCGCTTCCCTTCACCATCTTGGTGCCCTAGCACCTGTCCAGTGCCGTCCACCCTAGAACCAGCAGTATCAAGGCATGCCTCCACCGACTTCACCTTCCTGGCACCACAGGAGAGGTGGTTCCTCAAGTTTCCGGGAACTGGCACCTTACTCACCTGCGCATCCTAGCTGCAGGTGGTATCGGCCTGCCTGTGAAGTGCCACTGGCACTGGTCTTTCTCCAATACCGCCCTTGCAGCTGGTCCCCCTCACCTGTGGCCTCTGAGGAGGAGCCCTCCCATGGCACCGTTGAACCAAGGGATAGCAGCCCTCGCGAGGCCATGAGTGCTCACCCCTGGTCCTACAGGGAGGACCCAGCACCCCCACAACCTCCTCTGCCGGATGATGGCACATGTGGGTATGGAGGTTGAGCCCCTCAGGGGGGGACATGGATCCCCTCTTTGACATGGGGTTCACAGCTTCCCCAGCTGCAGTCTCAGTGCTACTTTATGATAGCGTGCACAACTTTGCCAGGATGCACTGGCAGACTCCTGCCTCTGTCACGCTGGTCTCTGAAGTTGACAGCCACAAATACTGTGCTCCCCCAGAGAGTTTCCTGCTCCTGGTGGACCACCTGGTTCCAAACTCTCAGGTGGTAGAAGCTGCCTATGGACAGGATGGGCATTACTGACCAGCCCCTTCTCCAAGGTCCAGGGAAGCTGGGAGGCTCGACCTCCTGGGGAGTAAGGCTTATTCAGCCTCTGCCTTCCAGCTCCGCATTGCCAACCACCAGGCACTGTTGGTCGATATACCCTTGACATCTGGAGGTCCATGCAGTGCTTCTGAGATCTTCTCCCCCAGGAACACCTGAAGGATTATGACTCAGTCATAGAGGAGGGCATGCTGGCCTCCCATGACACCCTCATGGCTGCCTGGGATGCCTCTGACATGGCTAGCCATGGGGTCGCCTCAGTCGTGGTCATGTGGCGAACAGCGTGGCTCCAAGAGTCGGGCCTGCCCCAGGACATGCAGCAGGCTATAGAGAGCCTCCCTTTTGAGGGGCGGTCACTCTTCGCAAGAACCACCAACTCATTGCTGCAGGGTATGAGGGACCCTAAAGCTGACCTTTGGTCCCTGGGCATAGACATCTCAGGCGCCCAGACATCTCCCCAGCCCTCAGCAGCACCTGCAGCAGCTGTGGCAGTGGGTCTGTCAGGGACGCTTCCTAGTTTGCAATAACAGAGAGCAGGGTGTATGGGGATCTAGAACCCCTTTGCCTTCTGGGGCCCCCTGCTAGGGAGTGGAGAACCCTTCCATGCCCTGAACAAGCTCTTCCCAAGCCAGACGCTGCCCTCCTCAAACCATGCCTCTGGACAAGTAGCCCTGTCTTCCTTCACGGGCCCCCGTCGCATCAGCCCTTGGGCCCACAGGACCGGTATCCAGGGACTGGCAACTTTAAACCGCCCCCTCACAGTCAGTCTCAGGATCCCTTTCCTCCCTTATAGAGGCAGTGCCAACCTGCTAACCTTGGTCAGACATGTCACCCTAAGGGGAATAACATCAAAGGGTTGGCAGAAAACAGCAATATATATGTGTGTATATGTATATATGGATATGTGTATAAATATAGATATAGATATGCACACGTATACATATACATATATGTATGCTAATATATATGCATGGAAATTCTAGACCCTAGCAGGGAAAGCCCGGAAGGGAAGGGGATGAAGGAGGAAGTCTACTGCTACCCTCCGCAACCCACAAACGGCGTGCCTGGGAATCCCTCCTGGACAGGAAACCAGCTGGGGTTCACAGAGCAAGGAGAAATAGGGCAATGGTAAACCCCCCCCCCCAACCATCTCAGAGCTTGTGGTTTGGTCAGCAATACCACCCTATGACATTGATCCTGAGCAAGCAGGTGCCCATTAGATAACCTTCCTATACCGGGGTGGGTAGGAAAGCAGCTGCCTTCACCCCTCTCACTTATGAAGGGAACAAGGGCAGGATTTCCACTCCCCTCTAGCCTTGGCCTCAAAGGGACACAGAGTGAGGATGCAGCTGCCCCTTGCTTACCTCACATTTATGGCTCCCCCATGAATCTCTTGAAGGTTTACAAAGCCCCACTGAGGTCTGCAAGGGGGAGTGATCCCCCCCTTTTTTCCAGGGGTGACTGTTCTTCCCACCATAAGCGGTACAGTCAACTAATGGCTAGTAGCCCCTGACCTACGGGATACGTTGATTCCCACCAATCCAACAGTCTGTCAGGAGGGATCTTCTCCCCCTTTCTCTTCTTGACAGCCCAACTGGCTGCTGTCTTATCCCTCTCTATCTGCTCTTGATCGGGGCCCTGGCTCTGCAATGGGAAGTGAGATGAGTACTTTCACCCCATAAGAGAAGGGTGCCCTTAGCATCTTCAGGGCCATAAACAGCTCTAGCTGATGCCCTGACTAGAGCTGGACTACCTCCTCCCCAGGGGATCCCTAAACCCAGCATCAGGACCTACCTTCCATGTAGTACGAAGCTTACTAATGCAGGGGGTGGGAGTCCCCCCTCTTTTTTATGCAGGGAGGCAATTTCCACCAAAGCTTTGGTCGAGCAGGACAGGTTATATCCCATACCGTCTGCCTTAGGTGCACCTACCTCTCCCCTTTTTTTTCCTGGGTCATTCTCAGCCTTCAAGTGGTCCGAGGCCCCTCTACTAACCCAGATGGGCCTAGTCTACTATTGGTAGCACTATTCACGATGGGATTCAGTGTTCCCTGTAAGCTGCGCTGGTGGGCAGGGGTGCAGTGGCCCCCACTCACCTGCGCAGGCAGCACGTCAGACGGCGCAGGGCAGGCAGCCATAGCTCTACCCAGCCGTCAGAGTGTGTCAGTCAGAGTCTTAGCTCCCGCAGCAGCACAGGCTCATGCAGAGGCTGCCTGTCGGGAGCAGTGAGAGCTGACGGCCCCTCCCCCTGCTGCACGTAGCCAGGGAAGGAGCAGAGGGGGAGGGAAATTTAAATCTCTCCCTCTCCTCTGCACCAGGCTGTTTGTGCAGAGATGGTGGCATCTTTGGGGCCTGAGTGGGCCCCAGCAGGTAAGCAGCCCTGAGCCTGGGCAAGAGGAGGGGCCCTGAGAGATGGGCAGGGCTAAGTCGTGGGGCTCCCAGAGGCAGCCACGTAGTGGCTGCAGGGATGCAGGGCTCTCTGTGGGGGCAGGGGATGGGAGCTGGGCTGCAGGCAAACGAGGCCAGAGCCAGGCTGGAGCTGGAGGAGGGTACTCAGCTGGAAAGACCTAAGCAAAATTGTACTGAGCCATTTAGCACCTCTGTCAAGGGTGATTGCTTTGCTTTTCACTTGCTAGAAAGCTTGAATATACAAAAGCTCCTGAAAGAAAAGCGATCCTTTAAAATAAGCAAAAACAAGTGGGTTAATTTCAGATTCATTTTCTTTTCTGTGAGAGATTCTAATGCAATCAGTTTGTCAAGGTGGAGCTTTACAGTATAACTTTGTATTGACTCCTATGGTGGAAGGAAGCAAATCATAATGATTAGGAAAATGAAATGAAAAACTGAAAGAATAAAAAGTTATTTAAGGCAGAAGGAAAAAAATATTGCCAGCAGTGCAATAATTAAAAAAAAAAAGTCTTTGTATTTCTTTTTCCCCAAGAATTTGTTAGAAAAATAATCATTTTCTTTCACAAATCCATATATACTCTTGCTTCTTGCAGCTTTGATTAGGTTCGCTTTAACTGTCAAAAATTAAAAATTATTAAACTACCTTTATTATATTCCACTACCAGATACATAAATCTCAATTGTACCTAATTTTGCTTATTTTAGTTCTGAGAGTATTTACATTCCAGGCATACTAATTATAGCCTCCCTTTTATTGTTGAAAATGATTTGGATTAAAAAAAACCCCATAAACTCCAAAACTGAGATGTTACACTTTATATTAAAGGAAGATACTCACAGTGTTTAAAGTTTCCTGTATGCCTAATTAATTTTTTGCTGTTCACTTAGGGGATTGTTGTCCCATATTTAGCTTTTGAGAGGTGTGATTGGGCATGATAATGTAACAGACTCTAACCTAGCTCTGTTTGACGCAAATTCTTTAGGCACAAAAAAATGGCCCTGGTTACAGAGATATGATGCTGTGAGAAACTGTCTTGAAATGTGTTTTCTGCTGTTGCCACCTTTAAAAGTTTTGAATTTCTCTGATAACTTTACTTAAGGTGTTGCCTCGAGGGAATCTGGGAAGCCGTTGCTACCTAGTGATTGTGATTTGCAATGCATGGTAATTTAATATGTTTACTGAGGGCAGAATAGGTGTATTTTTAAGGTTGATAGCTAGATATTAAATACAATCCCCTCAACATATCATTCTCATGATTGAATCTGAAGCTACCTACTTAACTTCAATCTACGTTTTGGACATTTAGGGCCTGATCCACTTGAACCCCTTTTACCCCTGTTGGGCAGCATAACAGGGACTTAAATTCCAAAGGGGCAGCTGTGTTAGTCTAGTAAAGCAAAAAAAGCAAGGGGTCTTGTGGCACTTAAAGACTGAGGGTGTGTTCACGCAGCAGTCTTATTTCGAAACAACAGAGGTTGTTTCGAAATAAGAAAGGCCTTGTTCACACGACGCACCGTTGTTTCAAAACAACTTAAACCCCATGTGGGGGTGAAACAACGTTGTTTCGAAATGATTGTTTCGAAACAATGCCGTCCGAACATGTTGTTTCAAAACAATGGTGACTCGTTTTGAAATAACTGTTGTCTGAACATGCTATTTCGCTTTGAGCTTTTTTCCTTAATTTGAATTAACAAACTGTTAATTTGAATTAACTTATTTCGAAATAATGCCTTTTTTCGATACAAGTTGTTTCAAAATAACTTGTATCGAAATAACCCCCTGTGTGTGAACATAGCCTAACAGATTTATTTGTCGCATGAGCTTTTGTGGGAGAATATCCCACTTCATTAGATGCTTTGAAGAGGGAGAACTTACCGAATAGGGTGAAAATAAATGCAGGGGATTGTAAGACATGGGATTACGTCATACTGCAACAGCAAATCAGACAAGACTTAAATGAAACCCATTTTAAGGCCCTTTTGCACTGCCAGAGTGTTAAAAGAAGCTTCAGTGGAATTAAGAATCTAGCCCTCCGTTTGTGTTTTCTCTTAGTTTATTATACCCCTTTCATTTAAAGGGGCTTGATCATTGATTCCAGAAATGTCAGGCTAAATTTTAAGCTAAAGGCTGATACACTACAAATGTTCTTAGACACTGTCACTTAAACACTGACAGATGATAAGTTCACATTCCTGGCCCAGTTGGTTGATGTATGTGGTACATTTCAAGCATCTAGTACAGATGTTGAGTGAGGCTTCAGTCTAATGAGTAATACAAAGACACAGTCTTGTAACAGGTTGGAAGTTTCTCATCGAGACGTGATAATGCACATCAAATCATACCTAACTGCTGGATTCAAGGTTAACCTTGACTCTATATATGTAAAAACAAGGAGTCAGGTGGCACTTAAAGACTAACATATTTAATTTTTGCATGAGTTTTTGTGGGAGAAAATCCCACTTTGTCTATATATGTATTCTGGAAATCTGACAAAGATAAGCAACAAAAACTGAGTGGTGTAGATGATGGTAAAGGCTAGATAGGCAGCAAGTGTCATTGCCTCACATTTGTTTAGTAAATTAATAAAACTACAGTACTTCAATTTAACATTTTTAGTGAAGTTTGAATGAAAAGACGTCTATGAATTTCTTTTGAATTAAGGCACTTAGGCATGCTGATACTTTCAGAACCAAAAACTGTTGCCCAGGCCTAATAAATTGCTCCTCAGCAAATACCATAACTTGCTCAGGTGCATCATTAGCTTAGAGGGAACATTGATGGGATTACCCCAACACTCCTTCCTTCCTTCCTCCCAAGGGGCACAAGAAAATGGTGTCTTACAACCTATCAAGGGGACCACTATGTCTCAGAGGTCTCCCTCTGTCATTCCCAATCTGGGATTACTTCATTTTCCGACCTACTAGCAGAACACACAGTGGGGTTCATCAATGGAGATCACCTTCTTTCTGTGGAGGAAGGGACACGAACCTTTCCCTAACAACCCCCAACCAACACTAGGAATTCCTTGGTGATTAAAGGGACAAATGTGGATGCCATACTGTTGATCCCAGATCACCTCAGGCAGCTAACAACTGACACGGCAAACCCCCCATCCCAGCTCTGTTTTGCCACCTCCAACACAAGACAACTCGCCTGGTTCATGAAATGCTTGCCACATTGCTATCTGTAGGTCAGGGCAGGGGGATCAATAACCACTCATATAAGAGCTGCATGTCTACTGAGCACTCCACGGCCAAGGAAAGGGGGCACTTACCGATATCAAAGCTGCCTCCCCTGGAACAGTGGCTGTAAGGGTAGTCCTTTTCTCCTTTGTTCCCTTTCCAAGGAAAAGAGAAGAAGAGAGGGAAAATGCAACCAGCTAAGAAATTTGCATGAAAAACTGCTAGGTCCTAGTATAAGAGATCCTTCTAGCTCCCTATTTGACACATACCTGCCCTTGCTTGTGACCCTAGGGAATGGAGTAAAATGGGGTCTTTTCAACTCCTCTCTACCTTTCCTCCAGTTTTCCCCCATACCCTATCCTCCTAGTTCACCACCCTTCTTCCTTCCCATAAGGGGCTTGAGGAGTTCTTTTCTGTAGCTCAGAATAGGAGTTGTTTCAGGGGGACCTTCACCCCTGTTCCAATGGCTGGTAGGAAGGTTTATTTTCACCTGGGCAGAGCCCTCCTGGAGCCCCCCCCCCAATACCCCATCTCCTCTGGGTAGCCAGACCACTGGGATCCGTTTGGATGTCCAAAAGTCCTTCTGGTTGGGCCTTACTTAAACAGACAGGTCTTGAATCAGGGATTTCCCCCCTTTGAATACCTATAGGACAGGAGAATAGGCCCCTCTGTTTGGAGCCCTCTTTCCGTGGCTGTCTTCTCACATGTCCTTCCCCACTGGAGCAGGACACCCATCCCCCTGGTCTGTCCGACCACAATTCCGGATACAGAGAACCAGACCAGTATATCACATGTAGAAGTGACTAAATCCAGACCATTGACAATGGAGAAGCCACGTCCCCCTTTTTTCGGGACACTGCAACCATTTGCCACATTGCGAGATAATGGAACATTGCCAGTGACAATCATTTCCTTTGCTGGATCAGCTAATGATTAATAGTGAGGGCATCGATAATGGGTTAAGGTCACCCTCCTACCAGAGCCTCAAAAACTCCCGATAAAGTGGCAGATAACCTCTTCAGCATCCCTCATGCAGGTCTTCTCCCAGGAAGATATGCAGGTCAGTAGCATGCTCATCACTGTAGGCTTGATGACCAACCACTTTGTCACCCAGTCATGATTTGAGGATGCTGCTTTGAGCGTAGCTGTGTTGACGGTGGGGAAGATTAAAATCCTCCCATCGTCCAAGGTATGGCTAGTAGTCACCTAGAACCGAATGATGAGAGCAGTGCTTGAAGAAGAATGGTGGGTTACCGTCCTTCTTCGAGATGGGCTGTTTGCATACATTCAGGTCTGTCCCTCCGTCCCTGCTATTCAGAGTTAGTGAAAAGAAGGGACTGAGGAGGATCAAGGTTGGAACCATATAAATAGCTGCAGGAGCAGCCAGAGGAGGCATTGGCCACCGACCCTGCTCTGACAGGCTTGGGCAAAAAGTTTCCGACCAATCGTGCTCTGTGGCATGTAGACACCTAGAACTGAACGTATGCGAGCTGCCCATCTCAAAGAAGGATGGTTACACAGGTAACCCACCGTTCTCCACTTACAAACACCAGAGTCTATGTACAACACAAGGGAAACACTTAATATAAGGGAAAGAGAACCCAGCATTAATTTGGGAAAACACCACCCAGAAATGAAAAGCATGTTGCCCTAAATGAACCCCCATATTACAGTACCTCGGCGCAGTCTTCTTTGCCTCAGTTTGCCATCTTGCAGCGTAAAAGTCCAACAAACGAGTGTCTCTTTAGCACACTGATGCCCTTTCCCTCAGCTGCACCCTTCTCACAGTTGGTTGTCCTTAGGCAGCAAAGACGCACAGTTCAGAGGTGGGTTAATAAGGGTCCAGCTCCTACCCTTGAACCAGCTGGAGGATTGGCCAGAGAGCAATGTATCCACTGTTGCCCCCACCTCTGCTTCTTGCCTCTGCTATACCGTTATTTCTGCGATGCCACGTTCTGAATTTCCACCACTTAGCTTGACTCTTAGGCTGTGTTCACACGCACAGGGTTATTTCGAAACAAGTTGTGTCGAAACAACTTGTTTCGAAACAACACCTTATTTCGAAATATCTTATTTCGACTTAACAAAATGTTAATTCAAAATAAGAAAAAAAGCGGGAAACGAAATAGCAAGTTCACTGTGTGAACATGCTATTTCGTTACCCCTGGGGGTGAGCCGCTGCTGGCTCACCCTGCAGCCCCAGAAAGGGGGCTGCAGGCACCAGCGGGGGGTGAGCCGCTGCGGGGTGGCTCAGCGCCCCCGCCAGAGCTGCCCCCA
>ML681981.1:48398183-48450858 GCA_007922195.1 Podocnemis expansa
AAATGGGGTTTAACTTGTTTCGAAACAACACAGTTGTTTCGAAACAAGGGCTTCCCCTTGTTTCGAAACAACTGTGCGTCGTGTGAACATGGTTTTTTTTGTTTCGAAACAACGAGGTTGTTTTGAAACAAAAGTGCCGTGTGAACACAGCCATTGTGATTTCTGGAGAGCCAGGAAGTTGTAGCATCTTTCCTGTCTTTCACTGCAATTCTCTTCTCAGGCCCAGCCTCTAGTCCTGCTTATCAGCGATTTCAGCTCCATTACTTACTATACAGAAGCAAGGCTCTCCATGTGGAGCCCAGGCAGCACTGTCTTTATACACCAGACAGGGTCAAATGATGACTAGGGCTTTTTAGAAATGCCCTTCTCCACCCGTTTTCATCTTCTCTGAGTGTTGGCATTGCTACTTCCTTGCTTAGCAAGTGAGGTTCAAGGTAGGGCGACTGTGATTCCCCCAGTCAGTGCAACCTATCTACAGTTCTGCTGCCCTTTGCTCATACAGTTAGGGTAACAACATTCAAAATGAGTGGAATCCCAAACCAGCCCAAACTGATCCTGTTGGGAAAGCTAGGCACCTAGGCAGAGTAAATAGGCTTATGCAAATATAGTTGCAAAGGGACAGCCATATTAGTCTAGTTCAGTGAAACAGACAAGGAGTCCTGTGGCACTTTTAAAGGCTAGCAAATTTATTTAAAAATAAAATGAAAAAAAAATAAATAAATTTGTTAGTCTTTAAAAGTGCTGCAGGACTCCTTGTTTGTTTTGCAAATACAGTGTGTCCCTGAAGTCTTTTCTCTCCATACTTCAGTAGATGTCGGGGGGGAGGGGGAGCTCATTCAGATGCATCTTAATTCAGTAAACAAAAGAAGTTTAAAGTAAAGCAGTATTAACCACTCTTACACTGAATATCCAAACAGGGATGTGAACATGATTAACAGTTTCAAAACCAAGGTTAAATTGGAGCAGTGCAACTTTTCATGGTTAGTCAAGGCCTAAGACTTGATTTTATTTTTGTCTTATGTGTAGCTTAGATATGCTGCTACTGACCATAGAATTAGTCCTGAGCTGAGAAAGAAACCACACTCATTTCATATTCCTCTTATAATTGCTTCCTCTATCTAGCATACTAGCACATGATGCTGGGACTGGGTTTCTATTCATGTTAGGTTTTGTTTGACTCATTGTCAATCAAACCACAATTCTTAAGCAGATTGCCTATGATTCTCTAGAACAGTTTGGGCGATTTTGTAATTCTCAGAAGTGTTGTTCTGAAAACACCAGATAGAAAACTTAGCTACTGCAGATGGGTGAGTTTATAGAGAGATTACTGTGGAGTGTTTGCCCTGTGTCCTGAGACTTGTATTCCTAAATCACTTTCATGTTTTGTTTTGTTTTGAAATCCCACTCAAGGGGCTTCCAGTGGGAATCTGGTTATCTCTGCTTTGTCAATATCAGCATTAAGCCTGTGACTTCCAAAAGTGCCCATGAGAATTAGGTCCCAAATTCCATGAAGTCAGTGGGAGCAGAGCACCTATATTTTTTGAATATACTAGCTGATGCAAATTTGAACCATGCTGGTTCACGACCCAACAAACGCTCAGCTGGAGTTAGTGAAAGCTTCCGGACAACAAAGAGTGTTTGATTTCACACACACTTTTGACAGGCAATGGAAAAGATCTCATTAAGAAACTTGTCAAAACCACCTCAAGCCATAGGCACAGAGAGTCCCTGATTATGTGACACTTCCTGCTATCTTTTGAGCAAATCCCAGGGATGGCTAAATAAATGCCTTGTGCATTTCTTTAAAAAAAGTTGCTGCTAATTAGCCACCAGAACTGAGATGGATAATGCTGTTCCTTCTTGTAGCTCACTGGTTTACTTTTCTGTGCATTGATGAATCCCAACTCAACAGAACAACATGCTTAACTCATATCTTCATTTCATAGGTTTCCCAAAGTGTGACTGAGATCAAAACAATGAGCCCACCAACTTTCAGACGCTCATGTTAGTAGCTCCTGGCTCAGTTCTACAAACAAGGAGTCTGGTGGCACTTGTAAAGACGAACAAATTTATTTATTGTATGCGGTTTCGTGGGAGAAAATCACACTTCATTAGACACTTGAAAAAGGGTAACTTACAGAAGGGGAACAAAACAAATGCAGGGGAATGCAAGTCAGAGGAGCAGGTCAGACTGCCACAGCAAATCAAATGGTAAGTTACTTACCAGTAACCATCCTCCTATGGGCTGCTCACATACCTTCAGTATTAGGTGTCTACGTGCCACAGCGCTCGATTGGTTGGAAACTTTTTAGCCCTAACCTGTCAGAGCAGGGTCGGTGGCCAATGCCCCCTCCAGCCACTCTCGTGTTTATATATATGACCCCGACACTGATCCTCCTCAATCCCATCTAATCACCAACTCTGAGGGGATGGTTGGGAGGGTCCTGCATGTATGCGAGCAGCCCATCTCGAAGAAGGATGGTTACTGGTAAGGAACCCACCGTTCTTCTTCCAGCGCTGCTCGCATCATTCAGTATTAGGTGACTATTAGCTGTACTGTGGATGGTGGGCGGAGTTGGGTTTTTTCCACCTTCAGCATGGCTACCCCCATAAAGGCAAATTCAAGGTGTGGAAAGGTGCCTGAATAGTATGCTTTCCAGCCTACCTAGAGGGGATGCACTACATCCCTCGATTTGTTTTGAGTGAACACTGTATGAAGGAACCAATGAGAGGTCGTGCATCACCCTGCGTTGGAGGCTAGAAGTATTGATACGAGGCCGTCCTAATTCACTTTGGATGCCCTCAATTTTGAGTGTGGCTAAAACAATCAAGGAAAAACAAAGGAAGTTCCACACTTCATCTACACACTGTGGCTATGTCTATACATACATCATTATTTCAGAATAAGTTATTTTGAAATGAGTTATTTCGAAAAAAAGTCCTTATTCCAAAATAAATTAATCTGAATTAAGGGAAAAACTCAAAGTGAAATAGCATGTCCAAACACAGGACTTGCTATTTCGCTTTAGGAGAGGGGCACCATGGGAGGTGTAGCAATATGGCCCCCTCCCTGGGTCATGCCCCCACCCAATACTGGCTACAAGGAAGGCACCCTGGAAAGGAGAAGGGCAAAAGTGTTATTTCAAAATAATGGTTATTTCAAAATAACATGTCCTAATGGCGTTAATTCAAAATAACCTTTTTGAAATAACAGCCATTTCGATTTAAGAAAGTTTAAGCTATTTTGAAATGATAGCTCTTATTTCAAAATGACAGAGCCCATCATTTTGAAATAAGAATACATCATGTGGACCTAATCTCTTTTATTTTGAAATAGCCAGTGTTATGTCGAAATAAAAGAGACGTGTGGACATACCCTGTGAGATGATTGACTCTCATGTCCCAGGAAATAAAGGTGAGGGTAAAACTTGACCTCTTCACACTAGTGGAGTTTTGACACTTCAGCGTGAGTGCCTAGGCTGGTTTGACAGATCAAAACACTGATAGCGCAACAAGGATGGTACTTGTTGCACAATCCCATTCTAGTGGGCGTAGTGCTAACTTGATAAGGGAGCCCCTTTAAAGGGTATTAGCTAACCAGGTAGAAGGGAAGCTTGTAACAGCACACATCAGTTGCTAGAAGCAGGTATGACATCTGGAACCCTTCAGTGAGGTGGGGAAGGAACTGTAATGCAGACTTACCAGGTCGCTGGTTTGCCGTCTGTGACCTCTAAATAAAACCCTGTTCAGACTCTGTGGAGATGGACCAGTTGTAAACCCCCTTTGGGGAGAGTAGACTGTGCCGAGGGTAATGAGCCAGTGGGGGCCCCTCAGTGATTTAGCGAGGGGAAAAACCTTGAACAGATGGTCTATATACGTGTGCTGCTATGAAGAGGAAATTCTTTGTTGCAAGACCTTTCAGTAGGGACCTGAGAAAACTCTACTGGGAACGGTAAGGAAACCTTTAGGGATTGGAATTAAGATATGAGGTAGTAAGGAAGAGGGGATAAAGGTGCTTCTCTCGGGCCTGGTCGGTCAGTAGCGATTCAGGAGCTGACTGCCCTCATTCTCCAGGCTCCTCTTGCCCTACTAAACAGACATGAGCAAGATTGGGTAAGGGAATAGAAGAGGGATGAAGAGCTAAGCTAATAAGAGTCCCTACTGCCCTCTGTGGTAAGTGCTTAGGGTATGCAAGTTCTCCGGTGGCCCTTCATAATTAAACTGTGGGCCACCTGTGGCTTGCAAAGAATGAGATGCGGGAACTGTGGAGCTGTCCAATACCTGAGTAACGTTCGGACACTTAAGTGAACCAGATAGCAACT
This sequence comes from Podocnemis expansa, assembly GCA_007922195.1. NCBI lineage: Eukaryota > Metazoa > Chordata > Testudines > Podocnemididae > Podocnemis > Podocnemis expansa. The sequence goes on from ML681981.1 coordinate 48,402,506, forward strand.
CAGAGTCTCCCATGTGGGAACAGTGAGGCTTTTCCCTTGTGCCACTCACTCCCTATGAGTGTGCCCTCTGGAACAGGGGGTGTGGGGGAGATCTCCCCCTGGATGTACAGGCGGAGTATGTCCTTTATTCTCCCTTGGTCAGAAGCACTGATGTGTTTCGCCAACTTTCCAACAGCCGAGGGGTGGGGAGAACAGCTGAGGTTTCTGTCTTCAACGAGGGGGGGTTACTACCTCGAAAGTTAGGCCTTTGTCCACCAGGGGAGAGGGAACATGCCTAAAAGCAAATCATATGGTACATTGTCTGCTTCACTCAGGGACCTCAGTGGTACCAACCACCATATGACATGGTAGTCCCAGCAGGTATGGGCTGTTTGGATACATAGAATACGGATGGGTCCCTCACATAGGCTGGCCATGAAGGTGCAGATGGCCCACAGCTCTGAGTGAAGGACTCCCTTCAAGGAACTGGTAGCTGTTGGTTCTCCTATGGGAAACCATGGAACCCCTAGCGGGGAAAGGCAACTTGATTAAACTGAAAACGGCTCTGGAGGTTAAGGGGCTTTTCCTTACTCCTTTTCTTTCATGTCTCAGGAGGTTCAGCTGATGAGACCCCTGGGTCTCCATTTGAAGGGCTGGGAGGGGTTAGAGGTTTACTCTCTTGTCCAGCAATGTGTGGGTTATCGAAAACCCAGACTTGCTGTGAGTCAAAGACAGGACTGCAGTGAGTCAAGCAGATGCTAAGTCCTGCATGGAGGAACAAATTTAGGCAGCTAAATAATAAGTGAGTGCAGTACTCCAGTATGTGTCCAAGCTAACCCAGGCTCTGTTGTGGATGGAGTGGAGCCTGGGGGGAGGATTGTGGGGAAGTGTCAGAATATCAAGTCCCTAGGGCTGTAATTCAGCTCTAGAATGGTTGAATAGGATGCTAGAAGAAGAATTCTGAGTGCATTCATACATCTTGGGCTTTAGCATGAGGAATGCTGAAAGGGAAGCCCTGGATGTATCGAGCTAAGGGTTGTATAAAACCCCAGGAAAGAATAGGGGGTGATTTGAGTCAGACCACGGGTATTGGGCTTGCAGGCTTGGGAGTGGCAGCAGTTGAGAGAAAGAAAAAGTGAGGTGGGGTTGCAGGGCGTGGAGGAATAGTGTGGTGTACCTCCACTGCGTTCTGAGCCAGGTCACTCTTCACTCCTGCCTGAGGCAAGGGTTCTTGGACCCCAGGTATAGCACTCCTCCCTTTCTAGCTGCGGAGGGGGTCCCACCTAGCGCCTCTGCCACTGATTTCTGAGGGGTTGCTGAGATATAGGAGTGTGGGCGGAACCTGAAGGAGTTTGCAAGTCGATGGGGCCTCTTGGCGTGGGGACCACAACACTCTAGTGGGGAGCCCTAGATGTTGGAGGAGATCTTGAGGCCCAGGAAGGCAGATCTTGCCTCTCACTCAGCCAGGGAGGCTCCGTTTGGTGCCTCTGCCACCAGCGCTTACGCTGCAGGTGAGGGGTAGATGGGTAACTGGGCACCTGTGGGGGGAGCATGCCCAGTGATCTGAGAGCCGATCTAGGGACCATTGTCCCAGACAGCAGATGGTCCATTGTCTCTGCAAACAAAGACTGTCCCTCAAAAGGGAGGTCTTGGATAGCTTGCTACATGTCTTGAGGCAGGCCTGCCTTCTGCAGCCACACTGCACATACCATAACAATGGCAGATGCCATACCACGGCTCGCCATGTCTGAGGCATTCCATGCCGCTAAGAGAACGTCCCAGGATGCTAGCATGCCCTCGTCTATAAAAGAGTCATAGTCCTCCCTGCAATCCTGGGGGAGGAGATCCTGGAATCTCCTCATGGACTCACAGATATCTAGCATGTATCGTCTCACCAGCGCTTGGTGGTTCATGATGTGGAGCTGGAAGGCGGAGGTTGAATACACTTTCCATCTCATGAGGTCCAGTTCCCTCGCCTCCCTGAATCTTGGCAAGGGATCTGAGGAAGGTTGGCTCCCATGCCCTAAGATGGCATCCATCATCTGAGAGTTTGGTACCAGCTAGTCAGCCAAGAAGAGGATGTCCCCCAGTGGGACCTGATATTTATGACCCACTATATCCGAGACTGGAGAAGTCGAAGTGGGAGTCTGCCAGTGCACCCTGGCAAGGTCATGCACGCTAGGGTGCAATAGGACCACAATTGCATCAGGGAAGACATTAATCCCAGATTGAATAGCGGGTCTCGATCTCCACTAATGGGTTTGACCTCCAAGCCAGCATGTGCTGTTACCCAGCGAAGGAGGTCGTAATGGGCAATAGTGTCCTACCTGTATGACCATGGTCTGGGATTTAAAGTCCTGTAAGGGGTTGCGGGCAATGGTGGAGTGGTCCTGGGCTCTTAGGTACCGCAGGAAGGTTGCTGCAAGGAATCTTGCTGTGGCAGGGAGGGGCCCAGTTCCGGCAATCCGTCACAGGTTTGTCTTCCCCTGTGTGAGGAGGTTACATCCTCTTGGCTCAGGGAGCATGATGTTTCTGGGCGCTGAGGTGTTGGGCTTGCCCCAGCACCAACACGAGGAGGTGCTGGGGTGGTTGGCACCAGTGCTGGCGACAAGGCAGTGCTACGGTGCCAGGGAGAAGGAGAGTGCCCTCTGCGATGCTTGGCTGTAGGGCCCAGACCAGTACTAGCAGGCCCTTCAGAGGGAGAGAGACTCTGTGACTGCTGTACTGGGGAACTTGGTACCATTATGGGGGACGGAGATCTGTGCTGGACCAGCGCGGTCTATGTCCCTGAGAAGAAAGCTGGTTTTCCTCTCTGTCTCTGAGGCTTAGGAAGCAGAGGTGTAGGCAAAAGCAAGAGAGCTTCTGCTGCCTCAAAAGCCTCCGGAGTGGAGGGGACCTTCATGACCTGCTGGCCTCAGTCCTGAGAGTGGCCCAGTGAGGGGGAGCTAGAGCGGGGCCTGTGCTTTGGCACTGAGGTGGATGCCGAGTGCGTCATCTTATGCTCCCGAGAGGGCTCCAGTTCCGATGTGGCATGCAGTGCCAGCAGCTCCAATGGCAACCCTGATTCTCTGGGGGTAGGCTGCCATGCTTGCTCCTGGGGGGAGCTGGAGTGGGGCTTGTGCTTCGGCACTGAGGTAGATGCCAACTGTGTCATCTTCTGATCCCTAGGGGAGCAGTGCTGTGAGGGCTCCAGTGCCAATCTTGCACACGGTGCAAGCGGCTTGAATGGTGACCCTGATTCTCTGGGGTTAAGCTGCCATGCTTGCTCCAGGGGCTAACACACAGCACCTCTGCTCCCTATCTTTGAGGGTCCTCGGTTTGAAGGACCAACAGATGGAGCAATCGGTAGCCTGGTGGGATTCACTCAGGCACCATAGACACTTCTCATGGGGTCATCCCTTGGGAAGGCCTTGCTGCAGGAAGCACAGGGTTTGAAGCCTACCATTGTTGGTGGCAGTTGGGAGCAGTCTTCTGGCTCTGGGTTCATATGCTTAGTAAGAGCAGCAGTTCTCGGTGGAATGAAGTCCACAAACTGATCTTCAAAGCTGAACAAGTGGCTCATACGTGACAAAATGCTTGTGTAATCGCAAGGAGCGGGCTGTTCGGAAACTGTCGCTGAAGGCAGAAAAAGGAACTGAGGAGGATGAGGGTTGGGAGTCATGTATATAGCCACAGAAGTGGCTAGAGGGGCGTTAGCCACCGACCCTACTCTGACAGACTAGGGCTAAAAGGTTTCTGACCAATTGTGCACTGCAAGCAGTGCTCGAAGAAGAAGTTGTTAGGATTCAAACAATGTAGTACAACAATAGCAGGGAGGTAGGGAGGAAAGAAAAATTACATGTTCTGATGGGAAAAAACAGTGTGTTACCTGTGTAACAGTCCTTCTTCGAGATGGACTGCTTGCATACATTCAGTTCTAGGTGTCTATGTGCCGCAGAGCATGATTGGTCTAAAACTTTTTGCCCAAGCCTGTCAGAGCAGGGTTGGTGGCCAACGCCCCTTCTGGCTGCTCCTGCAGCTATCTATATGGTTCCAACCTTGATCCTCCTCAGTCCCATCTTTTTGCTAACTCTGAGTAGTGGGGATGGAGGTAGGGACCTGAATGTATGCAAACAGCCCATCTCGAAGGAGGACAGTAACCCACTGTTCTTCAAGCGCTGCTCTCATCATTCAGTTCTATATGACTACTAGCCATACCTTGGATGGTGGGCAGAGTTTAACTTTCCCTGCTGTCAGCATGGCTATGCTCAAAGCAGCATCCCCAAAACATGGTTTGGTGATAGAACAGTGGGTCATCAAGTCTATACTGATAAACATGCTACAGACCTGCAGATCCTCCTGGAAGAAGACGTACCCAAAGGATGCTGAAGAGGTTATCTGCCACTTTATCGGGAGTTCTTGAGGCTCTCGTAGGAGGGTGGCCTTGACCTATTATTGATGCCCTCACTATTATCATTAGCTCATCCAGCAAAGGAAATCATTGTCACCGGCAATGTTCTACTATACCGCAATGTGGCAAATGTTTGCTGTGTCCCGAAAAAGGGTGAGGCGGGGGGGCCATGGCTTCTCCATTGTCAGTGGTCTGGGTTTAGTCACTTCTACATGTGATAAACTGTGATACACTGGTCTGGTTCTCTGTATCTGGAATTCTGGTAGGACACACCAGTGGGATGGGTGTCCTGCTCCAGTGGGGAAGGACATGTGGGAAGACAGCCACGGAAAGAGGGAGTTGGCTCCAAACAGAGGGGCCTATTCTCCTGTCCTATAGGTATTTGAAGGGGTGAATCCCTGATTTAAGACACATCTGTCTAGGTAAGGCCTGACCAGAAGGACCTTTGGAAATCCGAAGGGACCCCAGTGGTCATGGCTATCCATAGATGATGGAGTATTGGCGGGGGGGGTGGGGATCCAGCAGGGCCCCGCTGAGTGAAAATAATCCTTCCTACTAATCGTTGTAAAAGGGGTGAAGGTCCCCCCGAAACAACTCCTCAAGCCCCTTATAGAAAGAAAGGGGGTTGTACTAGGAGGATGGGGTGAGAGGTAAGACCTGAGGAAAGGCAGAGAGGAGATGAAAAGACCCCATTTTACTCCATCCCTTATGGTCACGAGTGAGGATGGGTAGCTGTCAAATAGGGAGATAGGAGGATCCCCTATCCTAGATCCTAGCAGTTATTCATGCAAATTGGGTAGCTAGTTGCGGGTTTTCCCTCACTCTCCTTCTCCTTTCCTTGGAAAGGGAACAAAGGAGAAAAGTGATGCCTTTATACCCACTGTTCCAGGGAAGACAGCTTTGTTATTGGTACGTGGCCACTTTCCTTGGCCAAAGAATACTTGGTAGGCATGCAGCTCCTATATGAGCAGTTGTTGATCCCCTGCCCCAACCTATGGAAAGTGAGGTGTCAAGCATCTCTTGAACCAGGTGAGCCATCTCATGTCACAGGCCATGAATTAGAGCTGGGAGATGGGTTTTCAGTGTCAATTGTTAGTTTCTTGAGATGATCTGGGATCAACACTATGACACCCACATTTGCCCCTTTAATTACCAAGGGATTCTTAGGGTCGGGAGAGGGGCTGAATAAGGAAGAAGGTGATCCCCGTTGATGAAATCCCACCATGTGTTCCACTAGTAGGTTGGAAAATGGGGTAATCCCAGATTAGGAATGATGCCGGGGCAGGACCCCTGAACCATAGTGGTCCCTTGTCAGGGTGTAAGACACTATTCTCCTGAATCTCTTGGAGGGAACGGAGCAAGGAGTGTTGGTGGGCGCCTGTTGTGGGTCGTGCTACCAACAGTAAACTAGGCCCATCTGGGTTGGTAAGGGGCCTCAAGCCATTTCTCAAAGGCTGAGGATGGCTCTGCCAGGGGAAAAGAGAGTGGTGGGTGCCCCTAGGGAGGATCGTATGGGACATAACCTATCCAACTCAACCAACCTTGCATGGAATCCACCTCCCAGCATAAAAGGGGGTGGAGGGATCCCACCACTCCCCTCCACATGGAGGTAGGTCATGCCACTGGGTTTAGGAATTCCCCAGGGAGGGGGTAGTCCAGGTCTTAGTCAGGGCATCAGCCAGAGCTGTTTGTGGCCCTGAAGACCCTAAGGGCACCCCTTCTCTTATGGGGCCAGAGTACTCGTCTCGTTGGACTTCCCACTGGGGAGCCAGGGCCCTGATCAGGAGCAGATAGAGAGGGATTAAGACAACAGCCAGCTGGGCTGTGGAGAAGAAAAGGGGGGTCGGAAGACCCCTACTGCTCGATTGTCAGATCAGCAGGGATCAATGCATCCTGTAGGCCCGGGGCTACTAGCAAGGTTTGCCCTATGGAGCGGCAAGCCATTAGTTGACTTTTTTGCTTATGGGGTAAGAAGTCATCCCTGGAAGAAGACGGGGAAAAGGAAGTCACTCCCCCTTATAGATCTCAATGGGGCTCTGCAAAAGCTTTGAGAATTTCTTGGGGGGGCCATAAAGGTGAGGTAAGCATGGAGCGGCTGCATCCTCCTACAGCTGTGTGTACGCTAACACAACTGCCCTGTGGTTCTTCCCCCTGAGGCCGAGGCTAGAGGGGAGCAGCAGGGGTGTCGTGCTCCAAATTCCAGGGCTGGTGCCCCGGGTCTGGCGGCCTCCCCCCCCGGTCTCCAGCCCAATTGGGCTGGAGATCCCAGGGCCAGCCGCCGGCAGCTGCAGCAACCCCGTCCCCAGCTGGGGATCTGGGGTTTGGCCTCAGAAGCTGCTCCTGGCTCCATCCCCAGCCAGGGATCTGGGGCCTGGCTGGCTGTGGCCATGGCCACAGCAGCCCTGTCCCCGGTGGGGGATCCGAGGTGGCCACGGCAGCCCCATCCCCAGCCAAGGATCCAGGGCTTGGCCGCCCACGGCCGCTTCTGTCCCCGTCCTCAGCTGGGGATGCTGGGCCCAGCCGCCTGTGGCAGCATGTGGCAGCTTCTGGCCCTGCTCCCACTAGGGGGTGTGGCCTGTGGGCCGGGGGCAGGGCCAGGGGGCATGCTGTGGATCCCTCCCCGAGGCAGTGATGCCCCTGGGGAGCAGTAATCTTCCCTTCGTTCCTTCGTAAGTGAGAGGGGTGAAGCTGCTTTCTTACCCACCCCGGTATAAGAAGGTCATTTGATAGGCACCCGCTTGGTCAGGATCAATATCAAGGTGGTTTGAGGTTGAAGGGGGGGATGCCATTATCCTGTTCCCCTTCCTCTGTGCACCCCAGTTGGTCTCCTGTCTGGGACAGATCCCCGGGCACACAGTTTGTAGGATAAGGAGGGGGGTAGCAGTAGGCCTCCTCCTTCATCCCCTTCCCTTCCGGTCCTGGTTTAAGGTAGCCGGTCCCTGGGTACCCATCCTGTGGGCACAAGGGCTGATGTTATGGGGGCCCACGGAAGAAGGAGAAAGCTAATCACCCAGAGGTGCAGGTTGAGAAGGGCGGCACCTGGCTCAGGGAGCATGTGTTCAGGGCGCAGAAAGGTTTTCTGCTCCCTAGCAGGGAGCTCCCGAAGGTGAAGGGGTTCTAGATCCCTGTACCTCCCACTCTCTGTTGCCGTCATGTGGGGAAGGTCCTTGATGGACCTGCTGCCGCAGCTGCTGGGGGGGCTGCTGAGGGCTGGGGAGACATCTGGGCACCTGAAGTGTGTGCATACCCAGGGACCTATGGGCATTTCTAGGGTCCCTCATACTGTGCAGCAAAGAGTCAGTGGCTCTTGTGAAGAGTGAACATCCCTCGAAAGGGAGGTCCTGTATGGCCTGCTGTATGTCCTGCGGAGGCCCCACACTTGGAGCCATGCTGCTCACTGCTTGACCACAGCTGAGGCGACCCCATGGCTATCCGTGTCAGAGGCGTCCCAGGCCACCATGAGGTCATCACGGGAGGCCAGCATGCTCTCCTATATGACTGAACCATAATCCTCAATGTGTTACTGGGGGAGAAGGTCTGAGACACACCGCATGGACTCCCAGAGGTCAAGGGTCTATCGGCCAACCAGTGCCTGGTGGTTGGCAATGCGGAGCTAGAAGACAGAGGTTCAATAAGCCTTTCTCTCTAGGAAGTCGAGTCTCCTAGCCTTCTGGACCTTGGAGAGGGGGCTGGTTGGACATGCCCCTTTCATCTGTATGCTGTTTCTATCACCTGAGAGCTCGGTACCAGTTGATCCACCAGGAACTGGAAGCTCTTTGGTGGAACATGGCATTTGTGGCCGCTAGCTTCAGAGACCAGCAGGATACAGGTGGGGTTCTGCCAGCGTGCCCTGGCAAGGTCATGCATGCTATCATGAAGGGGCACTGAGACTGTGGCTGGGGGGAGCGGGCAGAGCCAGCAGATGGTGAGAGCAGGCACCGGATGGCTGGACAGTGGGAGCGACCAGTGGGTGGTGCCGGTGGATGGTGAGAGCGGCCAGTGGAGGGCTGGACAGTGCGAGTGATCAGGCGGTGGCACCGGCGAAAAGCAGGCATAGCCAGCAGACAGTGAGAGCAGTCAGCGGAGGGCTTCTGTTCTCTGTTCCTCATGGTCCTTGGTTTGAAGGAAAAACAGATTGAGCGTTTACTTGCCTGGTGAGATTCACCCAGGCATTTAAGGCACTTCTTGTGGGGGTCATCCCTCGGGAAAGCCTTGCCACAACTCACACAAAGTTTGAACCCCAGCATGCCGGGTGGCAGGTGGGAGCGATGTTCAGGCTCTGGCTGCGAGAATGCAGTAGGAGCACTAGGTCGTGGCAGGACGATGTCCACGAATAGGTCTTCTAGTGAGAATGGATGGCTCTTAAACAGAGCAGCAAGATAGGCACTTGCACCAAAGCAAGAAGCAGGCTGTTCTATAACCGTCGCTGAGGGCGGAAAAAGGAGATGAGGATCAGGGTTGGGGCCATATATATAGCCATAGGAGTGGCCAGAGAGGCATTGGCCATCGACCCTGCTCTGACAGGCTAGGGCGGTGTACACTCCCCCCCTGTGCTGGTGGGTGTTGCTGGCCCTGGCGGGGGGGGGGGCAGAGCACACTCCGTCCTTCCCTCCCTCCCCACGCTGGTGAGCAGAACAGCGCTGGCCTGCCTACCAGTCGGCCCTCCCTCCCAACAACGTCCAGCGGGAAGCTGGGCCTTGTGGAGGCACGGCCCTGGAACGGCCCCTCTGCAGAGTTCAGGCCGCTTCTGCCTCGCCACCCCAGGCCCTGGCTCGGGCCCACTCAGACATGGGGTAGCTGGGTCAAAGCAGCCTGACTCCGCAGAGGGGCTGTTCCAGGGCCCTGCCTCTGCAAGGCCCAGCTCCCTGCTGGCAGCTTTTGGGAGGGAGGGCCAACTGGTAGGTGGGCCAGTGCTGTTCTGCTCACCAGCAGGGGAGGGAGGGAGGGAAGGATGGAGCTTGCGCTGCCCCCCCCCCCCCGCCAGCGCTAGGGAGCCGCGGCACAATCACTGAGCCAGTTCCAGCTCGTGCAGTTGTGTTGGGCGGGGGGTGAGCAGGGAGTCCCCAGGCACACCTAGCTCCCTGGAAGAGACTTCTAGGGAGCCACAAGGGGACACTCAGTGAGCCACAGCCTGTGTTGCTGATCCCCGGGCTACGGAAAAAAGTTTCTGACCAATCATGCACTGCGGCATGTAGACACCTAGAACTGAATGATGCGAGCAATGCTCGAAGAAGAATCCATAATCTTTATTCAGTCCCGAGTTCACTGTGTCACTTCTTTGTTCATTTTTCCTCTTTAGCAAGTTCCAAAGGGGGAGCCATGTTAGTCTAGTTCAGCAAAACAAACAAGCACCAAACTCCTTGTTTGTTCTCCTTAGCAATGCGCTCTTCAAACCCTCCATTCGATCCTCACCTTTCTGACAACTGAGAAGAGCAAGCTGGGGATGAGGCATCATCTCTTTTTAGCTGTGGGTGCTAGTTCTGACTGTTTGTCAACATCAGGCGTGGCCAAACTGTGGCTTGTGACCCGCATGCAACTCTCCAAAATAAAATTGTGGCTCGTGGAAGAGCATGGCAGGGAAGGGCAGCATGGTAGGAGACACAGGGAAGAAATGCGCAGTGGTCAGGGACAGCACAGAAGCAGCGGCATGGTAAGAGTGGCAGGGAAGTGGCAGCTTGGTTGGGGCTGGCAGGGAAGGGCAATGTCGTCAGGGACTGCAGGGAAGCCATGGCATGGTCAGGGTCCGGGGGACAGGGCAGAAGTGTGGCATGGTCGAGGAGAGCAGAGAGCAGCAGTGTGGTAAGAGACAGCAGGGAAGCAGCAATGGGGGTGGGGTGGGCGGGAAGCGCAGCATGGTCAGGGAAACCATGGCATGTTTAGATTTTCTCATAGGCCCTAATGCAGTTTACTTGTTAAAATAAAATTGTGTTTTAAAAGTCCTAAACATGACATGGAATACTAGGAAATGAAAATACAAAGGAGAAAAATTTAAAACTGAATGTGGATTATTTTCAGTTTTTGGCACAATTTACTGCTGTGAAGCATTGTTTTCCACAATGAAATTTGTTAAATTGAAACATCGTGAAATACTTATAGATCAGCACCTGAGAGAGCTTTTATGTACTGCATTGAAGAGTTACTGCCCCAATTTTAAAAAACTTGCAACTAGCCTGCAGTGTTCTACACCCAGCGACAGCTAAGTTTTTACTGTATAGGCCTAATTTTCATGGTAACCTTTAAGTAATTGTTAGAATCTGACATTAGTAGGATCAATATTTGCCCTGTTTTTATGATAAAATTAAATGCACAATGAATTTTAAGCTTAGTAATTTTGGAGTAGGTAAAAGTATGTGATTATGTAACCTGCTAGGGTGGGCTCAAATTCATTCAATTGCCCCTCTCCAGTGCCTCACAGAGAAACCTCTACAGAAAGCAGCTGGAGAGCCAGGATCCAGTCTGCTCAGGACTCACAGCAAAGACTGCTCAGAGTTCCCCTTCCACATTAAACTACCACTCGGCATAAATGTAACACTTTATTAACCAACTAAACAAACCTCATTCTAAGAAAACATGATAAATTTAAACAAAACAGTAAGAAACCCAAGAGAGTCCCAAAGTTCAGGTGGAGTCACCCTTATCTCAATTGCAGTCTTTTAAGTTCTTGAGGCTTGAATGCAGAACGTAAGCAATCCTCATCCTCTCTAGCTGCAGGAATCTTCAGGCAGATGCCATGCAGTCCTTTCTTTCTCCTGTGCAGCCAGCACCATGCAATCAAGTCACTGGCTATCCAGCTCTCAGTTCCACTGCAGACAACTCCTCTGCAAAGCAGTCCAAAGCTGGGAGAAAACATCCTGCAGTCCACTCCTGCTCAGCTCCTTTCAGAGTCCCTTAGCCGATGTACTCTGCAGCTCCCTGTCTGCTCCTCTCCAGGCTGCTCTTCTCAGGCTTCTCCCTGGGTATGCAACTCCAGCATAACAATAAAACTTGTGGAGCATGCTCAGTGTGCTCCCTCACCCTCTTACCAGAAGTTTCTGGTTTCTGGGCTGCAAAATCTGCCCAGCAACATAACCCAGCCATAAGGGTCCCTAAAAGAGATTGCACCTATTTAGGCACATGGGTTACAATTACATGCCTCAGTGTGGCTCTCGAAGGTTTAATCAACTTGTGCGTCTCTTGAGTTCCATAAGTTTGGCCACCCCGGTCAAGATCATCACTGCTGCTTGCCTGCAATCAAAGACTGCCTATTGCAATTTTCCTTGCCTACAGGACCATTTCCACTCAGTCATCACTATGATATGCAGCCTCTGGCTTCCATTCATTCCCTACCAGGTTACAACAATATGTACACACACACAAAACTAGTCCCTTCACCACCACCTATGAACCCGTGTGCAGTCACCTACACAGAATGCAGCCAGAAAGCACATGGGAACAAGCACCTACAAATGCCATAACCTCAGATGCACAAACATACACATGAACACACCAGAACTCTGTGAGTAATGGGGGAGAAGTGAAATCAGATGGAAATTTTATTCTGAAAATGTAGTGGAATCCTTTAAATACATGCCCCACCAGAGCCACAGAGGTGCATAATTACAGACCCATGTGTGCACCACTGTTCCCTCTAAGAGATGGTGGCAGCTGAGCAACTCATGTTGCTCGCTGCGCTGCACCCCCCCCGCTTGCTGCGCTACCCCCCCGTGGGCCCGCTCCTGCCCCCCCCACCCCTGCGGCCCGCTCCCAGCCGTCCCCCCTGCCCCCTGCTGCCAGCTGCCCCCCACTCCCAGCCGCCCCCCCTGCTTCCAGCTGCCCCCTGCAGCCCCCCCACCCCCATTCCCGGCAGCCCCCCCCACCCCCGCGGGCCTGCTCCTGGCCGCCCCCGCTCCCATTGGCCCACTCCCAGCAGCCCAGCAGCCCCCCCGCCCCCAAGGGCCTTCTCCCAGCCGCCCCCCTGGCCCACTCCCAGCTCCCCAGCAGCCTCCCCGCCCCCACAAACTTACCTTGTGGCTGGAGCCGCACGGCCCAGCCACAGCTCCTGGGGCCAGAGAAGCTCTACGGAGCATGCCCAGATTTTCTGGGCATGCTCCGTTAGAGCTTCTCTGGGCGGGAGTTTTCAAAACTCCCAGCCCCAGAGGAGCTCTGTGGAGGGCCTCTGGCTGCCGGCAGTGCGCTGCCGGCTGCCTTGCCTGCGCTGGCGGCTGTGGCGGGCTGTGTTGCAGCGCGCCAGCGCAGCTTAGAGGGAACATTGGTGTGTGCACACACATTTATACTCACAAATATGCACAGGCAGCCTCTAAGCCAGGAGAGGCACACCTTACTGTCCAGAAAAGGAATGTGGCTGGGCCTTCAACCCAACCCCAGAGCTTTCATGAGCAGCGGGAGCGTGCTACCAACATCCCTTTATTTTCCATTTACGTGTACAATGAAGCCAATCCCATTCCCACTGTGGTTCCCATTGATTTCAGGCAGCAAGATTCCCATCTGTCTTATGCCACTTCGCAAGGGAACTTAGTGTGAAAGCTAAGCTCATGGGACATGGTGGGTGTGGCTGGAGAGTGATTGTGAACATTCCTTCGAGGAACCGGTTCTGTGATGACAGACACATTGGAGCTGCTGCCATAGGTAGCTTCACACAACAAGGCAGTTCTGATATGGGGTGATGGCTGTCTTGTGCTTTATTCTGTTATTCCTAGTGGACTAACTGCTGGTTTCACAGCTCTGGAAATGCACACAGGAACAATGGTCCAAGAAGAAGAAAGGATGATCCAATGATTAGCTTGCTGGCCTTTGACTCAGGTTCACGCCCCTGAGTCTGCCACATACTCCCAATGTGCCCTTGGGTTAGTCTCTCAATTCCCAGCTGTACCATTGGGTGATAGCCCTGCCTTACCACACCAGGGATGAGGCCTGTGAGAGCACCAGAATCTGTGGTGATGAAGGCTGTGTACATACCAGGCGTGACCAAACTGTGGCTTGGGAGCCACATGCAGCTCTTGAATGAAAAAGTGCAGCTCGTGGAAGAAAGCCAGAGGAAAGCAGCCCCGGCCTAAGAGTTTTAAATCTCCCACCCTGAGCATGTGCCTAGCCGCCAGAGCGGCCAAGTAAGGGGGCCCTGTGGGGGGAGGGTCGGCCCAGGGGAGCCAGCGTCAGGCAGTTGGGGGACGGCGGGGGTCGGGATGGCAGAAAAAAGCAGTGGTATGGTCGGGACAGTGGGGAGAAGTGTGGCATGGTCGCGATGGCAGGGAGAAGAGCAGCCTGGTTGGGATGGCGGGGAGAAGTGCGGTGAGGGCAGGGAGAAGTTAAGTTTTTACTGTACAGGTAGGCCTAGTTTTTATGGTAACCGTAAGTAATTATTAGAATCTGACATTAGTAGGATCAATATTTGCCCTTTTTTATGATAAAAATTAAAGTGTGCAATGAATTTTAAACTTAGTCATTTTGGAGTAGGTAAAAGTATATGGCTATATGCCTCTGTGCTGCTCTCAAAGGTTTAATAATCAACTCGTGTGGCTCTTGGGTGCCATAGGTTTGGCCACCTCTGGTATATGCCAAACTGGTGTGTAGCACTGTCAGTGTTAGTGAATGCTTTCCCTACATCCTGGACCTTCAGGGACTATCTCTTGGAGTCCAGTCGCCTTGCTGTGCTGTTCTGTCCTGGGCTTCTGCATTGGAATCGCAACAAAAGCAATTGCCCCCCAGCAGGTGTAGGGGTGGTTTTGTGCCCTGATGTGGCTATCCACTTGCTGACAAAAGCTTTGAGGTCACCTGCCAGCCTCTGATAATGCTGCCAGCTGGAATTACACTGTTATCTAGAGACAAAAGATTCCATTACCCTATTGCCAGTGCTCCAGGGTACCCAGTCCCTTAAGGTAGTGGGGAGCTAACTGAGGAGTTGGGGTTGTGTATGTTTGATACTTTTATTGCTATTTGCACAGTGACTGCTGACATTTACCAGGGGACACAGAAGCAATGAGTCTATAGATTCCCCAGGCAGGGCTGGGAAAGTGCAACTGTCCGATGGTGTCTGCAGATCAAGCCGTTGTCTGTGGATATAATATATTCGTGAATAGCTTCTGTCTAAGGCAGATCAGTGGAGCCTATTACTGTTGTATCTGGAGCATTGCACGTTCGTTTATGGGTTTTTCGTCACAACACCCTAACAGGTAGGGCAGGGCTATTATCCACATTGTACAGACAGGAAGACTGAGGCAGATGGTGAGCCTAAGGATCTTGTCCAAGATCACACAGAAAATTGAACAGGGCTAGTACCCTAATCACTAGGCAGTGTTCTCCCCCCTCTGTAACAGCAGACAAGACTGCCCCATCACCCACCTCCATGGAGCTGCCCACACTCCCGGACTGTGTTGGCAACAGGATTCTTTTATAAATCTAAGTGTGAACACAATTTAGCCAAAGTGCTGGGAATGCCTGCCTTGGTAAACCCTTGGAGAAGCAGAAATGGCTGACAGCATGCAAGGGTTGGTCTTGTTTGGGCAGAAGATTGGTTAAGGATGCATGAGCCATGCTGTTCAAGTAGGGATGGGGGCACTTGTCTGTGTTTATCTGTGGCTAACAGGGCATTTTCCCTCTCTCCATAAAGCAATTCAGTCAGCACCTTGTTCATTCTGCAGATAAGAAGTAATGGCTGTACACAATCCCCTTTGAGTCTCCAGTGGGGGGAGTGGATCGCTCAGAGTTAGACTATTCCAACAACAGACCACCACAGGGGTCAGCAACTGCCGGCATACGATCTGGCAGTGGCACATGAAATGATTTGGAGCGGCACGTGGGACCCTCTGCTGCAAGTGTCACTCCTGCCCCAGAAAAGCAGGCGGCAATGTGCCAGGCAGCCCATGGTGCCAAGGCATGCCATGAAAAGAAGCTGCCCAGACCTGCAACGGCTTCTTTCTGTGGCATGCCTAGGGACCCCTGTCCCAGGTGTGCCATAAAGAGGAGCTGCTCTGGGTGGCATCTTTCCAGGTGTGCTTGGGGACTTATTCCTGGGCATGCTGCACAGAGGAGTCGCTCTGAACAGCTTTCTGCTGAGGCATGCCTGGAAACACAACCCCTTCCAAAACATTTCAGCCATGGAAGCCACCAAATTTTCAGGCAGCAGCCACTTTTCTTGGCAGAAGGGCTACCAGCACTGACTGAGGTTCGGGGAGGAGCGGCGGCTGGCACAAGGGTCAGTGAAAGTTGCCGACCCCTGAACTATGGGCTTGAATCTACACCCTGGCTGTTGTGCTTGCTGTCTCTATCAGCAGGGGACCCTTGCAAAGTGCAGATTCCATCCTAGAGCCGAATGGTGTCCCTTTGGGTGCATTGACACAGCAATCTTATTTCAAAACAACAGAAGTTGTTTCGAAATAAGAAATGCCATGGCCACACGACGTACTGTTGTTTCGAAAGAATGGGTTCTGTTGTTTCGAAACAAAGGCGGTGTTTCGAAACAACTTAAACCTCATTCCCTTTAAAAACAATGTTGTTTCAAAAGGAGTTGTTTCGAAACAACCCTGTTGGGACATGTTGTTTCGTAGCAAAGTGTTCTGAAACAACATTTGACCTTCAGCACTCTGGCCAGGGAACCCTCAGCACCCTGGCCAGGGTGCTGAGGGCTGTCCCTCAGCCCCAGAAAGGGGGTTGCAGCCCCTGGCGGGGGGGTGAGCCACTGCAGGGCAGCTCACCCCCCTGCCCGGGCTGCCCCCAAACCCTGCAGCAGGGTTGGGGACGCCCGGCTCACCCCCCCGCTGGGGCTTCCCCAAACCCCGCTGCGGGGTCGGGGGCGCCTAGCTCAGCCCACCACTGCAGGGTCCGGGGTGAGCGCGCCCCGGGATTCCCCAGTGCCCCACCCCCGGCAGGAGCAGCTGCACCGGAGAATCCTGGGGCTGTGCTCACCCCAGCCCCTGCAGCTGCGGGCTGAGCCGGGCACCCCTTACCCCACGGCAGGGTTTGGGGGAAGCCCACGCGGCAGGCTCGAGCCGCGCGCCCCCAACCCTGTGGCGGGGTTTGGGGGCAGCCTGGGCTTTAAAGACGGCGGGGTGAGGTGCTGGGCTGTGCTGCACCCCGCGGGTGCCTGCAGTCCCCTCCCCAAGCGAAATAGCACGTCCACACTGTGGACGTGCTATTTCGCTCCCTTATTTCGAAGACACCTTTTTTGTCTTTCGAAATAAGGTGTTTCGAAATAACCCTTTATTTCAAAACAGCTTGTTTTGAAACGTCTTGTTTTGAAAAAAGCCTTCTGTGTGTGAACATAGCCAAAGGCTAATCAAAGTTTTCCCAAAGAACCCAGAGTGTTTGGATTTGCATCATTATAAAGATAGCATTTAGACCAGAAACCCCATCACCAGATTCATGTTTGTTCCAAGACCAGGACAAAGAATGGCCATGAATTTCAGGTACAGTCTGGAGTCTCCCATAGTTTGTGGGGTTCTAGATGTGGAGGTTTGAATCTCACGGCTGTCTCTAGTTCCTGTGAATCCCAAGACTCCCCATAATCTGAGTGGTCTTGCAACAAAATGAAGAGCCATTTCTGACTCCTGCACTTTTTTGGGCAAGTAATGATATATAATCAGTGGGTAGCACCTCTGCTTAACATGCAGAAGGTCCTGGGTTCAATTCCCAGGGGGTTAGACTCAATGATCTCATGAGGTTCCTTCCAGCCCTATGAATTGATTGATTGAGACTCCAGGGAACCTTCATCTAACTCACCTGTCCTGCTCATTGCCTCTAGATTGCAAGATGAGCTAGCAGTGAATAGGAAGAAAAGAAGCATGTTCAAAATGTAGATAGATCAGCTACCTTGACATAGCCATTCAACTTTAAACTAACATGTCTTGTTCTCTCTAACAAACATTTCTGAATCACAGTTTGTTTGGGTTTTTTTGCCTTGTGTGTGCCTATATTTACTTTGCTCATGCCCATACGTCTAGCGATGATGGGTTGGCCTGCAAAAATGGCTGTAGGTTACAACCATGCATCCTATTCACCATATCACTAAGAGAATGACAAGCACAGAAAGACAAAAACAAGCAAGATCCAAATGGGTAGCCATGTTAGTCTAGCTCAGTAAAAAAAAATCAAACAAGGAGTCCTGTGGCACTTAAAGACTAACAAATCTACTTTTTGCATGAGCTTTTGTGGGAGAATATCCCACTTCATCAGATGCTTTGAAGATGGGGGAAACTTACAGAATGGTAGGAAATAAATTAAGGGAAGTGTAAGTCATAGGAAAAGGTCTTACTGTAACAGCAGATCAAAACAGTTGTAAAGATTCAAACACTGGGGAACAGCATAGAAAGGGAGATGAGGTCAGAATCTTTACAACTGTTTTAATTTGCTGTTAGTGTGACCTGTTCCTATGATGCACACACCTAAAAAAACAGTGTCACAGTGCCCTCGTCAGTTCAGGGATGGGTGTGCTGCGCTGGTCTCCTGTAGTCATAAGGCAGTTTTTATATAAGTAGGGGTTCTGGCTCAGCAATTTGGACCACAGTCTAACTCCACAGCTCACAATCTCCGTAAATTCCCTTTGCAGTTTCATGCTAATTGTCCATTGTTTCCCATCCCAAACTGTTGTGGGAGAGTATTACATCAATTTATATGGGCCCCCAGAGTCAAAGGTGTTACAATGACTCAGTCACTGTCCTACGGAGCTGAAATGCTCTGTTTCAGCAGCCAGGGTGCGTTCTGATCAGAATGCACCCCTTGCAATTAGCAGCGCTTGGGGCCAGCAGCACAAAACGTGCCCTTTAATAGAGCGGCTCTACTGAGCAACCTGGGCAAAGCTCTGTTTGCTCCACCACAGTTATGGCCCTGCTGTCCTAGATTACAAGTTCCAAAGGAGCAGCCGTGTCAGGTCAGCAAAACAAACGAGTCTGGTGGAACTTTCAAAGAATAAGAAATTTATTTATCACATGAGCTTTCGTGGGAGAAAATTCCACTTCATCAGATGCTTGAAGATGATGAAGATCTTCAAGAGTCTGACAAAGTGGGATTTTCTCCCATGAAAGCTCATGCGATAAATAAATTAATTAGCCTTTATAAGTGCCACAAGACTCCTTGTTTGTCCTAGATTAAGCAGTGTTAAACAAGGTTCATGGTTTGGTTCACACAGATGCCCACCCAGGTCTCAAGACACACTGAGACCCTAAGCTATGTCAAGATTCAGAGGCCCCATACCATAAAACATAAAGAGAAAAAAGTGTATTACATTATAACAGAAAGGGTAATGAAAAAATAAATGATAAATCTTATTTCATAGGCAAAGATGCAGCAAGAAACAACTAAATAAAACATATATCTTGTACAAAGCCTTATTTGCATTTTCAGTTTCAATTATGATAAATCATCTTAGTTATCTCTGATATATTTAGAGGCCCCAAGCCATGGCTTACTTGGCTTGTGCCTAAATCCAGCATTGCAACCTGCCAATTTAGCTTCCTGGCAGACATGCCCTTAAAAGTCTTGTTAACCTTTGGTCTTCATAAAAATATGGAAAAGAAGGCAAAACAGAGCCTTTGAAGTGTAAGGAACAGTCAGGTCCCATTCTAATAACTTTTCCCATTAGCTGGAGAGAATTTTTAGAAGGAAAGCCCCACCCTGAGATTATTCTAGTGGCTTTTAACAACAGTACTGTAATTACCCTCCTTCCTGCTGTAGGAAGAGAACTGAGCTGAAATGGTTCTGGAACTGTTGTTCCAATTTGATGCCTCTTCCTAGAAAACAAAACAGGACGCACACCAGCAGAAAACGGGTGAGAAAAGAACGGCAATGAGAGAAAAGGCAGCTTCTGTCTCTGGCGCTGATTCACTTGCAGCCTCCCAGCTGGAGAGGCAGGCATAAAGCAAGATCTTCTTAGCCACTCTGAGACCTGTTTAACTTGTTCCAACACTAGGCTACTTAGAGCACATTGTTTAAGGTTACCCCGTTACCAAGGCCACCCAACTATGGTAGAGGAGCCTAGAAGCTGGGGGTTTCCTCTTTGCTGCCACCCTGTCAGAGACTGCACTGATCCCCATTTGTATGAGGAGAATGGAGAGATTTAGTGAGGGGAAGAAGGGATGGCTTAGAGCCCAGAAGGACAGTGCTGGAAGAGAAGATGCACCCTTGGGGAGGAAGTGTTGTGCTTGGCAAGACTAGGGCAGAAGACGTATCCTCAGTTTGTTTGGACCTCACTCACTCACTCTCTGGAAGAGATGATCTTTATGTGACTTAGCCAACAGCTGAGTTCTACAGCAACTAAACTGTGTTCAGAGAAACATGGGCTGGGGAAACTGAGGCAAAGGCTTGCAACTGCACTGGATAGTTGTTCCCAGAACCCAAATAGAACCCCAGATCAAAGCAGTCCCAAAATTCAAGGTTGGGCGTAAAACCAGAGCTGTATCTCGCCTTGGTGCTCATTGTGCCCCTCTAATAGGGACCCTACTTCATTGACTGCACAGAATGTAAATCAGCTGGAAAATCCACACTATGAAGCTGGCCAGCAGGTGGGCATGATTGAAAGGTCAGAACTAGGCTGGGTATAGGAATCCCAGCTTTCATTTCCCATGCAGTATCCACACTGTTGTGCTGCCTGACTCTACACACTGAGATTCTTGGCTTCTTGGTTCAAATTCATTCCTTTTTAGAAAACACCAAAGCCCTAACAGCTTGGATCCATGTAGCCCCTTGCATTTTGCAAATCCGTGCACGGCCTGTTAGAGTGCTTCTGCTAAGCAATAATTAATAGCGACAACAAGCATTTCCTTGGCTTTCAGGCAGCTCCTAGTTCTTCCAATGCTCTCCCTTTCCCAGATTAAGTAGGATTTAGGAGCTGTAAATTCTATTTATATTAAGGTAGTTCCATAGAAACCACTGCACACCATTGTGCTGATTCTTATCTCTGAATTTCCTGGACTCAGCTCAAGACCACAGTCCCAGCTTATCCAAAATGAGCATGGAGCTGGCAGTGACATAACAGCAAAGACACTGTCAACATGGCAAAGTCAAAGGTAGTTTCTGTGGAATGGGGAAGCACCACGCCATTAATGACAGCTGGTGGGTTGGCCAGACTCTTCAGGCTCTGGGTAGAAGACGCTGTACCAGAACAGCTATTGTGTTTCCTCATGCATGTATCTCCAAGTCTGGGGCACAGGGTGCATGTGTGGAGGAAGGAGGAGGGTCCCCCAGAGTGCAGTGCATGTTGCTTTGGGCCCTGTGTACTGGAGAGGGGAAAACTAGAACAGGAGATTGTGCAGGGATGGTGTAAGGCTCCTTGGGTGAATGGCAAACAGATGGTGTGTATGTGATGTCCTTGCCAAAAGCTTTTCTGCGTTGTCATCAGTCCATCCTGTATCGAGCAGAGGTAGGTGTGGCCCTGAATTCCAACTTGGACCCGAGCCCCTGAATTTTAGACAGGAGGGTCAGATTCACATCTTCAGCTCCCTAAACTGATGGTTCAGAAATTGGATCCAACACTAGAATGGGCGGAGGTGGCTCTTTTCCAGTTCCAGGTTCTGAAGTAGCTCCAGATACTGGCAATCTCATGAGAACAGCTGGTCTTATGAGATTTCTGCTGCTCGAGTTGGTAAAATCTCACATGATCTCTGACTCCAGTCTCCTTGATGACTGCTCCAGAAGTTTCAGTGGTCATTTGGCGTAAGTCTGAGCTCTGGATCTGGTTCAACTCAAACCCAGAGTCTAGATTTGATCTGGAACCTCCTGGACATGGCCGGTTTGGAATTTTGTCCACACACTTGTCTTGTTTTCTGATCCGCTCCAGTGTGGCTCTCTCAGCCAGGCAGGTATCCATGGTGATCTTGATTGTTAAATTTATCAGTGGGGTGATCGTAGAAAGATGCCCACACCTTGATTTCTCTTTCTCACAGCATTTGAAGCCTACAACTAGAACGTACAGTCCCTTTTTCCCCCAAGGCCATGAATCACCCTAAAGAGGGTGGAGCCAACCCTCTCCATACTTCAGCGTAGGTGTGCTTCTGGCAAAAGGGTTGCACTGCACTGTGCTTGTTAGGATAAAGCAGTTTACATTCATTCCCTGCATGTTGGTGAGCCTTGACTCACTGTCTCCCCAGCCACACTGGCTGGGACCAGGGCCGGCGCTGGGGATCGTGGCGCCCCCCCGCAGCAGAGCGACACCGGCGCAGATGAGTGACGTCATCAGGGGAGTGCCACGGCACTGTCCCCTTTTGACGCCCCTCAAAATGCTGGCAACCCCCTGCAGCGCAGGGGCTGCTTACTGTGTAGTGCCGGCCCTGGCTGAGACACTTGCTTTGAGTTGGGGCTGCCTCTTCACAGACCTGTGCCGTACATGATCAGTGCAAAGATGGGGTAAAACAAACCCACTGAGGCTGGGTTGGGGAAGGTGCGTGGTGGTTTTAGAGACAAACAGTTGCTCCTGGCTAATCGAGGCATGCGGTTCTTTGTTTTGCAGGTGGTGCCGGGGACCGGGAAAAGATGCCTGTCAATCATGAAGCCTTTCTGCTCATGGCTAATTCACAGAATGAGATGGAAGACTGGGTGAAAGCCATCCGGCGGGTCATATGGGCTCCCTTTGGTGGAGGTATTGCACATAGCTCACATGCACATAAATTAAAACTGTTGCCTCAAGGTAAAACATATTCTTGTGATACTAGGGTACGCAAAGCTCTGTCAAATCACTGCAATGCCTAGCTAAACTCTCTGCCTCCTGACACTTTGTAAAGCAAAACTGTTGGGGTGGGAGGGAATCCACATTGTTTCTCCTTGCAAGGATGTAAAACTGCTCCCCTCAAAACACCTGATGTGGAAGAAAAAGCACAGCAGGAGTATTTTATTCTAACTCATTGTTCACAGTTATTTTTATTACCTAGTTCCTGATTCCTCCACCTCCTTTTCTTTTGATGTGAAGAAGGATGTTGCCTTAACTCCATTCTCCACCTCTGGACCTAGGGGCCATTTCTAAACACTCAAGACACATGAAAGGAGGCGTCACTTTCTACTTGATCAAGATAGAAGCCTTATCCTGCGTCCTGAATACAAGCAAAGCTCCCCTTGACTTCAGTGGGGGTTTTGTCTGTGTAAGGACCGCACGACACACTTCAGAGGGTATCAGTGTTGCCACTTCCAATCCTATGATATTTGATGTTTTATTTACATCTCCAGCTCCTGGAGCCCTGTGATTAGACTTTTTAAGGCTGAGAGTAAATTTCTGGCCCTCCAGGCTGTGGGGAAAGCTTGAGAATGTGATCCCTCTCTGCCCGGAAAGCTCAGCCACCACAAGGCCAATCTTCTGACTTTTTTTTTTCTTTTTGTCGGGCAGGGTTGTGGGGATTTGACTCAGTTTGGTGGTACTGGGGAATGTCTGGAGGCAGCAGTGGCAGTAGACCCCCTCCGCTCTGAGGCCTTGCCTACCCTACACAGAAGCATCCAGATCCTTCAGGGTCTTTGGGTGCCTAATGCCCATCAAAATCATTGGGGTTTAGGCACCTAGGTACCTCTGACAAAGGGCTGGCTGCTTATCTGTAGTCTGGGCTGACAGTGTCTGTACAGTGTGCTGTGTAGGACCCCTGGAATGGCTGCTGTGCAGTGGGTACAAGTGTCTGTCATAGACTCTAGAAGGAGGCCTCTGCCCAAGCTTGGCTCAATGTGAGCTAATCTATCAAGGTGTCCCCACAGGCAGCCCTAAGCCCTGCTTCTAAACCCAACCTACAGGGCCGTGCCCCCATTTTCAGTTTGCCTCAGAGCCTCCTTCCGCAGGGATGTGTCATGAATCCCGAATACACTGGTGCAATCACAGCTGGAAGCTGTGCTTTGGAAGGAGCTTGCATGAGTCTGTCAGAGATAAATTCGCTGCAGGGACCAGCTAATCACTGCAAGGAAAACAGAGCAAAGTAGTCATTCCATGCATATGTCCCCAGGGCAGATGCTGGTGTAGGTTAGGCATTTTTATTGTCAAAGTGCCCATGGACTTATCAGTCCCTTGAAATAAAGCTAGCCCATTAGCTACCATCAGGGGTAAACCCACTGGCTCTGACCTCCACAGTGCCAGTGCTAAGGAATTTAAAGATTAGTGGGCAGGCCTCAAAAATCATTTGATGGAGGTTTTTAAAATACATATTTTGGTTATTTTTTTTTTGCCCTTCTGGATCCTGAGGCTCCTGGGCACACTTGCTGCAACCATTAGAGCTAGGAATTTGCTTTTTTAAAAATGAAACCTGACAAACCCCCCTAGTCCTGTGACTCCAGAAGCTGGAGCTGTAAAAAAAAAACAAAAACCCACCACCAACCAGATATCACCAGACCGAGAATAACTCATGAGAGGTGGTAACAAAACAGACTAGGAGCAGGGTAATAACCAAGAAAAGTCAGCAATTTTCCTCTGTCACTGTGACAGACACAGTGGGCCCAACCCATCAGTGAGAGCTGAATAATAATATCTAGCTCTCATCATCAGTGGGTCTCAAAGCACTTTATAAAGGAGAGCAGTACCACTATCTTCATTTTATGGATGGGAAAACTGAGACAGAGCATGGGCATAACTTCCCACAGTTACCTAACAGGGCAATAGCAGAGCCAGGATTAGAACTGAGAACTCCTAACCCTCCTCACACAGGTCTTTCTGCTAGCTCACAAAGCTGAAATTTCACTTCAGCTCATTAACCCAGTCAGGCTTTCATGCTTGCCTTTTTTTATCTGTGGCTTTCTCCCTTTCCTTAGTATTTAGAGAATGACAATCACCAAGTGATCTACTTGCTACATTCATGTCCAAAGTATTTCATCAGGCTTTGAGGCAATGATCAAATTCACCCACCCACCCACCTCTCCCTGGAATGGAATCAGGGCTTTTTGCATGTGGTATTTCAGCTTGGCTTACTCTATGGGAAAACAGTAAACAGCGCGGTCTCTTTGTATTTTAACTGAATAATTTTAACTCTGCTTCACTGCCATCGCTCCTAATTTTGAGACCCAAGTCTTATCTATTGACACGTTTTAATATTTGAAGCTGGGGAGGAAAAAAAATCAGGCTTTATTATTAATATGCAAATATCCAACCCTGGAGAAGGTTGATAGGATGTGAAAATGAATTAGTCCAAGATAAAAGGGGAGGCTTAGCCACATACTTTAATCTTTGCTGGTGTATTGAAGACAGTTATAAATCAAAGAGGACTAGGGGGAAGGAGGGTATGTTGATGCGGGTACACGGAAGGCACAGCCTTTTAAAAATGAAACGGAAAACTCCCCAAAGCTGTTGGGGAGCCCAAGGTGTTAACTGGAGACAGGTGCAGACTCAAAAGCCACACAGTTTACACTTTGAAACAAGTTTCAAATTCAGCCTTAAAAAAAATCCATGAGCACCTAAGTCTTTTGGCTTGTTGATGGCAGTTGGAGTTTCTAATGGGTTCCCCTGACTTTCAGCCCCCTAGAACTATGCATCTAGTCGATTGCAGCCAGAACAGAGTCTGTGAAGCTCAGCTTTGAAAAGTAGCTGTGTGCACGCACGGCTTGTTTTTATTTTGAAAAGCAGGCATTGAACTGAATGGAGACCGCTGGGCTGGGATGTGCTCTCAAGGCTTGATTAGAATGCTGTCTGACCCCACCTCAGTCTTGCGAGATGAAATTTCTTGTTTACACCACTGAGCGCCAGGGAATTTACACCTCGTAACTAAAAGCAGAATCTGCCCCCCTTTGGGGCTCTGTGACTGACAAAGTAGATACTTTGTGCCTTCATTTCCTTGCCAGTAGGGGCACCCTACTCTTTGGAGGCAACTCTCCATCTAGCCTCCACAGTCCTGTAACTCTCTGTTTGCATCAGAGCTGCAGCACAGCGGGTGTCTGGGGAAAGCTGTAATCATGGGACTTGTCATGCAATGCTGAGTTTAACTCTGCCTCCCAACACTCTCAAAGCTCAGCTGTGTGATGCTGCTGTGGCAGAGGGGACATATGATAGCACCCAGTACCATGTGTGGCAGGCCACTCACCATATCCAGTCCAGTGTGCTTCTGTGACCCCTCAATTCCCACTCCTGAACCCCAATTCGTCCTGCTTTGCCAAATGACCACTCACTCCTGAGTCAGCCCACTCCAGCCTCTGGCGTGCAATTGGTCCAAAGCAGTGGGTGTATGCCCTCTGGCTACTCGAGGACAGTCCCCCAGTAAGGACCCCCGGCCCCATTTACCACATCAGGAGCCAATGTCTACAGAGACTGCGACCCACTCCCAACCACCATACACTGAAGTCTGTCTATTTAACAAAGAAATGGATTGTTCCCAGCCCTCTTCGCTCACATCCTCTGAAGACGACACAGCTTTAGATAAAACAACTACTAGCTTATTGATCAGATTATAATTCTAAGTGAGAATATTGCCAATCATGGCAGAAAAGAATCACAATATAAATGAGTCAGGAGTGGTCATGAGGAAGTAAAATGTGAAACACACATACTAACCTAATATCTCTACTTAAACTGACCTCATAGTCCAAGTTCATGCTCAAGACATTCAGCTGCCACATGTTTGTACAGCCAGTCTCGCCCTTAGTCCAGGCAGGGCCCAGACCTTGCTTGAAGTTGTTTCAAGATGGAGAGTACCAGGCAAAAAGCACCAAACCCTTCCAAGTGTTTTTCTTTGTTCCAAAACTCTCTCTCACTCCCTTCTAATGGGCAAAGGTGATCCCTTTGTCTTGTCTGAGGCACCTCAATTAGCATAGTCTTTGCCGCCTTTTCCAGGTGTTTGCTTGCCCACTGCTGCTGACAAAGTTGTCTGTCTCCCTCCCCCTTTAACTTGTTACACATCACTGCACTGAAGCCAGCAGGGCATGGGCCCTGCATCTCCTGCCTGCTGTGCCTAGCCAGCAGCGCAGCACCAGATCTAGCTCTGGGCTGGCAAGCAGCAGGATGCTTGAAGCCGAAGCTGGCTTCTGCTGCTGCCCATAAGCAGTAGGAGGCTTGGAACCAGCTGGATCAGGCTCTGGGGCAGGACCAGGGCCACAGGGCAGTGGGGGTTGGGCCCGGCCCCAACCCTTTGCCAGCAGCACTCCTAGGGTATGTCCACACGTCTCTTTTATTTTGAAATAACACTGGTTATTTCGAAATAAAAAAGATTAGGTCCACACGATGTTTTCTTATTTCAAAATGATGGGCTCTGTCATTTCGAAATAAGAACCGTCATTTTGAAACAGCTTAAACCCCATTCATTTTGAAACGTCTGCTATTTCGAAATGGTTATTTCAAAATAACGCTGTTTGGACATGTTGTTTTGAAACAACACCATTGTTTCGAAACAACTGTTTCAAAACAACATGTCCAAATGGCCTTATTTTGAAACAACCATTTCGAAATAACAGCTGTTTCGAAAGCAGACTTTTCCTTAATTCGAATTAACATTTTCTGAATTCAAACTAACTTATTTCGAAATAAGGACTTTATTTCAAAATAACTCATTTTGAAATAACTTATTTCGAAATAATGATGTTTGTGTGGACATAGCCCTAGTTATATGTCTGCACATGCATGAAATTGTAGGAAACATATACTACTACTCATGAAGAATAGGTTACGAGCATCCATAAAGAAACATTGCATGGTATAAGTGGCAACAAATCATACTATCACAGTGCACAAGTGAGCAGGAAAATCATATAGATCATAACCCAGGGTGCACAGATGTGCATCCTGTGACATCATGGCAGTGCTAGCCAATTATTCTGCTTCAGGCTGGGCCTTGCTGGATGTTCAAGTCCTTTGGGATTCTTGTGAGTTTGTTGTCTTACCCCGAAAAACCCTCATGGATTGACGCTAGGGCTCATGGATCTGAAAGCTTGAGCCTCTGTTCCCTGAGTGAGCTGAAAAGTCAGGCACCTAGAAGTGCTGAGGCTGACTAACCTTGCTGCTGGATCTGCTCCCTGCTCTCTTTGTTCCCCCACCCCTTCAGTCTGAATCCAGGCCTCCCTTCAGTTTGCTAGGCCTTCCCACCTCTCCTCCCAGTGGGGCAGGGCCTGCATAGCTGAGATCTGTACCTAGGGTGCACCTCACCTCAACGCTAGGCCCTTCTGCTGTGGCACCTGCCTCCTGGTTTCTTCTCCCAATCCCCACCCACACAGGTCTCCCAGCTACAGGACTGTTTCCATGGCCTTAACTGGCATCAGACAGGGAGTGTGCTTGCCACAAGCCAGCCTTGCTCTAGGCACCTGACTATACGCAGAAACTTCCAGGAAAAGCTCCTGGCTTGACGTCTTCATCCCAGCATACATCTCTTTATTCCAGAATAATTAATGTACTTCATCCAAACGAGAGTGCATGCCTGGGGAATGATTCTAGTCAGTTGCCCCAGGTAGACAAACTCTAATTCCAGTGCTTTATTTGTAATAAAAGGAGTGCTGGAGCTCAAGCAGTTTCTTCTTTTTTTCTTTCATAACTGGCACGGCAAGCCCAAAGGTGCCAGGGCTATGAACTGCCAAGCCCAGAGGTGTTGGTAAGACTGGATACAAATAAATCACTGCCTGGTTTGCTGAGTCTGTTAGGGGAAACCTTGGACCCAGAGTTTAATCTGGGACCTGTCCTGGGAAATCCAGGAATTCCTCAAAACATTGGGAAAGACACAGACATTTTGAAGGGCCAAACATTCCTGTCAATTTCCAAAGGGATAGCCGTGTTAGTCTAGCCAAGCAAAAAACCCAAGGAATTGTGTGGCACTTTAAGATGAACAGATTTAGTTTTCGCATGAGCTTTTGTGGGAGAAAATCCCACTTTGTCAGATGCTTCAAAGATGGGTGAACTTACAGAATGGAATGAAAGTAAATGCAAAGGGGTGTAAAACATAGGATCAGGTCATACAGTAACAGCAAATCAGAGCAGTTGTTAGGTTCAAACCATGGGAAGCCTGAAGTCTAATTACCTTTTGTAATGGGAAAAAACCCCATAGTCTTGGTTCAGTCCTGCTTTCACAGAATTTAGCTTTCATATTATTTCGAGTTCAGCTGTTTCTCTTTGAAGTCTTGATGTCCCAGCCACATCTTCAAAGAGAAACAGCTGAACTTGAATTAATATGCAAGCTAAATTCTGTGAAAGCAGGACTGAATTGAGACTATGGGTTCTTTTCCCATTACAAAAAGTAATTTGACTTCAGGCTTCCCATGGTTTGAACCTAACAACTGCTCTGATTTGCTGTTACTGTATGACCTGATCCTATGTTTTACACCCCTTTGCATTTACTTTCATTCCATTCTGTAAGTTCACCCATCTTTGAAGCATCTGACAAAGTGGGATTTTCTCCCACAAAAGCTCATCCGAAAACTAAATCTGTTCGTTTTAAAGTGCCACATGACTCCAAACATTCCTGTCAGACACAGGTGCCTGCTGGGAAACTTGGCAGTAAATCATTTAACCTGCCTTGTGCCTCATTTTCCCTTCTGTACAATGGGGATTTCCCCAGGGTGTCTTTTGTGAACAGAGAACCCATCTTGGGTGTTCCCAGTCCGGGCCAAGGGCAATGGTGTCTCCTCCTCTCAGTGCTCCAGAATTGGAGGCCAGCCTCCTCTCACACTGTTATCCTTCACAACTCTGTCCTGTGTGGTGCTCTTCTGCCCTTTCATGGGGCAGAAAAGGGCACCCTGTGGGGCAGGATAAAACCCAGTGAAATCCCTGGACAGCTGCTTGATGTTTGCCTTGCTGTGTGTGTGTGTATGTGTGTTATCTCTGCACAGAGATACAACTGGCGCCTGGCTACTTTTATCAGTGTTTGTTCTTCCACCCCAGAGTCTGGGGGCGGGGGACAGACCGGAGCAATGGGAAAGGAACAGAGGAGGGGTCTGCCTTAATTAATTCTGAAAGAGCCAGTGGGGACAAGGGGGGGGGGACAAAGTGTCGGTGGGAGGCAGTGATTAGCTTTACCCACTTGGTATTCACAGCAGCAGAAGGTGGAGTTCCTCTTACAGACAGGGAAACTAAGGCACAGGACTGAATCACCATGGGGCCTATCTTTCTGCTTTGCCCCTCCTCCAGCACAGCAGTCTACACAGCATTTCCTTTATCTCTCACATCTGTCCCTGAGATGTGATGAAGCCTGACTTAGCTAGGTATCTAAGATGCTCTGTATAGGCTACCTTAAAAAGCCAGTGAGATGCCCAAACACTATGGTATTTATCTTCACTGTACCCTGTGATCCTTGTTGTACATATGGGAAATTGAGGCACAGAGAGGATAAGTGACTTGCCAAGCATCCAAACAGGCTCTCTGGGGTGGTGCAGGCCTGTGTTTCTGGCTGCTCGCCATTCAGTTGGCCTTCCTTTTGGCAACTGTCTCTAGGCTGTCCTGAGACCAGACCAAGATGGACCCATTAATCAGACCCAGCGTGTTTTTCTAAAAGATCTGCTTAAGGAAATAATGCAGGAAAATTCTCCGGCTTGTGTAACATAGGACCTCAAAGTCCATGACCACTGGGGACCCTTCTGGCTGCACAGTCTGTGAATCTGTGGCCTCAAGAGCAACACAGCACTACAAGCACCCAAGTATTGCCTGGCTTCAGATGGAGACATGGGACAGCCCAGGAACATGGAAGGTGTGGAGCACGGCCCAGCAGTGTGGGCCTCAGTGTGAAGCATGTTAGCACCACATCACGTGCCCCCCCTGCGCCTTTGGAGCTAAACACTACGGGCAGGGCTAGTGTTAGTTGCAGAGATTGGAGACAATGGACCCAATCCCTCAGGTGCTGTAAATTGGCCCAGCTCAAGGGCTTTCACCAGGATCGTTGCTCCACTCATGAGCACCAATGAAATCCATTGAGCAGTATCCTCCTTGGCGAGAGGCATAAGTGCAACACTATACAGAAGTTCTTAGGGCCCATGGAAAAGCAAGGCCCCCTTCTTTGTTAGTAGGGATGGTGGAATAGCCCACAAACCAGCAACTCCTCCTACTGCCTACCCTCTCACTTCTGTGCCACATGGCCTTTTTTGCCATCTGGTAGTAAAACATTAGTAAGATGCCAGTCACTCCGATACAGGGGTGTTCTAATAAGATGTCTGCATGTACATATGTAAATAAGGTGGCAGTAGGTAAACTCAAGAATGTGAATCATAATTCCTGAGTTTTGTGGAACCAGTAACATTTCTTGTGCTCTCCAGAGAGGTTCCACTTTACATGGAGCGCCTACCAGCAGCCAAAGGCCTTGCCTTGGGCCTTGTTTTGCCCTCTGAAGATAGATTCTGAGTGTAGCACATTTCTCTCCAAAAGAGCCTCTGTTGCATCACAAACTCTCATTAACAGGCTCAGTCTGCACCTCTGCTCCCTACTGGAGTCAATCAGAACTGCTCATCTCTGTTTCATATGTCCTTTGCTGCTGATGGAGAGTCTCATGAGGGGCCTGCATTCATCTAGTAGACTGATCTTAATTCCACTGACGTTGGCCATAGTGGGCCACCCAGTAATAAAGGTGAAGTCTTCGCTGGCCACAGATTTAGACTGTTTCGTGCCAGCCTCCAGCCATGGAGAGGGCAGTGCTTAGGGGGCTGATTCAGAAAGGTAAGTGTCCCCAGCTGAGTGTCCCCACCCACACTCTCAGTTTCTCACGCAGGCCTCCCCTGTGAACACAGCCACCTTTGTGCTTTGTCTATGAAAGCTGCCTCAGGTTCAAAGCCCCCTCCCTGTCCCCTGGCTCTTAGAGCAGGACAAGCCATGACAGTGGGTGATTAATGGGCCGTGTATGCACCTGTGGTGTTTCTCTCCTTGCAGGGAAGTCTTATTATTGGTGTGTTGGGAGAATCTGTGTTAGAGGAGAAAGGCAGTTTAGCCGCCTGCAGGCAATAGATTTAACTCTTTGAGACCCTCCAACTGCTTCAGCTCCTCCAGGACCCTCAGATCTTCTGGGAGGCCCTTCTTTTCCCCTGCCCGCACCCACAGGCCTTCCGTTTTACAGCCCCACCTGCTATCTAGTGCAATGGTTTTCAAACCTTTTTTCCTGGGACACAGTTGAAAAAAATCATTTATGTCCACAACCCAACAATTACATCTTTGAGCAATGCATTCGAGTGTTTTGGCGGTGCCAGCAGGGTGTGCCATGACCCAGTACCGGGTCCCGACCCTAAGTTTGAAAAACACTGATTTAATGGGCTGCACATTTGGCTGCCAGGGCTCACTCTGTCCTTGGCCTCTACTGATCTGGCTCTGAAAATCTGGGTTAATTTATTTAAAGAGAATCCCTCATATCCTGGCTCAGAAATGCTTGAAGTCCTCAAGAAAGGGCAGCTCTCCTGCTCCTTCCAGCCTCAGGTTGTTTGACTAAACCCTTGAACCGTTCAGTGCTTTTCCAGCTCCTCTGAGGTTCTTTTCTTGCTGCTGATGTCTCTGGCTGGCATCAGGCTGCGTGGAAGTCCCTGGGTACCCCTGCACCGTAACTCTCCCACGCCGCTTTCTGTGCCCACTCTGTTTATGCTCCTGGAAGTTGCCCTCTTTTTTTCCTGACCCCAGGTTAATGCTGGAGTTTCATGCAAATAGCCAGGACTGCTTGGCTGGAGAAGGAATGGGAATTGCAGCAGGCAGCTTATCCTGGCCAGTGGACTCTGTGGGAGCAGGATCCTGTTACTGGTCTGAAGTCCAGGAGCCATCTCTACCCAGCGTGTCAGCCCTGGGACAAGGCTGGTCCTGGCCTCAGTAAGAGAAGCCACATTGCCCCTGAACAACAACCTGTGCGCTTTGTTGCTGTTACGATAGGCAGTGGGCTGTGTTTGCTCCTCATGGGACCTCACACCTGGAACAGACCAGGCAAATATAGGGTCAGAAGAAGACCTGAGGCACAGAGAGAAAGTGATTTACCTAAAGTCACACAGCCGGTTAGTTATTATAACCCAGGTCTGAGTCCCAGGCCAGTACCAGCCTTCCTCTTGCTTGGCCAGTGGGGCCCCAGACTGCAACACAGGGAAGGGGGCACAGTATTGACTGTGAATGTTTTCTTCCCCACTGCCACATCTTCTCTGGGGGAGGGAATTAACAAGGACACTGAGCTAGCGGCCAGGTCTCAGTGCTGCTCAGTCAGAACACATGGTTTCTCAGTGCAGGGTGGTGGCTTGTCCTGTGAGCAATAAACGGCTTGACTTCCTACAGCCTCCTAGTCAATAGGAGTTTTCTTAGCTGGACAGACAAGGATACAGTGGAGTTAGTTGCCCACAAAAGGCTATAGCAGAAGCTAAGAATCTCTAACCCCTTCCATCAGAGGATCTTAGTTAAGATGGAGAGCACCGTTGGCAAACCAGCTTAGGGAAGTATGAATGTTCCCATTATACAGAGGAGAAACAGAGGCATGGAGCAGTCACACACTGGAGATCATTGGCAGAACTGCTAATGAGTCTCTGCTGTTACCCACTTCTGTGCGCCCTCCTTAGGGGAAGAGAAGGCAGGCAGCTTCTAATCAGTTCGCATGTGGGAGGAGCTCCAGGCTCCCTTGTAAATGCAGATCTCAGAGTGCCACACGACTCCTTGGTTTTTTTTGCTGGACTAGACTAACATTCCTATCCCATTGGAAATTGACTCAGAAGATCAGTCTCTACTGCAATTTCTTTGCACGTTAGCATGCCATATGGCAAAAAACAAAACAAAACAAAACAAAAAAAAACCCAAGGAGTCGTGTGGCACTTTAAGACTAACAGATTTATTTTTCTTACGAGCTGTCGTGGGAGAAAATCCCAGTTTGTCAGATGCATCTGGTTTTTTTTTTTGCTGGACTAGACTAACACGGCTATCCCTTTGGAAAATGCCATATGGCAGCCATGCTAGCCTCCCAAGTACAAACAGCAGACCGCACTGCAAGGCAGGGATAACCTGATAGTTAAGGCTAGATTTTTGACCCTGACATCTCCTCTCCCAGATAAGAGCAGAGGTTTTGCTAGTGGAATGATTCTTTGTGTTCATTGCAACTCACATTCAGATGTAAAGGATAAAAGACAATGAATAGGAAACAGCAAATGGATTCATTTCCCTTGCTGAATCTGAAGGATGTAGCAAAGCGAAAGCGAGTGTGAAATTCACTCAGCAACAAGAGATTTGAGGGAGCATGCTACCTAAAGAATCAGGTAGCTTCTGAGGTGTGGTTTGGAGAAGCACTCAGAAATTCAATGATCATCTCATTCATTTCCCAAGTACCCAAGCTGCTTCAGTCTGGGGCTCTGGCAAGGTTGAGTGGCACTGATTTCTGGTGGTACTTTGCAATGTGATCTACCTATCACTGCTTATGAATAACAAACTCTAGTTAGTACGTATTATTTTTCATCCTCAAGTCGTAAAGCAATTTACAAAGGAAGCAAGTATCATTATCCCCGTTTTACAGATGAAAAACTAAGGCACAGAGCAGTGACTTTCCCATGGTCAGCTAGCAAGCCAATGACAGTGTGAGGAATAGAAACCTCATCTCCTGAGTCATAGTCCAGTGCGCTACTCCTTAAGTCACAGATTCACCATAAAATAAAATGGGCCCAAACAACAAAGTTTGGACCCGGAGCCAGACTGCAAATCTAACAAAGTTCACAGGCATTCAGGGTGCCAGGGTTTTCATTCGGCTGCTAGAGACAGGGACCAGCAGCAACATACAGCCTTGGATCCAGTACCAGATTCTAAACCCCACTGTAGGATAGAATCATAGGGTTGGAAGGGACCTCGTGAGATCATCAAGTCCATCCCCCCCGGCCTTGAATCCAGGACCTTCTGCATATTAAGCAGAGAGGCTAGCCACTAACCATCATTGTTACAGTTGGATCTAGGGCAGGATTCCAGCCATTCTCTAATGATGAGGCTCTTTGGTAGGACTACATATTATGTAATAACTATTTTGATATCCACCTATGGATTTTCTCCCATGAAAGCTCATGTGATAAGTAAATTTGTTACTCTTGAAGTGCCACCAGACTCGTCACTTGCTTTGCAGAACTAGACAAACATGGCTACCCTGTTAGAAGCCAGTATCCCCATAGGACTGCCTGGATAGCGGCGAGTTGAAGAGAGATGTTCCTACCACATTTGTGAAAACTTCTGTTAAAATCGCTGGAAACCGATGGGGCCAAGGGCTCTGGGAAATAAGGCCCTGGGGCCAGATCCTCCAAGCAATTTAAGCGTCTCACTCACAGGAGTGAGGTACCATTCTGGGCCTAAGTATCCCAACTTGGACATCCAAAGAGTGACCTAATGACTGCTGAAAATTTGGGCTTTTCCGCTCCCTGCCTCAGTTTCCCTATATTGAAAATGGGAGGCACCCATGTAAGTAAGTGGTGAGAATGAATATGAGCAGTCCCTGGCTGAAAAGAGTGATAGAAGTGAAAGATTTCATGGATTCCAAGGCCAGAAGGAACCAATGTTTTCATTTCGTCTGACCTGCTATATGACACAGGCCGAAGAACTGCCCCACAATAATCTTAGGGCAGACCTTTCAGGAAAAGCATCCAATCTTGATTTAGAAATTGGCAGTGATGGAGAGCCCACCACAGCTCCTGGTAAATTGTTCCAATGGTTAATTACCCTCACTGTTAAAAAATGTACATCTTATTTCCAGTTTGAATTTGTCTCACTTTGATGCTATATCTTTCACAGCTAGATTGAAAAGCCCTTTATGTATGTTTCCCATGTTGCTATCACATAGCATGGAGAACCACATTTTCTGAGGGATATTTGCTCAGATCAGATTTGAAAGGTATTTTTATGTTGTTCTCCACATTTCATTCCCCAAATATCTCTTCTTGTCGCTGTTTACAGAGAGTAAGTGGCTGGTTTTGGCGCGGTGCTCTGGATGTTGTGGCTAAGCAATGCTCAGGGCAGTTTATCATCTTTTTCTTTTCTCAGTCCCTGCAAACAAATATAAGAGCAGTTCAGAGAATTAGCCATGCAGAATCTTGCAGCAGTGTAATTTACTGCTGTTTAAGGATGCTCCTTCCTGTCTCCCTTTAGAGAAATGGAAGAACTGTTTAGACAGGGTTAGTTGAGCCTCCCCCATTGCTCAGACAAGATGAGCAGTGATGTTGAATAACCTTTCAGTCCTTATGTGTGGTCTCATGTTTGCCATACATACAGGTCCAGTTGACTGCTAGAAATCAATGTGATCTGGTTGTTTCTGTCAGCATACAGAGGACTGAGGGTTTGATTTGCATTCAGGTGCCAGTAGTGATGACTCCCTGGGCCAGAATAGTGGGCCAAGAGTGGAGTTTTGTCTTACTCTTAAGAGGATCTGTCCCAAACAACCAGGAGAATAGGGAACTGTCCTGTGCCTGGGTAAGGATGATTCAATGATTTTCTGCTGAGGTTAGCAGCACATCTGATTGTCCTTAACTATTCTGTCTGTCAGCTTTCTGTGGGTAAAAGGAGGTGACCCATTCATCTGCTTGGCTGGTATTGGAGATGGGGACTGAAGTAAAATCCTGAATCTGAAATGAACACACCCAAACTTTGAGGGAGTTCAGATCTGTAGTCAAACTTTAAGACTGGGCCATTCCTCTGGGAAGAAACAAATTAAGCCCCTGGATCTTACATCCCTGACCATGGCAGCTCGGGGCCAGCTGTAGGCAGACTCTGAACCACCCTGGGAATCTGGGGGAAGCAGGCAGGCTCCATTGACACAGGGCATTATAGTCAAAGCATAATTCAGTTCATGCAGACTCACAGTTCAAGTTTTGCAGTTGGTTTCAGGGCTGAATTTGGGCTGTGGTAGAAGCTAGAAACCTGCCGGGTTTTCAGGAGGCGTCTCTGAGAGTGAGTGAACTTTCCAGCAAGGCAGGGTTGAGTCTCAGGGCTTGTAAAGACGTGTGCAGCCAGGTCTCTTGCTTACAGCTCAGGGGCCTGTGGATTAACTGCAGAGCAATCAGCTCATGAGATCATTAGTAGGAGACCCCACCCCCAGTGGCACCTTGTGCTGAACCCGGGGTTCTGGGTGCCGAATATCTCAGCTCCCCAGCAGAACATCTATGGCAGGTTTTCTTGCCAAATCACCCTGGAGACCAAGGCTTTATCAGCAGAACAAGAGCAGGTAGTGACAATGTAGGCTTCCCCCTGCCAAAACCCCATTCCCAAGGGCAGAGAGGTCAGTCCTCATTGCCATTCCACCTTTGGAGCTCCTAGTGCCAGCGGTGAAGACTGTCTGGATGCAGTGTCTCTGTGAGCAGCTATATACGGTTTTCTATGGAAGCCAGTGCCTGAACTACTTAGAACGCCCAGGCCTGTGTGTGGTCGGAGCAGGAGGGGCGTAGGTTCTCTGGGCTCGGAAGAGAGAACTTGTACCCGTAGAAGCCTGGAATGCTAATAAGACAACTAGTTCACCAGCTGAATCATGCTAAGACGAGAGCAAGCAGTCTAAAAGCCTGAGCCAGGAGGCAGAAGGGAACTGCTGCTGTCTTGCAATGTTCCTGTAGCCCAGGGATCAGCAACACAGGCTCAGTGAGCCACCTGTGGCTCCCTGAGCATGCCCTTCTGGCTCCCTGGCAATCTCCTCCAGGGAGCCAAGTGTGCTCAGGGAACTCCTGGTTGGCCCCAGCATCATGACCAAATCAGGGGCTCTGGGGTCACCCCCCTTCCACCACAACTGCATGAGCTGGAAGCAGTCCAGCAGCTGCGCTGCAGCCCCTAGCACTGGCGGGGGGTGTGGAGGCAGTGCACGTTCCCTCTGTCCCTCCTTCCACTGACAGGATGGAGCAGCGCTGCCCCACCTGCCTCCAGCCAGCTGTCCCTCCCAAGAGTGGCTGGTGGAGAGCTGAATGTTGCTCGAATGGCCCACTGCACGGAGTTCTAGCCGCTTTGACCCAGCCACTCCAGGCCTGAGCAGAAACTGCCTCACCCCCAGGCCCTGGATCGGGCCCCTTCAGCGCTGGGGTGGCTGGGTCAAAGCGGCCTGAACTCCGCAGAGCAGGCCACTCCAGGGCCCAACTTTTGCAAGCTGTGGCTCTCCGCCAGCTGCTCTTGGGAGGGGCGGCCGGCTGGGGGTAGGCAGGGCAATGCTGCTCCATCCACCAGCAGAGGGAGGGAGGGAGCACGTGCTGCCCACATAACCCCCTGCCAGCACTAGGGGCATTGGTGCAGCTGCTGGGCCAGCTCCAGCATGTGGTTGTGGTGGGAGGGCAGGGGGAAATGGCTTTTCTGCTCTTTTGGGTTGCTGACCCCTGCTGTAGCCTAAACACCAAGGAAGAGTTGGTGGAGGTACTCTGATGGACGGCCTATGTGTGTCTGCTTGATTCACCAAGAGGGCCTGCCAGCCAGGAGCTAAAGAGAGAACCTGTTCACATCATTCCAGATCTTTTCACAAGGACAGCAAGACTGAGGGTCCTTCAGAAATCCACAGCTCCTGTTTGTGTGAGCATCTCAGCTTTCAGTTTTGGGAAAAGTATACTTGCAGCCCATGGGGTGACATTTCCAGGGCTGGTCTCATGTCCCAAAACTCAGAAGGCCAATTAAAAGCAAACGTTCATGATTTCTAAGGCAGTCTCATCACAGTTTGGCCTTTGAGGCATGATTCTGAGGGTTTTGGATTGGGAATGTTGTGTTTGACGTGCACCCTATTCTTATGAAACAGATTAAGACCTACTTCACATCTGCCGCCAAGTGGAGATTGGGGGGCAACAGCAGCAAAGGGAGGGTGCAATATGGTATTGTTGTGCTGTTCCCAGGCCCTTGAACTAGGGATGTTCCTGGCAAGGAACAGTTAGGAGGCAGCTGCTATCGTGTCTTTCAGCTAAGTTGCTCATTTGAGTTAGTGCGGTTGTTTTCTTTCACATGGAGACTGTGATTTCCTTCTCTGAAGAAGCGAGGTGGCTTGTATCCCCTAGCTGGGACCACTGGTGATGTTCCCATTATCTGCCTAAATGTCTGATCGGTTTCAGAATCCTGCTGAGGCCTCAGCCTCAATTGTTTTATTTGTGTTGCCTTTCCATGGCACTGGATGTCCACATCATTGAATGAGAAAGGAGTTGACCCTCTCGGCCTTATGATGGTTTAAGAGGGGAGCACTAAATACAAAAATAAAAACCCACATGCCATTTCCTGTCCCCTGGGCATCTGTCCCAGACTCTCGTTCCCAGTTTCTGTAATGTTGCTTTGAGCAGACGTGGTACAGCTTGGGAGCAGTGCCAGAAACTTGATGGCCCCATATATAAGTATCATTAAGAGCTTATACATGCTTCCTCTGGCAGCTCATGGTCTTGTTTTCCATAGGATTTAGCCTGCCATATTCACCCTGTGGGATAAGAACCATGAAATGATATAAATATAAGTAGACTAACTCTAGGTGTCTCACGAGCACTTTCTAGTCAATGAGCTTGGTAGTCTAGCTCATTTTTGGTACCAGCTCATATAGCCCCCAACAGAAATCAGAGCCCTCATTGTGCTAGGTGCTGTACATACACTGAGCAAGCTACAGTCTTTGCCCCAAAGAGTCTACAGCCCAAAAAGACCAAGGGAGGGATGGGAAACAACTTACCCAAAGTTACCTAGCAGGTCTAGGCTTAGAAACCATGTCTTCTGCAGCCTAGTAGAGGCCCCTGATCACTGGCCCACACTACTTCTCAGGTTGAGCTCTCACAGCTGACAGTGAGGTATGTCAAGATCCTCACACCTCTTTTAGACATGGGGAAACTGAGACCTAGAGCACTAAAGCAAGTTGCCCATGCACCAGGTAAGTGTTAGAACCAGGGTTAGAAGGGCTTTGTTGGAACCATTAGTCTCCTCAAGCCAGATGAACATAAGCTGTATGAATGACTATGGGGTATTTTGGCCTGAGATATCCAGGAGCACATAGGTAGCTGCATACAGGGGTGTTATCTGAGAGGAAAAGTTAGCCACACTTTGTCAGACCTCCCAAGGTCGGGGTAAAGGTTCTGGGGGGTTATGGGTCACTGAGCTTGAGTCCCCCAATCACTGGTTTTTAAATGGAGTGGAATTAGATGAATATATTGTGCCCTAGCTCTGTGGAATCCACCAGCCAGTTTATTACACATTCCTCTCCCGGGCATAATCAAGTGGGTGGGTGAATCTCCTAGCTCAGGCTGTGGTGCGTTACATCTCTAAAACTGGAGATTGCTGGTTCAATACCTGGGGGCAGTCTTCATGTCTGCAAGCCCTCCTGTATGGCAGGCTTCCTCCTTTCATTCTGTCCCATTGACTGTCCTGCTAAGTGCTCAACAGTAACACTGGGAGCCTGCATGCAATGGCTAAAATAAAGCTACACGCTGAGCTGGGGGGGGTGTGTGGAGATTTCTGCCTCCCTAGACTATGTGAGCAGCTCCAAAAAAAACCTGGCGATCAGTGGATGCCCCTCAGGTAGGGAGGGATGTCCCTTTGACACTGACTTAGCTGTTTCTGGCACTTGCTCTTCAATCAAGATGCTGGCCAGGGGCAGCAAACTGTCTTTGGGGCAGCTAACAGGCTGCAGAGAGTGGCATACAGACAGAACAGTTGCTGAGTTCTGCCGGCTATCAGGAATAGATCTGACAAGCAATTAGATCATGAATATATTACACAGCCTATAGGGGATGCCTTTGTTAAAACTTGAGACCCGTACTTAGTTAGCTCTGTTTACACAGGCTGTGCAAGGAGGGTGGGCAAGACCCTACCTGCCTCTCTCTCTCTCTCCCTCCCCCCTGGCTGAGGGAGCTGGCTAGCTCTGCATCTCATTGGATATTTCAAATGCTTTCTGCACAAGTCATAATTAATGCAGAGTGGTGGATCTGAGACCAGATGTGCTGCTGAGATTATCTCCCGGGCAGACCGGCTGCTCTCTGCTCTCCAGCACTGGGTGAATGGAAGGCTGCCAGTGCTGGGGCTC
Organism: Podocnemis expansa; assembly: GCA_007922195.1. Taxonomy (NCBI): domain Eukaryota; kingdom Metazoa; phylum Chordata; order Testudines; family Podocnemididae; genus Podocnemis; species Podocnemis expansa. The sequence goes on from ML681981.1 coordinate 48,442,625, forward strand.
AGCATGTGTCTGATGCCTGAAGTCAGGGCTTTCTTCTTCTGCCGCTCCTGCTGTCTGACGCTCAATGCCTGCCATGTAGCTGAGTGCTGCACCAGAGCCAGAGGTAGGCAACCGTTCTCCAGAGCTACCGCTGTTATGGTTTCCTTTACCTACAGGAAAAGCAGATCTTTGCAATAATACTTGGGTGAGCTCAGCCACAGACTAAATATAAACTTTTGGTGTTTACAGAGGTAAGGCAGGGAGAAGGAAAACTTCTGGCAGAAATGCTGCCTTTGCCTGCTAAGTACTAAGGAACTTTTCCAGAGAGTTTTTTTGCAGGAGAACATGTGTGTGTGTATTCTCAATTCCCTTCTCTACCAAGGACTCCCTCTTTGATCTTAGGCGAGTCTCATTATTTCTCTGAGCTGCCAATCCTGTTGTGTCCCTTTCTTTGTCTGTTTTGCTTGGCTAGAGCATAAACTCTTGGGAACAGGAATTCAGCGTGTGTATGTACAGCACCTTGCACAGTTGGAACTGTAGCTGCTACTGAAACAAAATGATCTGTGCACAGGAGCGTGGGTGTGCACAGGTGAGGAAAATGAGTGTGTCTGCATGATGGTGCACGAGTGCATTTGTGTGTCCACAGGCATGAAGTTGAGCATGCACAATGGTGTATGAGCACACATGCGAGAGTGAGTTGAGTGTGTGTGGCTGACACTGGGCATAGCCATGATTTTGTGTCTGTGAGAGTGGTGGGATGAGAAGACAGCAAGTATCTATTGGTGTGCGTGTGAGAAAGAGAGAGAGACACACACACATGCACGCGCACACACACACACGACATGACATGTTATGCTTTGATCTGTCCATTCAACGTGTGCTCGACATTGTGTTTTCTGGGAGCAGTAATTTGAGCAAAATGGATTGAAGATCTGACTTTCTTCTTTCTCCCTGTACTTTAGTTGGGTTGCAGAAAATGAAGTGGGGAGAATATATTTCCTGCTAACTGCATGTCTCAACAGCATGGCTGAATGTCTAGGAATCCTGTGCCTGGAGCTCATGGGTGAGCTCTTCAGGCAGTGATAGAGAGCCCATCTGAGGCTGTGAGTCAGTAGGGCATCCTTGCTGGCTTGGTTTCCTACAGGGATCCTAAATCTTCAGAGAAGAGAGAGAGTTTGTTGGAACTCCCCACCCCCAATTTGTCCAGGATCTCCCAGAGATTAGAGATGTGGTCCCAGGATGTTCTTTTACTGCTTTGAAACCAAACAAAACCTCAGGCTCTAGATAAGGATAGGGATAGGACAAGAGGTGTTAACTATTTGGCTGCCAGTAGTTTTGGGCTTAATTTCTAGTTTACCCTTGGCTGGCAGCTCTGTAGGCTGAGTGGCATTTGATTCCCACATCTGCTGGGCCGGAAATGAAGAGCAGCGCAGGGCAGTAAGGGGGGATCATCAAAGAGAGGAACGCCCTGCCAAGTTCAGCAGCAGCTCTAGGCACTGATGATTAAAAACAGGCCTGAGCCTCCAGGAGCCAAGGATGGAGCTGCATGCAAGGAGCTTCTAGTTTGCTTTTTATTTCAAAGGGAGGACAAAGCCAATCCAAGCTCAGACTGTGGCAGGTGACTGGACCATGTGTGCTCCCTTTTAACATGCTGCCGAGGGTTGGATGACTGAAGAGATACAGAAGAGAGATCCATTTGGCTTCCTGCTCTGAAATGTACAAGAGCTCAGCCTTAGGGATGGCGCTGTGCAATTTCCCTGGTTAGGCTTGTTCTCATGGTTAAAGAAGTGATAGCTAACACCTGCTGCTTTCACCAAAGCAGCTGATCTGGGTAGTAGAAACTCTTCTCTCTGGAGTTTCCACACAAGCAATGAATGTCTAGCTTTTAGCTGGCCCTTTTCACCTCTAGGTCTCAATGCACTTTACAAAGGACACCCGTATTGTTCTCCCCATTGAAACTGTGGGCTGCGCTGATTCAGCTGCATTGGAGTTTGATCAATTTAATTTAATCAGTGTGAACACTGAGGGAGGAGCCAGCTTCAGGCATTGGGACTTGTGGTGCTGTAGTTAAAATGGTATCCGGTGGAGACAGATGTTCTCCATCATGGTGGGGGGGAAATATTTTTGAGAGACAGGGCTGGTGGGAGAAAACAATTCAAATCCTAATAGAGGCTGGAGCCCTACCACCCAGTGAACATGGATCTGCTTTCCTGAAGAAAGCTATTATCCCACCCATTCCAAGGAGACATGAAGAGGTGTGCCAGGAGTATAATGGGATATGGAGTCTTCATCACCAGGCCACTGCTTGGGATTTGGCCTGAGCCAGAAAGGACTAAGGAGAGTATGAACAGGCTGGGCTGATTTTGAACCCATTCCGCTGGGATCCGGAGTTCAACTCAAAACTGGGTGGTGCTAGGAAAGGGAGCTTGGGAAGAGGCTCAGAGAGCAGGTAGAGTGGAAAATAAAGAGGCTGTGACAGGAGCTGCAAAGCCTGGGGGACAGAGAGAGTCTAACAGGGTAAATGACAAGGAGTTCTGTGGCACTTTCAAACACTAACAAATTTATTTGTTGCATGAGCTCTTGTGGGCACAATCCCAGTTGGTCAGATGAATGAAATGGAAAATATATCATGTAGGCTTTAAATACGTAGATACAGAGAAGGATGAATCACAGGGTATGTCACTGACTGTGGCAAAATCGTCGCCATCAGCCCAACGTTTCACAAGCACTGAGTAGCGAGCCTGAACTCACTGAGGCAATCCTAGAAGTCAGCGCCGGAAGTCCTGGGGCCAGGAGGTATAGGGGAAAGCTGACCACAGGGATTTGTGGTCGGCTTTCCCCAGTGTGTCCCAGTGACTTAGAAAGTCACCACCATTTACTCAAGGCATTTTACGTGCCACGTGTAAATTACTGTCAACTGCGGCTGAAAAGCAGCCCCAGGGTAGACAAGGGCACAAGGTTAATTCAAACAGATCTAGAGGGATAGAATGCTAGCCTATCTGCAGGGCCAGCCTGAGGTTTTTCAGCATCCTAGGTGCCTGTAATTTTGCCCCCTGCCCCCCCCCACCGCACCTGGGGGGCAGAGCAAACCAGTCTGGGAGCTGGGCTCCCCAGTCCTGCCTCACCTATGGGCTGGCTGTCCCTGCCGCCAGGACAGAACAGCCAGCCCACAGGAGGGGTAAGAGAATGGAGCCCTGCCTCTGGGCTGGCCTGCTCAGCCCCTGCACTGCCTACCCCCCGCTGCCTTTGCCCTCTCACCCACCCCCCCAAGGGCAGCCCTGGTGGAGTGCCCTTGGTACCCCCTATTGCCCGATTGCCTCTGTAGACGGACCAGCCCTGCCTATCTGATGTTTGGATTTAAAGAGTGGAACAGGAAGGCAGGAGCTGAGAAGGGCAATTTAAGGGAAACGGTGGGTTACTTACCAGTAACCATCCTTCTTCGAGATGGGCTGCTTGCATACATTCAGCATTAGGTGTCTGTGTGCTGCAGTGCACAATTGATCGGAAACTTTTTAGCCCTAGCCTGTCAGAGCAGGGTCAGCAGCCAACACCCCCTCCAGCCACTCTCATGGCTATATGTATGGCCCTGACCCTGATCCTCCTCTGTCCCTTCTAGTCACCAACTCTAAGTAGTGGGGACAGTGGGAGGGTCCTGAATATATGTGAGCTGCCCATCTCAAAGAAGGACAGTTACTGGTAAGTAACCCACCATTTTTCTTCGAGCGCTGTTTGCATCATTCAGTATTAGGTGACTATTAGCCATACTGTGGAAAGTGGGCGGAGCTGGGTTGTTCCTGCATTCAGAATGGCTACACCCATAAAGGCAAAACCGAGGTGTGGAAAGGTGCCTGAATAGTAGGCTTTCCGGCTTATGTGGGGGAATGCCTTGTTAACCCTTGATTTTTTCTGAGAGAACATTGCATGAGGGAGGTAGTGAAAGCCTGTGTCTCACCTTGCCTTGGAGGTTTGAAGTACTGATACAAGGCTGTCCTCATTTGCTTTGGATCCCTTCAATGTTGTTGAGTGTGGTTAAAACAATCAAGGAAGACAAAAGAAGTTCTCATGTTTTGTCTACCCACTGTGCGATGATTGACTGTCATGTCCCAGGGAATTAAGGGGAGGATAAACCCACCCTTGCCACACTAGTGGGGTTCTGTCACTTCAGTGTGTGAGTGTCTAGTCTGGTTATACAGATCAAAGTGCTGAAAGTGCAACAAGCATGGCATTTGTTGCACAGTACCATTTTAGTGGGCACAGTTCAAACTTGATGAGGGAAGTCCTTTTGATGGCTATTAATTAACTAGGGAGAAGGGAAGCTAGTAGCAGTACATTGTAGGGCCTAGAAGCGGGTATGACTTCCTGGTCCCTTTGGCAAGAGAGGGAAGGAACAGTAACAAAGACTTACCAGTGTTGCTCGTTTGAGATCCGTGACCTTTAAATATAACCCTCTTCAGACTCAGTTGAGATGAACCCCAGTATGGTCCCTCTCTGAGGAGAGTAGATTGTCCCCGAGGGGAGTGGGCCTGTGTGGGCCCCACAACCATTTAGCGAGGAGGGGAAAGGCTTTGAGTGGATGAGCTATATCCATGTTTTGGTACCAAAGAAAGTTCTTTGTTTCAGAATGTCCTTTTGGTGGGGTCCCATCCTTAGAGGGCCTAACCATTGGGACAGGAAGGGAACCTTTAGGGATTGGAACTAAGGCATGAGGGTAATAAGGAGAAGGGGTAAGGGGGTTTGTCTCAAGCCTAGTTGGTCACTAGTGACTCAGGAGCCAACTGCCTTCGTTCTTGAAGCTTCTCTTGCCCCATTCAACAGATATGAGCAAGATCGGTGACAAGAAGTAAAAGAGGGACTAAGTGTTATGCCAGTAAGAGTCCCTCGTGTCCTCTGTGGCAGGTGTTCAGGGTATTGAGCTTCTTTGGTGGTCCTTTATGATTAAAGTGTGGGCCGCCTGTGGATTACAAGGAGATGAGACTGCAAGCTGTGGAGCTGTCCTACACCTGAGTAAGACTCAGATGCTTGAGTGAACCAGGTAATGTCTTGCAGTGTCTTATGCAGGGACACTGTGGCTTTTTCCTTACACTACTTGCTCCCTGTGTGTGTGCCCTCTGGTACAGTGGAGCCTCCACCTGAACAAACAGGCAGGATGTATGCTTCTATGTCTTTCTGGTGTGAAAATGCTGATGTGTTCCACCACTTTTCCAACAACCGAGGGTATGGGGGGGAGGGGCAAGAACCGTTGAGGGTCCTATTCTACCTTCATGAGGGGTGGGGGGTAGGGAATCATGCAGTACATCATCCGCTTCACTCAAGGACCTCAGTGGTATATACCACCACATGATGGGTTTGTCCCACCAGCTATGGGCTCTTGGGGTATGCAGAATACAGATGAGTCCCCTGTATAGGCTGCCCATGAAGGTGCAGATATCCTCACCTCTGAGTGAAGGACTTTCTTCAAGGTCCTGGAAACCATTAGTTCTCTTATGGGGAACCAGGGAACCACTAGCAGGGAAAGGGATGATAGGCATGTTCATTACCACCTGGGAGATGGTGGTTAATTCCCCTCTTGGAGGGCCAAGGCACTAACGCAGGCTTGCTTGGAGGGGTAAACACTCAATGTGGTGTAGCATTGCTAATAGGAGGGAAGGGTCATCCCAGTGCAGGCCTACAGATGGGTCAAGGTGTCCTGGGAGGTCTGTAAGGAGAACTTGAGGCGAGGGAGAGGGAAAGGGAAGAGAAAGAAAGGGAGAGATTCTTTGGGAAGGCATCCCTATGGGGGCCCGATGGGACTAACATTAGTGCCCATATTCCCTGTTTCCCACCATTAGATTTTGCACGCAGCAGGGTAGAGAAGCATTAAAATATTCCCTGTCTCCTTCACAGGTGGAAGGAGGATTCTCTCCACTCCCACATGACATATGGGTGCATCCTGGGGCAGGTCACCTTAGGAGTGTGGTGACAGGGCAACTCAAGCAATCTGCAAAAGGGGCTCGGAAGGGTTAAGGGGTTTTCTTGCCCCTTCGTTTATATGTCTCAGGAGGGCCAGGTGACGAGACCCCTGGGTTTCCAACCGTAGGGCAGGGGGAGGGGGATAGAAGTCTACTCACTTGCCCAGCAATGTGGGTTATCGAAACCCAGTCCTGGTGTAAATGAAAACAAGACAGTGGTGAGTAAAGCAGATGTTAAGTCCTGCATGGAGAAATGCATTTGGGCAGCTAAAATTTAAGTGAGTGCAGTATTCCAGTATGCGTCCAAGCTAACTCAATCTCTAGCCTGAATGGAGTGGAGCCCAGGTGGCAGGACTGCAGGGAAGTGGTCTGAATGCAAAGTCCCTAGGGCTATGTCCACACTTACATCAATTTAACTTATATCGATTTAATAAAATCAATATAAAATCATTAAATTGATTTAAGTTAAATCGATTTAGCAGGTCCCCACTGGAAACTCAAATCGAAATACTATGTCCATGGACAGGACTTGCTGTTTCGATTTAGGAGAGAGGCACCATGGGAGCTGTGGCAACATGGCCCCCTAGAAAGGCCATGCCCACACCCAATACATAGAAGAAGGAAGGCACCTGGGAAGGAGAAGGGCAAAAAGTGTTAAATCAATTTAACAGTTAAATCGAAGTAACATGTCCACACTGTGTTATTTTGAAATAATTTTTATTTAACCGTCATATAGATATAATGCTAGGTTTTATTATATCGATATGACTTTCCTTATATCGAAATGAGGGAGCTCCTCATTTCAAAATAAGGAAACATTGTATGGACCTACCATTTTTTAAATAGAAGTAACCAGCATTAGTTGAATTAAAGAGTGTGTGTGGACATAACCTAGGAGTGTAATTCAGCTCTAGAGTGGCTGAGTTGGATGCCAAAGGAAGAACTCTGAGTGCACTCAGATATTCTGAGCTTTAGCATGAACCATGCTGGAGGAGAAGCCCTCGATGTATCCAGCTAAGGGTTGTATAAGACCCTGGGAGAGAATAAGGGGTGATTTTGAATCAGATGCTGGGAATCGGGCCTGCAGGCTGGGGACTGGCAGCAGTTGAGAGAAAGAAAATTAGTTGAAGCCCCAGAGCTTGGAGGAGTAGTGCGGTGTACCTCCATTAACTTCTGAGTTGGGTCACTCCTCACTCCAGCCTGGGGAAAAGGGTTCTCAGACCCCTGATACAATGCATCTCCCCTTCTAACTGTGGATGGGGTCCCACCTAGGGCCTCTGCCACTGATTTCTGAGGGGTTGCTGAGATATAGGAGAGTGGGTGGAATCTGAGGGGGTTAGGATGTCAATAGAGACCTCTTTGGCATGGGGGCCCCAGCACTCTAATGGGGAGCCCCACATGACAGAGGGGATCTTGGGATGCTGGAGGGCTGATCTTGCCTCTCACTCGACAGGGGAGGCCCGGTTTGGCGCCTCTGCCACCAGTGCTTGCGCTGCTGGTGAGGGCTAGGGGAGTGACTGGGCACCTGTGGGACCATGCCCAGTGATCTGAGGGCTGATCTAGGGTCCCTCGCACCACGCAGCAGGTGGTCCATTGCCTCTGCAAACAAAGAGCATCCCTCAAAATGGAGGTCTTGGATAGATTGCTGCGTGTCTTGAGGCAGGCCTGCCCCCTGCAGCCAAGCTGCGCATCTCATAAAGACTACTGGCGATATACACCTTCTCACCGTGTCTGAGGCATCCCACACTACCAAGAGAGCATCCCAGGATGCTAGCATGCCTTCCTCTATAAGGGAGTCATAGTTCTCCCTGTGCTCCCGGGTGAGGAGATCCCAGAATCTCCTTATTGACTCCCAGATGTCTAGTGTGTATCGTCCTGCCAGTGCTTGGTAGTTCACAATGTGGAACTGGAAGGTGGAGGTTGAGTACACCTTCTGTCCCATGAGGTCCAGCCCCCTCGCCTACCTGGATCTCAGCAAGGGTTGTGGGGAAGGTTGACTCCCCCTCCCTAAGGCGGCTTTCATCAACCAGGAGCTTGGTACCACATGATCAGCCAAGAAAGGGAAACTATCTGGTGGGACCTGATATTTAGAACCCTGCAAATCTGCGGGTATCCACTGCAGATCCGTGGGTATCCGCATCCGTGGGTGTTGGTGTGGATAACCACAGACCCATTGCTGTGGATCGACTCACGGATGCAGCTTCTATTGTTACCTTATCACACTGCGATCCATTGCTGAAGCTGCTGCACTGGTCTGTGTCGGCAGCATGCAGGGGAACCAGGAAGCACTCTGGCCAATCCTAGATT
>ML681981.1:48450868-48473514 GCA_007922195.1 Podocnemis expansa
AAGAAATCTGATTGATAGCACAGCATGCGAACCACAAACAAGAAAGGAAAAAGTGGGTGGGACCCATGTGGGGAATGAACCAATCAAAGGCTGAATAGTAGTATGTGAGCCCAAGCTCAGTTGCAGGTACGGTTACAGATGCAGCTAAACCCTGGCATGCGGATTTCGGATCAGATTAATATTATCACTGAGTGGATGAGGATCAGATGCGGTTCCACATTTTTGTATCCACGCAGGGCTCTACTGATATTTATGACCTGCTGTATCTGAGATTGGAGGAATCGAAGCGGGAGTCAGCCAGCATACCCTGGTGAGGTTGTGCACACTAGGGTGCAATGGGACTGCGATTGCATCTGGAGGAGACGTTAGCCCCAGGTTGAATAGAAGGTCTTGATCCCCGCTGACGGGTTTGACCTCTAAGCCTGCATGCACCTGTTACCTGGAGAAGGAGGTCGTAGTGGGCAGTAGTGTCCTACCTGTAGGACCATGGTCTGGGATTTAAAGCCCTGTCAGGGGTTGTGGGCAAAGGTTGAATGGTCCTGGGCCCTTCAGTACCGCGGGAAGTTTCCTGAAAGGAAGCTTCCTATGGCGGGGACCACTCGTGAGGGGAGTACCAGGAGAGGCCCAGTGCCGGCAATACCTCACGGGTCTGTCTGCCTCTGTGTGAGGGAGTTACCTCCTTGGGGCTCTGGGATCATGATGCTTCCCGGTGCCGAGGGGTTGGGCTTGCCCTGGCACCGGCGTGAGAAAGGGATGGGGCAGTTGGTACTGAGAACGAGGCAGTGCTACAGTACCAGGTAGAAGGACAGCACACTCTGCGGCACTTGGCTGTAGGGCCCAGACTGGTACCGTCGGGCCCTTCAGAGGGAGAGACTCTCTCTGACTGCAGTAGCAAGGAACTCAGTACCGTTATCGGGGACGGAGATCGGTGCTGCACCGGAGTTCTCCATGTCCCCAAGAGGAAAGCCAGTTTTCCTCTCTGTTTCTGAGGCTTAGGAGCCTGAGGTGTAGGCAAAAGCAAGAGAGCTTTTGCTGCCTCAAAAACCTCCAGGGGCGAGGGGACCTTCATGACCTCCTGGTCCTGGTCCCAAGAGTGGCCCAGTTGGGGAGAGCTCGAGCAGCGCCTGTGCTTCAGCACCAAGAGGGATGCCGAGCACGTCGTCTTGTGCTCTTGAGGGGAGCAGCGCTGAGAGGGCTCCGGTGCTGCTCTGGTACGCGGTGCAAGCAACTCCAGTGGCGACCCCAATTCTCTGGGGGTAGGCTGCCATACTTGCTCCAAGGCCAATGCACAGTGCTTCTGCTCCCTGTCTTTCAGGGTCCTCGGTTTAAAGGACCAACAGATGGAGCAATTGGTAGCCTGGTGGGATTCCTCCAGGCACCATAGGCACTTCTTGTGGGGGTCATCCCTTGGGAAGGCCTTGCCACAAGAAGCACAGGGTTTGAAGCCTGGCATTGTTGGGAGCAGTTGGGAGAGGTCTTCTGGCTCCGGGTTGTATGCTCGGTAGGAGCAGCAGTTCTTGGTGGAACAATGTCCATGAACTGATCTTCAAAGCTGAACAGGCGGTTTGTACATGGCAGAATAGACAGGCACTTGTGTAATCGCAAGGAGCAGGCTGTTCTGAAATGGTCACTGAGGGAGAAAAAGAAACTGAGGAGGATCAGGGTCAGAGCCATATATATATAGCCATGGGAGTGGCCAGAGGGGGCGTTGGCGGCTGACCCTGCTCTGACAGGCTAGGGCTAAAAAGTTTCCGACCAATCATGCATTGGGGCATGTAAACACCTAATTCTAAACACCTAATTCTGAATGTATGCGAGCAGCGCTTAAAGAAGAATCACCTTTTGTAATGATCCAGCCATTCAAGAGTTATATTGAAACCCGTTGTGAAGGTATCTAGTTTGCATATGAATACCAGTTCTGCAGTTTCACATTCCAATCTGTTGCTGAACAGTTTTTGCTAAAGTACTGTGATTAGCATGTTTTTTTACAGAATGTCCAAGTAGATTGAAATGTTCCCCTACTGGTTTTTGAATTTTATCATTCCTGTGTCCATTTATTCTTCTGTGAAGAGACAGTCCAGTCTGGGTAAATGGCTCCACTTCTGCATTCACAGACACCAAGCAGCCTTATTTTTGGGGAGATCCCATAAGTGGAGACTCCTTTTGTGTCCACGTGCATGTAGCCAAAACCTACCTAGTGGAGTGATGCCAAATGGGCCAGTTGCAGCAGGCAGGTCAAGATCATACGGGGCTATGGAGATATCCCCATTTTGCCTATAGAGTCAGGGTAAAGATGTGACCCTAGGACAGTACAAGGAAGCAAGCAATGGGTGTGTTGGGGACTTTGGAAACTACAGCTGTCAATCAGGAACTTTTGCTAGCACAAAATTTACCTAAACACATAGTTTTTGGGGGTTTTTTTTCTTGTTAATAAAGATTTCATCTAGAAGCACATACAATGGTGAGTGTCACAGTGTAGGCATATGTGTTTCTCCTGAGCCATAGCACAACAACAGGGGGTCCCTTGATTCATTTAAAAAGCAAAAGCTTATAAAAACAGATTTTTTTTACAGGATTTATTCGTAATTAATGGAATTTCCTCAGCTACCTAGGATTAGCATGACAAACAATGATCACCCCCCCCCCCCCCCCGCTTGTTTCAGGGCAGAAACTGATTGCTAACTGGGGTCAGGAGGAGAATTCCTTCTTGCCCACCAACCATGACATAGTAATGAACAATTATTGAGCACCAGCAGAGGTGGATCCTGGACTTTGGGCCCACTCCTGCACATCTCCCTTGAATTTGGTGGGAGATATGTCAGCAACGACTATACAGGATTGGGTGAAACATGGACTATACATCTGATTTGACATGTCAGCTCCATTGGAACACAAGACAGTAACTTCCTGACAGGAGCCCTCCACCTACCAGTAAAGCATCAGTAAAATGAACATGGAGCATGAGGCTGTGAAATTAATATTGGGCTAAACAAACAAGGAGGCTGGTGGCACTTTGAAAGACTAACAAATGTATTTATCGCATGAGCTTTCGTGGGAGAAATCCCACTATGTAAGATGCTTGGGCTAGAAAGTGGAACATAGAATCACAGAAACTGGAAGGGACCATGAGAGGTCATTGGATCCAGTCCCCTGCACTCATGGCAGGACCAAGTACCCTCTTAAACCATCTCTGACAGATGCTTGTCTAACCTGCTCTTAAAATCTGCCAGTGACAGAGATTCTACAACTGTCCTAGGCAACTTATTCTAGTGGTTAATCACCCTGCAGGTTAGGAATTTTCTCCTAATGTTCAACCTAAACCTCCCTTGCTGTAATTTAAACCCATTGCTTCTTGTTCTATCCACAACGTTCAAGGCGAACAATTTCTCTTCCTCCTTGTGACAACCTCTTAGGTACTTGAAAACTGTTATGTCCTCTCTCATTCTCCTCTTTTCTAGACTTAACAAACACAACTCTTTCAATCTTCCTTCATAAGTCAAGCATTCCAGACCTCTGACCATTTGTGTTGCTCTTCTCTGGACTTGCTCCAATTTGTCTGTATCTTTCCTGAAATGAGGTGCCCAGAACTGGACACAGTACTCTAGTTGAGGCTTAGGCAGGGTAGAGTAGAATGGAAGAATTACTTCTTGTGTCTTATTTACAGTAATCATATTAATAAATCCCAGAATGATGTTTGCTTTTTTTGCAGCAGCATTACACTGTTGACTCATATTTAGCTTGTAGTCTGCTATGACACCCAGATCCTTTTCTGTAGTCCTCCTTCCTAGGCAGTCATTGCCCATCCTGAATATGTGCAATGGATTGTTCTTTCCTAAGTGGAGTACTTTGCACTTGTCTTTATTGAATTTCATTCTGTTTACCTCAGATGATTTCACCAGTTTGTCCAAATCATTTTGAATTGTGATCCTATCTTTCAAAGAACTTGCAACCCCTCCCAGCTTGGTATCATCAGCAAACTTTATAAGTGTACTGTCTATGCTATCATCTAAGTCTTGATGAAAACATTGAACAGAAGCAGAAAAACAACAAAACATCATGATCAGCATTGTTAGATTTGATCTGCGTCTTATAATCTTATGCACAGACCATACCTGGACCTATTGTTACTTTTAGCAAATTGGCTTCTAAGACAGCATGAACCTGGTTTGAGTGCTTCTGTATCTTCAGAGTCATAAAATTAATTAGGGGAATAATGGAAATGACATCAGTGGGATTTGGCTCAAGCTATATATTGGCCAGGTGTGGTGGTTGCATCTGAAATTGAATCGATGTGGGGATTATGCCTTTTCTCTAACATCTCTATTCCAAACACAGCCAGCTGCTCAAATGCCACATTTCCTAGTCCCCCTTATCCACAACTTAGAATCATAGAATCATAGGGTTGGAAGGGACCCCACGAGGTCATCTAGTCCAACCCCCTGCCAAAAAAAAGCAGGACCACTCCCATTAGATCATCCCAGTCAGTGTTTTGTCCAGCTGGGACTTGAACACCTCCAGAGATGGAGATTCCACCACCTCCCTAGGCAGCTTATTCCAATGCTTCACCACTCGCCTAGTAAGGAAGTTTTTCCTAATATCCAGCCTGGACCGCCCCAGCTGTAACTTGAAACCATTGCTTCTCGTTCTGCCCTCTGTTACTACCGAGAACAGTCGAGCTCCCTCCTCCTTGGAGCAACCCTTCAAGTAGTTGAAGGTTGCTATCAAATCCCCCCTCAGTCTTCTCTTCTGCAGGCTAAATAAGCCTAGTTCCTTTAGTCTTTCTTCATAGGGCTTGTGCTCCAGCCCTTTGATCATTTTGGTTGCCCTCCTCTGGACTCTCTCTAATTTGTCCATGTCCTTTTTGTAGTGGGGAGCCCAAAACTGGACACAGTATTCCAGATGTGGCCTCACTAGTGCAGAATAGAGGGGAATGATCACATCCCTTGATCTGCTGGTAACACTTCTTCTGATGCAGCCCAGTATGCCATTGGCCTTTTTGGCAGCAAGAGTAGCGGAACTAAAGGGTCAGAATTCGTACAGAATCCATAGGATCGGATGGGCTCTTGAGAAGTAGTCCAGTTCCCTGCACTCAAGCAGGGAAAAGTAATAACTAAACCAGTCATTCCCAAACTTTTCAGTAACATGGCACACTTCAGTCTATAAAAAAACAACAAGGAGTTGTGTGGCACTTTAAGCATCTGAAGAAGTAGGATCTTCTCCCACGAAAGCTCATGCAAAAAATAAATCTGTTAGTCTTAAAGTGCCACACAACTCCTTGTTATTTTTTTACTGGACTAGACTAACACGGCTATCCTTTTGAAATTAACGATTCTATGGCACAGTCACTTTTTTTCAACTGAACTGATTGTTCATAAATCTCACAGTGTTATGGTCTTACTAAAGAGGTATGTGTACAACAAACTAAAGGAAGATCAGTGCATTAATGTTTCAAATCCACCAGAAAAAAAAATACACATCATCTCAATTTTGCCCTTTGGTCACCTGTGTTTAGAATATTCATGTTTTAGAATTGGAAAAACGGATACCTCTCTTTTAATTTGATTATTAATTTTCATGAATTTTATGAGTTGTAATTTTGGTTGTATAGAATATTGTTTAGGATGAAACAATGCTTGTTTCCATTGATTTTCATTACCTTTGTACAAAATTTCACAGCACACTTGGACAGGGCTGGATTTTGGTGTTTGTAGGCCCTAGGCACCTTCACTCCAAAATGTGCAAAAAGAGGGGTAAATGCCAACTGAATTACATCGATTGACATGATGCATTTTAAACTATTCTAATGCTAAACCATATGATTTTCTTTAATTTTCCTTATTTTTTCTGCCTTTTTAATTTTTTCCCTCCTTTGTAGGCCCTAAAAATTTTGTAGGCCCTAGGCACTGTGCCTACCGTGCCTAATGGGAAATCCAGCACTGCACTTGGACAGTTTTCATGGCACACCAGTGTACTGGTTGAAAACCACTGAACTAGACCAGCCCTGACAGGTGATTGTCTAACTTGCTCTTAAAAATCGCCAGTGATGGAGATTCCACAACCTCCCTAGGCAATTTGTTCCCATGCTTAACTACCTTGACAGGTTGGAAGCTTTTCCTGATCTACAACCTAAACCTCCCAGACTGCAATTCAAGCTCATTGTTTGTTTTTTATCTTCAGAGGTTAAAGAGAACAATTTTTCTCCTTCCTTTTTGTGACAGTCTTTTATGTTCTTGAAAACTGTTATGAAGTCCACCCTCAGTTTGTTTTTCTATAGACTAAACCAGCCCAGTTTTTTCAATTGTCTCTCATAGGTCACGTTTTCTAGGTATCTAATAATTTTTTCTGCCCTTTTTTGGACTTTCTCCTATTTGGCCACAACTTTCCTGAATTGTGATGCCCAGAACTGAACAAAGTGCTCTAACAGAGGCCTTATCAGCAGGCAGCAGAGCAGAAGAATTACTTCTTGTGCCTTCTTATAATACACCTGCTAAAATATTCCAGAATAATATTTTTTTGCAACAATGACACTGTAGAGACATATCTAGTTTGTGATCCGTGATGCCCCCCAGATCCATTTCTTTAGTACTCCTTCCTCAGCAATCACTTCTCACTTTTTACATGTGCAACTGCTTGTTCCTTTGTAAGTGGAGCACTTTGCATTCGTCCTTATTGAATTTCATCTTATTTACTTGAGACCTTTTCTCCGGTTTGTCCAGATAATTTTGCATTTCAATCCTATCCTCCAAAGCACTTGTAACTCCTTTACAGAGGGTATCATCCACACTTTGTAGGCATTCTCTCTATGCCATTACACAAATCATGATGAAGCTATTGAACAGAACCAGATCCACGACTGATCCTTGCTGGCCCCCACTTGATATACCCTTCCATACTTGACTGTAAACTCTGATTACTATGCTCTGGAAATGACTTTCCAACTGTTTGTGCACCCACCTGAGAGGTAGCTCCATCTACATTGCATTTCCCTAGTTTATGAGAAGATCATGTTAGGCCAGAGATCCCTGCAGGGTTTGAACTTGAATTTAGAAGAGAATCTAAGAACATGCAGCTGCAGTAACTGGCATCCTGCTGTCAGAGCTATGGTACAACAGGCTCATACACGCCAGCTTCAGACCAGTTACCACCAGAGGGAGACAGAGTGCCACACGGCATGGGAGTAGGTCGGGCTTAACGTTCCACATGACCTAAGCATACATTGTATGCGTACAGGTGCATTCAGCTTGTAAGAAGGAAACATGCATGTGACTGAAAAGCATGGGTAGCTGTTTCTTCTAGGAAAGCTGCTCAAGTATGTTTATGATTTAGTGTTTCTTCTAATTTTCTATGTGTTTGCGAGGAGCGGGGTGTAACAGGTCAGATGAGACAGAACATGACTCTATTCAGACAACATATGTGTTTATTACTTTACAACACAGGAACAGACCATCATTTACTACATGTTTGCACAGCACTGAGCACTCTGGGGGTCCCAGCCATAGGTAGTACTTCAAATCCATGTAAATATTAACAATGAATGACTCAAAGGAGGAATGATTAGTTAGATGATCTGGTTGAAAATGAAATATAAAGTAAAAGGCCTCTGATCAGGAAGCATCTTTCACCTCAATGAGTGTGTTACTCCTAATTCCAGGATCTCTGGCCAGCAAAGATAATTAGGTCCTGCCTTCTTACTGTTCCCCTAGCAGTGTCAATGGGGGACATTAGCCTTCATTTTCTGCCCAAGCCTCATTTCTTTTCCAAGCTGTTGGGCTGCATTGTGGTGAGTTGTTAAACAGCAGCTGTGTCCTTCCCCAGAGGTGGGTGTGCTCCAGTGGTAGATTCTGATGTGCCAAGTCAGCACATCCATTTAAAGTGGGGCTTTGTAGTCCTCTGGGGTCAAAAGGGCTGTGCCCATACACTCAGTCTATCAGAAAGAGAGAACAGCTGCAAATAATCAAAACCAATGGTGAATTCTTTTATACCTTTTTTGGGGAGCAAATATTATCTTATCTGGGCAGTTGCCAATGACTGTAGTGGGAGCTGTGATTAGACATGTCAAGTCAGAATGTGGCCTGTAGTATTTTTTTTATTCTAACAAAATTATGAATTCATAATTTTTTCCTGCTTGATTTTTTGCTGATTCTGCTACAGACTAGCTCCATTTCCCAGTTTTGCTCTCACTGTGTGAAACACATTCCCCACCCCATCCCATCTGCTGGCTTGTGGGGAATTGAAATTAATGGCAGGCTGTGTCTCCCCATGGCAGGAATCTTTGGGCAGCGGTTGGAAGACACGGTGCAATACGAACAGAAGTACGGCCTGCGGCTGGCCCCACTGCTGGTGGAGCAATGTGTGGATTTTATCCGGGAGCGAGGCCTCACTGAGGAAGGGCTTTTTCGCATGCCAGGTCAAGCCAACCTTGTCAAGGACCTGCAGGATTCATTTGACTGTGGAGAGAAGCCCCTTTTTGACAGGTGAGTGGGTATCTTAGTCACTTAAGGCAGGTGCCAAACTCTGGACCTGTGTGTCCCTGTAATATCCCTGTCTTCTGATAACATCCAAGATGTGGCAGTCTCAGAAGACACTTGTTCTTGACTATGGCTTTCTTTATTTAACATGGGTTCAGCCCAGGGTCACTGGGATCTGGTCAAAATGTGACCGGAAATGTGAGCATCTGCCTAATTGATGAGTCTTCTCGTGGTGCTTTAAGATAGGCACATGCTGAGGCGCTTTGCTGAACTGGGGCTGATGTATTCAGCAACTTACAGAATCAATCCATAGAACAGATGTGTCTCGGCAGGGTGTCTGAACACCTGCTCTGGAGGGGTTCTCTGAGCATGTGCAAGCTCTCTTGCAAGACACAGGCTGGGTTGGTTCTTTCTTTCTCCCCTTCAACAGGTCCAAAGTCCTGACTAGTAGCACTGATGGGACATTCCCTCTGCATTATGACTGTAGTGTGAAGAGCTGGTTAACAATTTGCCATCAGAATGGCTTTTTGATAAAAATGGACACTTTGCCGCTGGAATTCCAGCACTGAAACAAAACGTGTGGGTTCGAATGCTGAAAAAGGCCTGTTTTCAGTTGTGAGAACTGAAACGTTTTTGTGTGCTCAACACCCCTTTCCCCCACAAAAAGAAAATCACAGAGAATTTTGGCAAAATGAAGGTGGTTTTTGATTGTATTGAAAATTTTCATGAGGGGGAAATTAATTTCCTGTTCAGAAGTGAGGAATGCCAGGGTTACCTAGGGCAAGTGTTGGCCCTCCCAACCTGCAACATGACTTTCATTGCCCCATAGAATCATAGAAGATCAGGGATGGAAGGGATCTAAGGAGGTCTTCTAGTCCACCCCCCTGCTGAGAGCAGGGCCAACCCCAACTAAATTATCCCAGTCCATCACTTGGGTGGAAAGAAGGAACAGAAGGGGGGACAGGGTCAGCTCCACCTATATACTGCAGCCAGAGTGCGGGACTGAGTGGGCATTGGTGACTGACTCTATGGGGACACGCTAAGGCTAAAAAGCTTCAGCATGACTGTGCACTGCGGCACATACACACCAGACTCAGAATGGATGTGAGCAGCACTTGAAGAAAAACCAAAATGAGACCAAGTATTATAGCTTACATAATGCTAGACAAGTATGGAACCAAGGTGAACCAGTGCTTAAGGCCCCCTGCATTGGCAGATACTTTCAGATACTCCTGGTCAGGGACCAGCACCCCGTGCTGCAGAGGAAGGTGAACTCCCCCCCACCATCTCTACTGATCTGACTTGGGGGAAAATTCCCCCAATCCCACCTACGGTGACCAGTTAGACTCTGCACATGTGAAGAGGACCCAGCCAGTCAAGCACCTGAGCAAGAAAATGCTCAGTGCTAGGTCAGAACTGTGCCCCACCCACTCTCCCATCTCCGTGTGGGGCCATCCCTGATGCTTCAGAGGAAGGAGTCTAAAAAACCCCTCCCAGAATACATGGGGGAAAAAATGTCCAACCAAATATGCCCAGGATGGCAGCTCTGAGCCATTCCTGATCATGTACACCATATGCCAAATAACATGGTCCTTTTGGAAATGGGTTCCCTGATCAAAACCCAACTGCACATCTGAACCCCAGAGAGATTTAGATCCAGGTGCATGCACTGCGGAATTCTGGATCCTAATATCATGACCGCACCTTTTGCTAGTCATTTTGCCAGGTGAGATCAGTTTTATTGGATGAGCTAAGCAGCATCTGAACACGTCTTGTGGCCAGACCACTGAGCAATAATGGCACCTTCTTCTTGCCACTGCAAGCCAACCAACTGCTTATGTCTGTCTGTGTCCTCCATGCTCACTGCTGTGGGAAGGGATAGCGTGTGTGATACACAGTGGCTCATTTCCAGTCTGGGAGGAATGTCTTTTAAGAGTTTACTGAAGACATTCTTCCAATTCTTTCCTCCCCATCTTTCCCTCTTCACTTCCGGGCCACCCATCCTTCTCTCTTTGATTCCTAACCACATTCAGTATTTGCTCACCCCCTGGACCTGTCCAAATGGAATAGTTCCCCCCCCCCAATGCCCAACACAGCTGGATGATTCCATACACTATGGTACAGTTTACTGCTGGGAAGGGGGGGGAGCAGGCATGTGGCTCACATTGTCCAGTTCAGCAGATGAGGAAAAAATAAATCAATCTGCCACTCTTCTGGGTTTGTGCAATGGTGCTGCTGACCATGCAACCCCCTCAAAGGGCCTCTGCTCTTCTTGCTGGGGAAGCTTCGGCCAAGTGCAAGCTTCGACCAAGTGCCCTCATTCCTCACAAATCTCCCAGGGCTTGCCTGTATGGAATACTTAGGACCATGAAGATGAATTAGATAAAGGTGCAAAGTTCCTTTAATCTGCTTGAGCTTTATTCTCCTTCAAAAGGAATTCCACTGCAATGCTGAATGAGAGTGAAAAATCCATGCCCCTGAGAGGCATAAGCTGCCTTACATTCCCTATGTAGGTGGAGAATTCTTCTGCTGACCCAGCTCCTGCCTCTTGGGTGGGTGGAGTGCCCTTCTGTCGACGCCGGTGGTCTCAATGCCAAAGTGCTATAGGAGTACAGTCACCACTTGCCCTTTTCTGACATTCTGGGTGAGAAAGTTTCTGCCCATTTAACTACAGGCTGGAGCTCTGGCGCAGACACCACCAGCAAGAGGCAGCTCTCCTTTGTGTAATTAATCCCAGGGCAGCTAGAGCATCCTACAGCTGTTCAGACATTGCATTGTGCAAGGGAACAGGAGTGCAGAGGGGCTGGGGAGCCCCAGACTGACAGTAACTCAGAGACATCACTTGGATAGTAAGCCTATGCTTGAACAGTAAGAATATAGCAGTAGGGATATGCTACAGACCACCTGACCAGGATGGAAGGGGTGACTGTGAAATACTGAGAGAGATTGGAGAGGCTATAAAAATAAAAAACTCAGTAATAAAGAGGGATTTTAACTATCCCCATACTGATTAGGAATGTGTCACCTCAGGATGGCACACAGAGGTAAATCTTCCTGACACCTTAAATGATTGCTTCGTGGAACAGATAGTCTTGGAACCCACCAGAGAAGAGGCAATTCTTGATTTAGTCCTAAGTGGAGGACAGGATCTGTCCAAGAGGTGGCTATAACTGGACTGCTTGGTAATAGTGACCATAATGTAATTAACATTTAACATCCCTGTGAGGGGAGGAAGATGCCAAAATGTCCCACCACAGTAGCATTTAATTTCAGAAAGGAGAACACCACAAAAATGAGGGTTAGTTAAACAGAAATTAAAAGGTACAGAGACAGTAGTTAAATTCCTGCAAGCTGTATGGAAATTATTTGAAGCTACCATGGTGGAAATTCAATTTAAATGTACACCCCAAATTAAAAAATGTAGTAAGAGGACCAAAACTTTGCCACCATGGCTAAACAAAGAAGTAAAAGAAGCAGTCGGATGCAAAAAAGTGTCCTTAAAAAGAGGAAGTTAAATCCTACTGAGGAAAAGAGAAAGGAGTATAAACTCTGGCAAGTCAAGTGTAAAAAATATGATTAAGAAGGCCAAAAAAGAATTCTGAAGACCAGCGAGCCAAAGATTCAGAAAATAACAGGAAAAAAGAATTAAGTGCATCAGAAGCAGGAAGACTGCTAAACAATCAGTTGGCCCACTGGATGATTGAGATGCTAAAGAAGCACTTGGGGAAGATGAGACTACTGCAGAGAAACTAGGTAAATTTTTTGCATCAAGCTTCACAGCTGAGGATGTGAGGGAAATTCCCAAACCTGAGCCATTCTTTGTAGGTGACAAATCTGCGGAACTGTTCCAGATTTTGATGTGAATAGAGGAAGTTTTGGAACAAATTGTTAAACAGTAATAAATCACAAGGACCAAATGGTATCTGAAAACTCAAATGTGAAATTGTAGAACTCGTAACTCTGGTATGTAAATTACCATTTAAAACATCTACTGAACCTGATGAGTGGAAGGTAGTTCTTGTGATGCCAATTTTTTAAAAAAAGGTTCCTGAGGCGGTCCTGGCAATTTTAGGCTACTAAGCCTAATTTCAGTCCCAAGCAAATTGGTTGAAAGTGTAGTAAAAAACAGAATTATCAGACACATAGGTGAACACAATTTGTTGGGGAAGAGTCCACGTGGTTTTTGTAAAAGGAAATCATTCCTCACCAATCTACTAGAATTCTTTGAGGGGATTTAACACACAGGTGGACAAGGCTGATCTAGTGCATATAGTATACTTAGATTTTTCAGAAAGCCTTTGACAAAATCCATCAACAAAGGCTCTTAAATAAAATAAGTGGTCATGGGATAAGAAGAAAGGTAATTTCCTGGATCAATAACTCACTAAAAGATAGGGGGAAAAGAGTATGGATAAAAATTCAGTTTTCAGACTGGAGAGAGAAGTAAATAGTGGTATCCCCAAAGGGTCTGTACTGGGACCAGTACTATTCAATATAGTCATAAATGACCTAGAAAAAGGGATAAATAGTGAGGTGGCAAAGATTGCAGATGATGCAAAATTACTCAAGATAGTTAAGTCTAAAGCAGATTGAGAAGAGTTGCAAAGAGATCTCATGGAATTAGGTGACCGGCTAACAAATGACAGATGAAATTCAGTGTTTACAAATGTGAAGTAATGCGCATTTGAAAACATAATCCCAACTATAAATATAAAATGATGCAGTCTGTATTAGCTAAAACCACTCAAGAAAGGACAACAAGGTGTTTAAGTGCAGTAGGAACAAACAAACCCTGAGAATGATGCTGGCCCTGTACTAGATGGAAATGCTAGAATTATCAATAATGATGCAGAAAAGGCAGGTGTATTGAGCACGTTTTTCCATTCTGTAGTTGGGAAAATATCAGATGACATAGTTGCATAATGTGATGATGATAAAACTTTTACCCTTAGTATCTCAGAAAGATATTAAAGGGCAGCTAATGAAGTTAGATATTTTTTAATTTGTTAAATCACTAGATCCAGTTAACTTTTCTCCAAGACTTCCTGAACAGCTTGCTAAGAGGCTTGCTTGACTTTTACTGTTCATTTTCATTAAGTCTTACTGGGGAAGTTCAAGTAGATTAGAGGAAATCCCATATTGTGTCAATATTTAAAAGATATAAATGGGATGACCCAGGTACCAAAAGGCATGTTAGTCTAAGATTGATCCAGGGCAAACTAATATAGGGGCTAAACCAGAACTTGATTAATAAAGAATTAAAGGAGGGTAATATAATTTGTGCACATCAACATGGATTTATGGAGACTGGGTCCTATATAAAACAAATCTGATTTTTTTTTTATTAAAAGTTCAATTGATAAAGGCAGTATAGTGGGGTGTTGTATGTGTAGAGTTCTGTAAGGCATTTGACGTGGTACCATGGTATCATTCAGATTCTTTGCTTGAAGAATCTGAATGATATTAAATTAATATTGCACACATTGAATAGATTAAAATCTGGCTAACTGTTAGGCCTCAAAATGTGATTTTAAATGGGAAATCCTACCTGAGCAGTTGTGTTCATTATAGGATCCCACAGGGGTCAGTTCTTGGCCTTCTGCCATTTAACTTTTCATCAAGAAAGCATAAAATCATTCCTGCAGAAAAGCTGCAGATGGTAGGATTCCTTAGGGATCCTGAGTGTTAGGGCTGGTCTATAATCCGGCAAGGGCTAGAAAGGGTCTGCCAAAGCAGGAAAGGCCCCAGGCAGGGAGGCCTTGGAGAAAGAACAGAGACTTTTGTTTTCTGTGGACTTTGGCTGAGGACTTTGATTATGGTTAGGAGTATATCAATAAACCCAGCCCCCAAGGAGGGGGGGTTTTTACCATAAAAAGGCTAAGTGAAGTTTTATTTAAAGAGGGAAAACTGAGGTAGGCCACTTGTAGCATGACCCCAAGACCTTGAGGCAGCAGACCCCCCCCCCCGTTAGAAGATGGCCTGGGCAAGAGGAGCACCTGGTAGAGTAAAGGCTGTGTGAATGCATTGGCAGGGATTGTGCACAGTCAGCATTGGTGAGATGTCATCTGGAATATTGTGTGCAGTTTAGGTTTCCTGTGGTTAAAACAGATCAGTTCAAACTGGAGCAGGGGCAGAGAAGGGCTACTAGGATGATTTGAGGAATGCAAAACTGCCTTATGAGATCAGACTCCAAGGGTATGCCTACAGAGGAGCCTTAGATCAATTTAAGGAAGGTTAAGTCAACCTACAGACCCCCGTGGCCACACTGGGCTTTTATTACGTTGACTTAAGTGTTTCCTTAAGTCGACTTAACAACGCCTCTTAAGGTCTACTTAATGCTTAAGTCGACTTTATTAATCTGACTTATGCCAATGTAGACAAGGAAAAGCCCTTAAATTGACCTAATTGGCCTCCAGGCTGCCTCCCAGAGTTCCTGGCCACCAGGAAGGGTCAAGCTAGCACCTGCCAGTGTGGACGCAGGCAGTCGACAAGAGTTTTCAATGTTGACTCTCTAAGTCAACTTAAAGTTGATCTTGTTAAGTCAGCTTAAGAGAGCCTCCAGTATAGACATACCCCAAGAGCTTGGCTTGTTTCATTTAACTAAAAAAAGACTGAAGGGAAATATGATTGCTCTGTATAAATACATCAGAGGGGTCGATGCCAGGGAGGGAGAGAATTATTTATATTGACCACCAGTGTGGATCCAAGACAAAATGGCCACAAACAAGTTTAGGCTTGAAATTAGGTGAAGGTTTCAAACTATCAGAGGAGTGAGACTATGAAACAGCCTCCCAACAGGAGCTGATCTAACTGGCTCCAAGACTGAGCTTGGTACATTTATAGAGGGGCTGGTATCATGGGCCAGTCCACAATGGCATGTGACTAACCTGTAATTGCTAACAAGAACTATCTCTGACAGCTACACGTAGGTCGCTACACAGGGCAGGCTGTGAGCTATTACAGAGAATTCTGACCTAAGTGCTTGGCTGGTGGGTCTTGTCCACATGCTCAGGTCAGTGTTCCCTCTAAACTGTGCGACAGCATAGGTGTGCACCCCCACCACTCATCCATGCAGAGAACACCGCGGCCCCTACCTGGCCTGAAAACACACAGTGTGCCAGCTGGCAGAAAGCTCCCCTAAGCTGGGAGCTTTTAAAACTTCCTCCTGGAGCATGCTTTTCCTGAGTATGCTCAGAGCCTCTGAGCACTCTCAGTCAGAGCATGCCTGGGGGTGGGGAGGAGGAGTCCGGGTCTGGCTGTGCAGCTCCATGGGCCAGGTAAGGAGGCACTGGTGGGCAAATGAGGACAGGGGCAGCTGGCAGGGAAGGGGCGGAGGGGACTGGGGGAAGACAGGATTGGGCCGGCTGGGGGGACGATTGGGAGAGTAGGCCAGCGGGTTAGGGTGGGAGGAAGGGATTGGGCTGGTGGTGGGGCAGGAAACAGAGTGGTGGGGTAGGGCTAGCCTCCCAAATTGCTGCACAGTGAGCACCATAACTTACTCAGCTGCATCAGTGGCTTAGGGGAAACATTGGCTCAGGGTCTCACACATGTGGGTACAGGAAGGAATTTTCTCTTGGGTCAGATTGGCAGGAGACCCTTTGTCAGCAATACGAGGCATGGGTCCCTTTCAGGTTTAAACAAGTGTAAATGGTGGCTCCTCTGTACAGAGCCATAACTACAGTGGAGCCAATGGGGCAAAGCCCCAGGCCAGGCGGAGAGGCTCAATGGAGCTGTGCTATTAGAGGGGTAGCTTTTGTGGCACCAGCTCTAAGCACCGCTAATGGGAAGGGGCGTGCTCCAATCGGAATGCGACCAAACCAGCGTTACAGCTCTTTTTAAATCGTGATTTGAGGATTTCAGTAACTCAGCTAGAGGTCAGGGGTCTATTAGAGGAGTGGCTGAGGGAGGTTCTGTGGCCTGCAACATGCAAGTTGTCAGACTAGAAGATCATGTTGGTCCCTGCTGGCCTTCAAATCTATGAGCTTAGGTGGATGGGCAGATGTATCTAGGGGAATACATGGTGTACAACAAAGGCTGTTGGCAGGCAAGAGCATTGTACAACACAGTTACAGCTGTAACACAATTTCAGCTTCCGTTCTTCCATTTGCAGTTTCAGTTCCTCACGCTCTTTTCCATCTCCAACTGAGAGCTTTCAGGCAAGGCCTTGCCATGAGGTGAATGTTTTTCTGCAAGCTTGCTCAATTCCCTTGCTTTTGGTGTTGTCCGGGGTGAAATAAATCCTTTTTGTGCCACTCACAAGCCTCGCTAAGGCACCTTGTTTGCACACTACTGCACCCTCAGTTTGGTTTGAACTGTGACATGTGGAGGCAGGAGGAGCAGAGGAACTGCCCTGTACACAGAGTCATCCTTAACGGGCGGCAAAAGGGGCAACCGCCCTAGGCCTCGTGCTTTGGAGGGCCCCGCGCTTTTGGGGGGCCCCGTCCCACACAACTGGCGGAAGTAAAGGAGCAGGGACCTTCTTCAAGCTGAGGAGCTAGCCTGCCCAGGGAGCACCTCTGGCTGGTCTGGGAAGGGGAAAGAGGATTGGGACAGGTAGCATTTGTTTACAGTAACTCTTGACTTAGTTAGCCACCTTCCCACAATTGTTCCCTGTGGGGAAGAGAAAGGGCAAATGTTGAGACGAAACTTATGGAGCCAGCCTCAGTCAAGCAAACAGGGACAAAGTCAGGAGAATGTCACGTCCCCAACCTTTACAAAACAGGACCTTCTCTTTGAATTTACATCAGCATCTCTAGAAAGCGTTTGAGATATTAAAGAACTTTTTTCCTTCTACACTTAACAAGAGTTCTCAGTCTTCAGGGATATCTTTTTGGGCAAACTTCTCTGTGCAGATAATGATCTATTATACCTGAGAGAGAAGACCCCAGGCTAGCACTTATGTGGAAATACTGGGTTTTTAGGGTTAATGGCCATCAATCAACACATTAAAGAAGTTTTTTGTCCTTCCTTCTGCACTGTAAGTATGCCTCATTGTCATTGATTGCAGTCAGGGCACCAGTTCCAAAGCATGGCAAAGAGGAAAGCAGCTGTGGCCGTGTGGGTCTAGTTTAGCGAAACAAACAAGGAATCCCTGATGTAAAATAAACAAGGAGTCTTGTGGCACTTTTACAAGCTAACAAATAAATAAATCTTTACAATCTTTAAAAGTGCCACAAGACTTCTTGTTTGTTTTACATCAGGGTATCTGAGAGGAAGCCAAAGGTCCCTTGTTTCTTCCTCTCATCCTCAAACAGTACCTGAGTTTCATTACTTAGATCACCTGCAAAGCAATGAGGAATGTATGAATACATATATTAAAATAAGACGGGAAAGGAGAGAGTCAGGCAGCATAAAGGAAATAACATGCATTAGACAATTGGAATCCAGTGCTTTAAGGTGAGAGAGAACCTGGATTTATTTCTTGATATCATCCAAAAATAGCATCTCTCTCTCTCTCAATTTTCAATTTAACAAAAGCTTGATCTAAGAAAAATTATTACACTTGTAAAATTGTGTGCCCATCTTGAACAGAAAGCCAGAACCACAAAGAAGAGTACCTCCAGATGTTCCTGTCCACTTGGCTGTGAGGTTGATGAAATATCACCATGCCACATTCAGGTTTGCCTACCCCAAACATCAAAAATAGTCACAAGTCTGGCTTAAATGATAAAAACTCACTTAAAACTAAAGAGATGTTTAAAGAAATAATAAATGAAGGGGGAGATATTTTCTTTGACTTCTGGGTTTTGAGCCTTTAGGATAAAGTCAGGTCATGTTTTTCTGCTTCTCTCTGCGACTTTTTAGCCTGAGGGCTAGACATTTATGACTTTATTAAAGAAAAATTTTGACACTGCTCAGTGTTCCCTCTAAGCTGATGATGCAGCTGAACAAGTTATGGGTGCACTTGGGGAGCCAGCGGCAGCAGGGAAGAAGCCCGTTGGGACCTGGAGAACCAGCGGGGAACTTGCTCAGCTGCATCATCAGCTTAGAGCAGTGGTTCCCAACCTTTTTCAGGCTGGGGACCCAATGTAACAAAAAAAATCTTTGCGGACCCCCCCAGCTGATTATGTAATCTGGCCTGCACAGGCAGACTCTGGCCTGCACCAGTGGGACAGCTGGTGAGCAGTGCTGCCACCACCATTGCCCGCACCACCAGGGAGCTGAGCCGCAGCAGCTGTGGTCCCCTGCCCTTGCCCCTGCTGGGGAGCTGCTGTGGCTCCATTCCCTTGCCAGGATACAGCCACAGACGGGGAGAGGCAGCCCTGGCAGGGCGCATCAGGGCTGTAGCTGGATTCCAGCCCCAGGTAGGGAGAGGCTCTGCAGACCCCCTGCAATGTGTCTGTGGACCTCTGGGAGACCCCGGACCACAGGTTGGGAACCAATAGCTGAGAGGGAACATTGCCAAAGTTTAAAATGGGGGGCCCCGCACAAACTGATTCCCCCTGGGCCCCGCTCCCCCCTAGGGACGGCATTGCCTGTACAGAAGGATGCAGCTCAGGGTGACTCTGTTCCCTTTCTTCCACCCTTTAGGAGAAGGGGCATGAAAAGCCTCTAGAGCTAGCCTCTCCCCACATCTGGATGGGGGCAAAGAGACCCTGCTGCAGCCTGGAGTGTGTTTGAAAAAAAGCCCAGTAAGAGTGGAGATCAGGGGCATTGCTGGTGCTGGGCACTCCGGGGCACGTTCCCCTCAACCCCAGCACCAGTGCCCCGGATCTCCGGCACAATTGGGCCGGAGATTCGGGGCCTGGCCGCCGGCAACTGCGGTGGCCCTGTCCCCTGCCAGAGATTCGGGGCCTGGCCGATGATGGCCACGGTGGCCCCGTCCCCTACCAGGGATGTGGGGCCTGGCCGCCAGCAGCCACAGCGGCCCTGTCCCCCGGCGGGGATTTGGGGCCTAGCCGCCTGCAATGGCATGGCCGCGCCTGGCCCTGGCCCTGGCCCTGCCCCTGGCCCTGGCCAGGGGCCGGGGCCTGCCAGCTGGGGGCAGGGCCTGTGGGCCAGGGGTGGGGCCTGGGCCCATGCCCCGGGTCCCTCCCCCGGCCAGTGATGCCGCTGGTGGAGATGAGATTGCAGGGGGAATGGGGCCCAGGTGACGGTGAGCTGGGCAGATGGGGAGATAGAGGCAGAAGTCATAGGGGGCTGGCTGGATAGGAGGGCTGAGGGGCTGAACTGATGGAAACTGGAGGGATGAATTGATGTCGATTGGGCAGATGCACTTCAATTAATTTTTCCTCTGTTTACCATCCTTCTAGGTATTTAATTTAGAATAATTTCCATTCCTATTTAAATATGGTGGTGCTGTATGGTGTTGATGCATTTCAGCACCCAGCGGTGGGCTTTTAATTGGTAGCTTAATCAGATGCTCTTGTGCCACAAAGCAATCCACAACTGACGGGTTTTCCTTCATTAACTCAACTGCCCAAGACTTTTCAGAAAAAAGGGTGGAGCGAGCGAGCGTCAAAATTTCAATCAATCAGAAAAGGAAATTAAATGTCAACAAATTCAATGTCTAATTTTAATTAGCTTTCATCAAATTAATAGCACGCTGTGCGAATCAAATTACAGTGTGTTTGTGTAATTATTTGTTTGCACGATTTCACTGAAATATTGTCGATTGACATGCCCAACCTTCTATTTTGTGATTATTAAATGCAATCTGGCACACTACAGTTGAAGGCTTGCAACCTCTGTCTGGTGACAGACTTGCTAAGGAGAGCAAACACCTGAAGGATTCTTTGGCCCTTAATGGCACCGTTTGGCCTGCCAAGATTTGGACATTGTTTTACCTGACCCACCAGAAAAAGTAATTGATTACTGCTGCTGTATGTAAACTAATTACTAGGTAACTAATCACAGTGTGTCCACACTGGCAAGTTAGTTCAAATTAAGGAGGCTTAATTCAAACTAACTTAGCGTTTGTCTATACTAGGCTTTCATTAATTTGACCTGAGGAATTCCTTAGTTTGAACTAATGAATGCTTAGTTTAAACTAGTAACTACCACTAGTTAGTTCGAACTAAGCCCTTAGTTCTATTGTTAGTTCGAACTAAGTACAGTGGAGACTAGGACTAACCCTTAGTTTGAATTTAATAAGCTTGAACTAACGTTACTTCGAACTAGTCCACATTATTAATTTGAACTAATAAGTTTGAGGTTAGTTCGAACTAACCTCAAACTTATTAGTTAGAACTAAAAAATTCAAACTAACTTTTCCTGATGTAGACATAGCCTTTGTGTATTAGTACCATCTTACTTGCTAAAATTTAAATGGTCCTTTTATTCCACTTTACAAATAGTCTATCACATCTAAAAACTGGAACTGAAATAACCAAGGTAATTTAATGATAGCATGTTTGGCATCAGGCCTAAGTGGTGGTAAAACAGTAAGGAGCCAAAATGGAGAGGTTTGCTAGAGTTAAATATTGTTACAAAAATGGATTTAAAAGAAACCAAACAAAATGGAATGAGGTGTTAATTGCAAAGGTGCGGATTTGAGCTGAGGATGAGCAGTTCCCCATTATCACTGGGTTTGCCTTTCTTAGAATTCTTTGCCAAGATAGGCGAGCTGAAAAAGGAAAGCTGGTTCCCTAATGTATTTAGACTTCCAAAAGGCCTTTGACAAAATCCTGAACAAGGGGCACTGAAGTACCACTCTAGACTAGTCAGGAGTGAGAGGCAAAGTTTGGCAATGTATCAGAAACTGGCAAGGAGACTGAAGGGAAAGAGTAGGAGTCATGGACCCTTTTAAGCATGATGAAGTAGTCACAACAAGGAGTCCTGTGGCACTTAAGGACTAACAGATTTATTTTTCACATGAGCTTTCATGGGAGAAAATCCCACTTCATCAGATGCTTTGAAGATGGGGAACTTATAGACTGGAATGAAAATAAATGTAAGGGAGTGTAAAACATGGGATCAGGTCAATGTTCCTTCTAAGCCGGTGATGCAGCTGAGCAAGTTCCTGGGCCTGGATCGGGCCCCTGAGCCACTGCCCATCAGCTCCCCAAGTGCATCCGTAACTTGCTCAGTTGCATCACCAGCTTAGAGAGAGAACATTGTATAGATGTCTTTTTGTTCAAACTTTAGTAAATTAATAAAACCACAGTATTTTAATTTAACATTTTTATTAAACAAATATGAAGCAATGATGCTGCCTATCAAGCCTCCTCTACACCTCAGTTTTTGACGCCTGTCTTTGTCACATTTCCAGAATGCATATACAGAGTCTAGGTCAGCCTTGAATCCAGCACTTAGATATGACTTGATGCGCATTAGCATGTCTAGATGAGAAACATCCAACCTGTTATGAGGCTCTGTCTTAATATTATTCATTAGACTGAAGCCTCATTCAGCATCTGCACTAGATGCTTGAAACGTACCACATATATCAACCAACTGGGCCAGGAATGGGAACTTATCTTCTGTCAGTGTATAGGTGACAAACATCTAAGAATGTGTTCAGTGTACCAGCCATTACCTTTTCCAGAACAACAAACATTTTGGTTGTCTGTAATTTCAGCTCACCTTTAGAAGATGTGAAAATACACAAAGAAAATTTGTAAGAAATTACACTGATAAGAGCTGATGATCACAGATAGCCAATACAATTCTATTATTTTTTAGAGATTCCTAATGAATGTGCCAATTCTGATTAGATCTCACTCATAGAGCTAAAAGAAGTCACCCTGATTCAGGCCTATATATTACTTGAGCTAATGTTAATTAAGGTCAATGACAGTTTTTCCACTTTACTGAAAAACTTAGATCAGGCTGCCTTCTCTCTCTGCTACAATCCCCATCTACCAGTTTTGTGTTGTTCTTGTCTGCAAGCTTTGAACTTTCCTTTACCAGCTTGCAACTGAAAACAGAGCTGTGCTAAAAATACATGGAGGGGACACCTCCTTCTAAAGCCATTGTTTACGGCACTTGGTAAAGATATCAAAATGGGAGGACACATGTAGTTTGCCTATAATGTATTGTCAGGGCCATTCACTTGAATGTGAGCACAGGTGGGGTGTGCCTCTTGGATACCACAGAGCCAAGCATGTGTGAATGCCTAGTATAGTGAAAAAACAACAAGGAGTTGTGTGGCACTTTAAGACTAACAGATTTATTTTTTGCATGAGCTTTCGTGGGAGAAGATCCCACTTCCTCAGATGCTTCGAAGATGGGTGAACT